>JASTWQ010000206.1:0-361358 GCA_035220615.1 Leptothorax acervorum
TTATCTGCGCTTACGTTTTTTGTGTCAGCTCGTTGCGATATCACCGTTTGCGTGCGTAATAACTTAATTTCTTATACATCGTATATGTCTTTGACTACTATCACTGAAGAGGGCCCAATTTAGGGCAGAAACGTTTGATATTTTTAATTTGTTAATATTTTAATGTATTGACTAAGAATATAATTTTTCGCATATTAGATCCTGCGTTGGCTCTCATAGCCCATTATTTACTTTGTACATAAAACGCATTGTGTGTTGCAATTAATGGACATAATAACGATAGAAATGATAAAGACAGTAATGCCTGAATTAAAATATACATAGAAACGATAGATATACCAATTAATGTAATAACTGAAAGAAAATCTATTAATATAATGATTAGAATAACGCACTAGATACTAAAATCTTATTAAATGAGAATGTCTCGCGTAGCAGCTTGTCGAAATATCGTGTCTCGACCACAGTATTGACATGTGACAAAAAAGAGAGAATTGTACTGCTACGTAAAATATTAAATGATAACACAAGTGATGTGCACGAGAGAATGCCAGCGAGTATGCATGAATTGTAACACACCTAAAGCTAATAAGAACTCAGCGCGAATAATATAACAGTAATGAAGCAATGAAATGAGTAAGATATAATATATCGCAAGTAGAGAATATAAGTACTATCACGTCGTGCCACGCAATAAAAACATTTATCAGAGGATGGAGATTATGAGCTATCGACGGATTTGTCAAACAATACAAGGACTCGAATGAACGCACTGCAAGTCTAAGGAGATCGCGTCAGGTAGCACGCATTAATCTCTCACTCGCGTAGGAAATCACACAATCGCACTTGTCGAATAAAGTTACATCGTGATGTTATTAAAGACTCGATGTGTCGGATTAACGCAATATGAATACGTATGCGAAACAATGGGCGATTCGTCGCAAGGTTACACCTGTCGAACGGTGCGCAATGGAAACTCCCGGATTTCGAGGAATGTCTGGTGGGCCGTGGCTTTTGTTCACGGTGAGCGCACGTGCTTCCTCATTTTCGCGGGCAAATTATCCTTTCGCACAAGGACGGTAGCACTAACGGGTTTCATTAACGCACGGCACTGAATTGAGAATATGTCCGTCGCATAACGGACTTATCCGAATTCCGTCGGATTAGCTCGAAAGAGCATGTAGGAGCGTGGCACACGCGTTATCCGATCGATCGGAAAGAAATAATGCTTAGGGTACTTAGCATTGTCGATTAATCTGGTGGACGATAACGGCATCAGGCGTAGCCCAGGATCTCTCGGGATGGTCTCCTCGATTGAATCTCGAGCCAGGAACAGCGTAGCGCAGCGTCGTTGTGAGATGCCGATGTAATGGCACTGTTACGTTTGTCTCTCGGTCACATTGAGATACAACGCGCACACTCTCTCCTCGGTTCGCAATCGCGGGGAGAAAAACACCGAGGCCTCGCTGGCCCGTGCGTGACAAAGAATGTTCACCGTTTCGTGAGCCTCGAAGCTATTATGATTAATGCCGAATAAATGTCACCACCCGATTACGATCCGGTTACTCTATGCTCGGTTCCGACACTCGAACGGTAGACCACGATGTTATGTATCTCGAATACAGAAACGCAATTGTAAAAGCAATCGGAATGAAAACGATCATCGGTCAAAAGCGTGCTCTCGCTTCCGCGTATCCCGACACAATGCGCAGCCGAGCTCGTCGCTGCGAGTCTCGCGTCGCAAGCAACCGGCAAAACCCAAAAGACGATCGGTCGCCCGCCCCTCGTATCGCTCTTGCGTCGCTGTCGCTACCCGGGCGGCTGTTGAACGCGCGCTAAGTTTCAAACATCTCCTCCCCGCCTTCGTTGACCTGGGTCAACGAAAACGTTACAACGATTCTGCTGGAATCGGGAGTGGACACACCTTAACAATGGGTCGCTTAAGTACTGAGTGTTGCGTGCGCACTGAGACGACCCGAATATGACCGTCGTGGCCAGGGAACGTCTCGATGATGCGGCCCAATGGCCATTTTGCTGGAGGGTACCTTTCGTCGATGACTAGAACAAGAGAGCCAACAGTTAACGAGGGAGAGGCTTTATTCCATTTGTAAATGGAAAGATATCGATGCAAACACTCCCCCGACCATCTTGTCCAAAAACTTTGCAACATTTGGCTGATTAGTTGCCAACGAGATAAGCGAGAGGCTTTAACCGCAGCAAGGGACGGTTCTGGTATTATCGCTGGCGCACTTCCAATCAGGAAGTGTCCAGGAGTTAATGCATTTAGATCCTCAGGATCGTCAGTTAGTGGACTGAGAGGTCTTGAATTGAGGGTAGCCTCAATTTGAGTTAACAGAGTATTCATCTCTTCGAACGTGAGCATTGCATCTCCAACGGCTCGTTTGAGATGAAACTTAACGGATCTGACCCCGGCTTCCCACTTACCTCCGAAATGAGGAGCAGCAGGAGGATTGAACTTCCACTGCGTTCCGTTATTGGCCAAGATTGCAGCCAAATCTCCAAGTTCGTTGGAGGAAGATGAAAATAATTTCTTAAGCTCCGCATCCGCTCCCTTGAAGTTAGTGCCGCAGTCACTCATGAGGGTGGCGCAGATCCCCCTTCTGGCTGTGAATCTCTTATAAGCGGCTATGAAGGCGTCCGTCGTATAATCAGTCACCAGTTCTAAATGGATAGCTGAGGAGGCGTGGCAGACAAACAGGGCGATATAAGCTTTATACGTTTTTGCATTTCTTCCTCGCCAGGTCTTGAGAACAAAAGGCCCTGCGTAGTCAACGCCCGTATGTAGAAAAGCACGAGATGGCGTTAGATTTTCAACTGGGAGTGGTCCCATCAATTGCTGTGCCCTTTTCTGTCTGAATCGCGCGCATCGCACGCACTTTAAAATGAACGAACGTATTGGAGCCCGTCCTCCGACTATCCAGTATTCAGTCCGTATCAGGTTGGTTGTCAGTTGTGTACCTCCGTGCATTGTTCGTAGGTGTGCATCAGAAATAATTAAGGTTGTTATAGGTGATGCTTTGGGCAAAATGAGTGGATGTTTTGCATTCATCGATAAGAAGGCAGAATCAAGACGACCGCCTACTCGGAGGAACCCATCGGAGTCTAAGATTGGTGTTAGTCTGAGCAGTGGGCTGGTGTTTGCAAGGGGTTGCCCGTTAACCTTGGTTTTCAGCTCTTGTTTGAAGTACAATTGTTGCACCGCTTTTATCCAGAATAGCTTTGCCTTTTCTAATTCTGGAGGAGTTAATGGTGTTCCAACGAGTGCGTCGTTTGATCGCCGGAAACGAGCAATCGCTCTCATACAAGTCGCTGTAACGCGTAGCAGGCGAGTTAAGCTTGAGTACCGATAAGCAAGATCCCATAACTCACAGCTCAAATCTTTCGAGATCGTGACGACTTTAACCGGTCTTTCTTCCAGGTTATCTTTGATATCAGGAGTTCGAAACTCGTTCGGCCATGTTGAATATGACTCTGACAGCCATGGTGGACCTTGCCACCAGGTCACAAACTTTTGAAGTTGCGCAGGTGTGAGTCCTCGCGTAGCACAATCAGCCGGATTTTCCTTTCCTGGTACGAATTTCCATTGAGCATGCGGTAGAGTGTTCTGGATAAAAACAACTCGATTGTGTATGAAGTCTTTCCACCGGGACGGATGACTCGTTATCCAAGTAAACGCGATTGCAGAATCCAACCAAATAAAAATAGGTAGATTTTCCCATTGGAGAATGCTCAGAACATGAGAGATAAGCTTCGTGACCAGAACTGCGCCTTCTAGTTCAAGACGTGGGATGGTACTACGCTTCAGAGGAGCGACTTTTGTCTTCGCACACAGCAGAGTGACCTTCGTAATTCCGGTGCTGTCAGTGGATCGTACGTAAACAGCTGCCGCAATGGCCTGTTGGGAGGCGTCGCAGAAACCATGTATTTCCGTTTGATGATCTGATTTAACACCGATCCATCGAGGGATCGCCATGTCAGGTTTATCTTGTAGTTGACCTATGAATTTGCTCCATTTGCGAAATGCAGCCTCAGGTAACGGATCGTCCCAGCCTAGTTTTAACGTCCACAATTCCTGGATAATCACTTTCGCAGTTATAAGAACCGGAGCCATTAAACCCAGAGGATCGAAGATTTTGGCGATGACCGACATGATGGCCCGTTTTGTTGCTGCCTTGGTAGGCGGTAACTCGATGGAAAAGTGAAAGGTGTCCGTCGGAGGATTCCAATGTAATCCCAACGCGTGGACAGTCGCATTCTCGTCGATTTTAACGGGCGATGAAATGGCCCTTTTATCCGGGGGAATTGATTGTAGAATTTCCGGTTTATTTGCTGCCCATTTATGCAGAGGGAATCCGCCTGCAGCACAGATGTGAACCACCTGCTGTACCGTTTCCTGTGCCTTTGTGAGTGAGTCAGCGCCGCCAAACACGTCGTCCACATATCGTCCTTTCTTTAAAACAGGAACGGCAAGGGGGTAATGGATACCCTCATCCTCAATAAGTTGCAGTAGTGTCCGAAGTGCTAAGTATGGCGCGCAGACCAACCCATACGTGACGGTGTTTAGCTTAAAGATCCGAATGATAATGATGCCTTTGGATTGAAGAATCCACAAAATTCGTTGAAGATCTCGATCAGCGGGGTGTAACATAATCTGCCGATACATCTTCACCATGTCTGTCGAAAAGACATATGGAAATCGGCGAAGAAAGATCAGAACATCAAAGACGTTAATTTGAAGCTTGGCTCCCGTGTGGAGCAGCTCATTCAACGAGTATCCTGTTGTCGTGATGCTCGATCCATTAAAGACTACTCGGATTCTGTTCACATCATTCTCACGCAGTACCCCGTGATGTGGTAAATAGTACACTTGTGGAGGTTCCGGAGTGGAGTCTGAGACTAGCGTCATATGCTGCAGCTCTTCATATTCATTCATAAATCCATGATATGCTTCCGCATAACGTGGATCGGATGTCAATCGTTTAGTTAGGCTATTCAATACTTGGACAGCTTTCGCATAAGAATCGCCTAATTTATCCGCTGATTGTTTGAAAGGGAGACGAACCTGATAACGTCCATTCTCATCGCGAGTGTGCGTTGTTTGGAAGTGAAGTTCGCATTGCTGATCCTCGGCTGATAGAGATGAATTATTGGCGGACGGAACTTTCTCCAGTTCCCAAAGTCGTTGGATCAACTCGTAGAGCTCGTTATCAATTGAGACGTGGTGACTTTGAACAGGAAGAGATGCCTGATCGTTTCCTACAGGACCAGAAACAATCCAGCCAAGTTTTGTACATTGCGCGATTGGAGAATCCACCGCTCCTTTAACAATTCCTTCCTCGATTATTTTGCAGTAAACGTCTGCCCCAAGTATGACGTCAATAGAACCTGGAATTGTAAATTCCGGGTCCGCGTATAGTAATCCTTTCAGATGATTCCACGATGAGATATCACAACGTACGGAAGGCAATGAAGTTGTAAGTTTAGGTAAGATAAGAGCATTGATAGAACATTCGAACTCGCTCTTGAAATGTGGCTTCAATTTTAACGTGACAACTCCTCGTGTTCTACGTGTCTTCTGTGCCCCTACTCCAATCAACGGAGTGAGCGAATGTTTCCTCGGAAGGTGCAGCCGTTGTACAAGTCGTTCAGTGACTAACGACACCTCAGACCCTTGGTCAATTAACGCGCGAGCCTTAGTAACTTCCCCTCGGGGATCTTCAATTAAAATCTGTGCGGTCGCTAACAACACGCACGCAGTGACTTTTGAAGTGGAAGTAGAATGTACGGCTTTTACGTTTGTAGCAGTAGAAGTTGAATGTGCCGATTGCTCATTCGTGATCGTAGACGGTAAGTTCGCCTTGGAGTCGCCCTTAGTGGAAGTCGAATCAGATTTACTATATTTTTTGTTAGGTTGATGAATGGTGGTGTGGTGTTTGCTCCCACACTTTAAGCAGCGTTTGGTAACGCGACATGCCGAAGCTCTATGTAAACCGAGGCAGTTGAAACACAATCTGTGTTTCGCAATTAGGGCCATACGCTGCTGGACTGTTTTAGCGGTGTACTGCGGGCAGTGAGCTAGATAATGTTTCGCTGAACAAATCACGCATGTGTTTGGCTTATCCGCTTTATCGTCTTGCGATTTCCCCTGAAAATGGGATTTAGCGGAAGGTTGTTGTGAGCGGGGTGCTGATTTGCCCGTTCGGCATTTTTCAAAAGCTTGGAGAGAGCGTAAGCGATTGAACAAGAAGGTGGTAAACTGATTCCACGTGGGGGGATGCGTAGCTGAACCTAAATGGTTTTCCCAGGCCTTAACCGACTCCGAATCCAGGCGTTGAGCAGTATTAAACACCAGGATGTCGTCCCAATGTTGTACGGGGCGTTGGAGCGTCTCGAGAGTTCGGTAGATTTGCATGACGTTCGTGTATAGCTGCTCCATTTCAGTTGAAGATTCCTTAGTCATGCGTTTCAGAGCAAATAGCGATTGAAGCGCCTCATTAACAAGTAACCTTGTGTTCTCGTAAAAAGATATTAAGGCATCCCATGCCTTTTGAAAATTATCGGATGTGAGTTTTGTGTTCTTAAGTAACAGTGCAGCTGATCCTGTCAAACTCGTCTTCAGATACTGCAATCTTTCGACGGATGTAAGAGCAGGGTTCGTTATCACAAGCGAATTGAACATATCCTTAAAGGAAAGCCAGTCAGTTTGAGATCCGTCGAACTTAGGTAAATCTATCCGAGGCAATCGTGCATGGTGGTAGATCGTCGGATTGTTTGCAATAGATTGCGTCGTAGACGCTGGCGTTATTGGCTCTTGTTCCGGGACGAGAAGCAAATTCAACTTATCAATTTCCTCGAGATAGCATTGATGCGTCAATGAATAAAACCCTTCCACAAAATATGCGTTATTGAGCAATCGTGAAGTATCCTCGGAATTTAACGCGCGCATAGCCACACCGATGGCTTGGTGTCGAATAGCGAATTGATTCCAATTATCTTTGAGATCTGTAATACGCGTGTGCACCATCTGCGGTGTAATGTTTGACCGGCCGATATTAATTAAGCTGTCCACCGTATCAGCAATCACGCCCATTAGGGTGAGCTGCTGCTCTAAATAACCCTCAATGTGGCTGAGCCTCATCCTGCAGCCGCGCACCGTATCCGGCTCGAAGGACCAAAATGTTTAAAAACAGTATGAAAAGTGACTCGACAGTTCTATGTTGAGGTGAACAGACCACAGGGATTTAGTTATCTCAGCCAATTAAACTAACAACTCTCCCTGATAGGTTAATAGAGCAAAATATATTGTTGCACAAAAATATCATAAAGCATATAAAGATTCATATATGTTCTGCACGTACATAAAACGCATTGTGTGTTGCAATTAATGGACATAATAACGATAGAAATGATAAAGACAGTAATGCCTGAATTAAAATATACATAGAAACGATAGATATACCAATTAATGTAATAACTGAAAGAAAATCTATTAATATAATGATTAGAATAACGCACTAGATACTAAAATCTTATTAAATGAGAATGTCTCGCGTAGCAGCTTGTCGAAATATCGTGTCTCGACCACAGTATTGACATGTGACAAAAAAGAGAGAATTGTACTGCTACGTAAAATATTAAATGATAACACAAGTGATGTGCACGAGAGAATGCCAGCGAGTATGCATGAATTGTAACACACCTAAAGCTAATAAGAACTCAGCGCGAATAATATAACAGTAATGAAGCAATGAAATGAGTAAGATATAATATATCGCAAGTAGAGAATATAAGTACTATCACGTCGTGCCACGCAATAAAAACATTTATCAGAGGATGGAGATTATGAGCTATCGACGGATTTGTCAAACAATACAAGGACTCGAATGAACGCACTGCAAGTCTAAGGAGATCGCGTCAGGTAGCACGCATTAATCTCTCACTCGCGTAGGAAATCACACAATCGCACTTGTCGAATAAAGTTACATCGTGATGTTATTAAAGACTCGATGTGTCGGATTAACGCAATATGAATACGTATGCGAAACAATGGGCGATTCGTCGCAAGGTTACACCTGTCGAACGGTGCGCAATGGAAACTCCCGGATTTCGAGGAATGTCTGGTGGGCCGTGGCTTTTGTTCACGGTGAGCGCACGTGCTTCCTCATTTTCGCGGGCAAATTATCCTTTCGCACAAGGACATCGGTAGCACTAACGGGTTTCATTAACGCACGGCACTGAATTGAGAATATGTCCGTCGCATAACGGACTTATCCGAATTCCGTCGGATTAGCTCGAAAGAGCATGTAGGAGCGTGGCACACGCGTTATCCGATCGATCGGAAAGAAATAATGCTTAGGGTACTTAGCATTGTCGATTAATCTGGTGGACGATAACGGCATCAGGCGTAGCCCAGGATCTCTCGGGATGGTCTCCTCGATTGAATCTCGAGCCAGGAACAGCGTAGCGCAGCGTCGTTGTGAGATGCCGATGTAATGGCACTGTTACGTTTGTCTCTCGGTCACATTGAGATACAACGCGCACACTCTCTCCTCGGTTCGCAATCGCGGGGAGAAAAACACCGAGGCCTCGCTGGCCCGTGCGTGACAAAGAATGTTCACCGTTTCGTGAGCCTCGAAGCTATTATGATTAATGCCGAATAAATGTCACCACCCGATTACGATCCGGTTACTCTATGCTCGGTTCCGACACTCGAACGGTAGACCACGATGTTATGTATCTCGAATACAGAAACGCAATTGTAAAAGCAATCGGAATGAAAACGATCATCGGTCAAAAGCGTGCTCTCGCTTCCGCGTATCCCGACACAATGCGCAGCCGAGCTCGTCGCTGCGAGTCTCGCGTCGCAAGCAACCGGCAAAACCCAAAAGACGATCGGTCGCCCGCCCCTCGTATCGCTCTTGCGTCGCTGTCGCTACCCGGGCGGCTGTTGAACGCGCGCTAAGTTTCAAACAAAATCGCATTAAGGACCCTGACACGAGCGTCGTCTTCCTCGCGATATCGAGATAAACGCGAGCGTAATCGCGCTCCTCGCGCGAAGCGGCGCGTCTTTGCCGCCGTTAAGATAAGTTAACGGAGTCCGCGTGAGGTCCGCCATAAACACCACTCGAAAAGACAGCGACTGTAAACACCGGCTGTTGTCAGTTATCTCTTTTCTCTCTTTTTCTTGATCTCGTTTGTCATCGCGGCACGTGAGCATGTTGGTTTGAAGTGGCAATCGGAATGTCCGTTGCCGTTAGCAACATGTTTGCGTTTGCGACGTCTTATCCTCTGTCTCATCTTTCCTCTTTTTCCGCTCGTAGGAAAGATCTTAACAGGCTTGAAAATTATTCAACTTCGAAAAAAACGCTAAGTGAATTTATTGGGTTTGATCCGGATAAGGTTTCAACCTCGAAGCGAATCTTAATTTCTGGACAAAGTGAGCTTATAATTTTTTCAAGGTTTATTTAATCACGATTTTGTTTAAAACGAAACTTATTGATTGTGAATTCAATATGTTGTTCGTAACTCATTAGCGAGAGACATATAGGTACTGCAAGTATAAAATTATATTTATATATAGATTATATTATTTTTCCATGATTTCTGAAGAAATTATTCACTGCAATTGCGTTACATATATTTTTAAAAAGTGACTTTTGCTCTAAAACTATTATTCGAGGTGTATTTTTTCCGATTAATTTCTCAACAATAATGGGAGGTTTGATGCTTGGTAGCATTAAATTAACTATTAATATTGATTTAGTCACATGAGAAGATATTTTAGCTTCAGCAGATAATCACGTTAAAAAATTGACTGCAATAATCAGTAGATACTTGTCTTTTTTCCCTTCCCTTTGCCCTGAAAAATATCTTAGAGCTTATAACTCGTAAATATTAATATCTATTAGACTGACAGCGTTGACAAAATATCGAATTTATTTATTCTGTCCCATAATTTAAAATTTTTTTATTTCCCACGCCTCTCTTTCTCTCTTTAATATTCATTTTTATCTATCGTTCCGGGTCCAATAAATAAAATAAAAACCGATGCTACCGGCGACGATTACGCGCTGCATCGCCACGCGTCGTTCAATCAAGTTCTTTCTCTCTCTCTCTCTCCCGCTCTCGCTCGTTTTGTCTCTCGCTATTCGTGACTTTTCATTCATCCGTCACTGTTGCAACGACAACGACGAACAAACGCTCGACTGTTTACGCGTACCGAGCGCGTCGGCGGCTCCTTAACGATCCACCGATACGCGGCGGCGACTTCGGAATCCTTTTGCGACCCGCGGCCACGACTGCAGGTTACTCGCGCGACTTAAATAGCGATCGATACGCGCGCGCCCGCGGTGTGCAACGAGCAATGAAAGAGGAAAAAAAGGAAGAGGTGGCCGAAGGGGAAAAGGGAACCGGCACGTCATGGACGCTCGTAATCGTCCTACGCACGCATGTACGGAATAAGCGAGGCGATGTTATATAATTTACTATTGACCGTTCGCGCGTCCCGCCTCGTAATCCTCGGGTGTCGATCGTGACTCCGCAAATCGTCTCGAGAATCCATCCCGATAGATCCCGCGGGAGGTACCTACGACAATTGCGCGAATAACTCGGCACGGTAATCGGCTACCGACGTAATTTCCAACGATGGACTCCATTTCTAAAATCTCTAATAAGTCAACGTTAGGATTCTACGTAACTGTATTGCACGAAAACAGACGTTTACTTACACTGTAAAAATATAAGGCACTCCTAGAAAAGAATACTGTAACAACTTAAATTTCGATTTTGAGTTAAGTCCATAAAAAGTATGCCTAAACTAAAATGTTAACTATATGTGCTATAATGTCACAAGTTTTATACGCGAAATCCACTGCATGGGACAGGAGTGTCGTTATTCTTTTAATAAACCGGTTATGTTGCGGTCGCTGGATGAATAGTGTCATAAGTGAATTGACAAGTGAATCACACCAGACCTCTTCAAGAAACAGTATAAGTTTCATTAACAAAATTGTAATTGCGTAGTTATTTCACAATTCAAAAAATTGAATTAAATTTGTTTTTTCTCTTTCCTAAAAATTGTCTTTTTTTTTTTTTGAGTTGTGTATCTCTCCAGGGGTGCGATATGTAAAATTACATCACAAACCGTACACAACAAAAATCGAAAATGTATATATTTTTGTTAAAAACCGTGTAATTTCGCACTTGTTGCGGAATTTTATATACTTTTCTTACAGTGTATATTCCTACAATATTTCTCGTGTAAACTCGTGTCCCACGTAAGGATAAGGGTTAAAAGGCCGCGCGCTATTTGCGGACAATCTTCCTCGCGCTCATTCTTTCGTTCTCGTGGTGTCGTAAAAGCGATTTGCGGCTCCTCGCGTTTCGCCTTTTATCTATCTTATTGAATTGTTAACCGTAGTAAAGGATCCAGACCAAGCTAGCAAGGATGAACGACTGCGAACGAACACGAACGAACATGTCTTTTCTCTTGGCGCATCTTGGCGAAGGATAGAACAGATTCGTTGACGTAAGTTCGTGCTCGTTCGTTCGTTCGCGTTCGTTCGCGCTCTTCGCTCGGCCTGAATCCACCTTAACGTGTTCAGGTGCTCGTGTATACACCTTCGCGATTGTGTAGAACGGGCTTGTCATATCGGTGGCGGCGACGGCGACGGCGACGGCGGTCGCGCGCAGCCGAGGCATGCGTGTGCAAATTATACGCGGACCAGTTGCGAGGGGAGAATGAATGTCTAGCGATGTGCACGTGACCCGAGACCAGCCAATAGGCCGCGGCCCATTCAACAGCATCTCACCGACCAGTGCCGTACCGACGTTAGCGCGCCGTCCCGACGTCACTTCTCTAGTTTGTCCCTAATAACCCTTTCGCTTTCCAAGGGATATTTGTGTCACCTTTTCTCGAACGCTCCTTTCGAATCCTCTCTCGGATTTTTATCTTACGTAATCTTCGTGTCGTCGCTTCAGTTGTCAGTGTGAATCGATCTTCAATCGTAATTGTGCGTTCTCGTGAGACTCGCTCTGTGTGCCCTGTATAAACTGGGACGCGTTACAGAGTTGGCAAATCGCTCGCGATTTCTCTCGTAATAATCTCGCGGAAGAGGAGATGCACTTCTCGAACGAATCTCTGGCGCAACGGCACACACAATCGGTTTCTAATGTTTATCCACTACTTCAGTATCTGTTTGCATTTCGATACCGTCGGTGAGGATATCGGCGGCGCGCGATAATTCTTGGACCGACGTCGAAAATTCCGAGAATCCGCTCGACAATACACGCGCACATTGTTGTGCGTTGGCATGCACGATGCTAGTTGGTTATACACACGCATACATACGCATGACATATCCTCTTCTCTCTCTTTCTCCTCGTTTGGCTCTCTTTTTTTTCCGTTTCTTATTCCGTCCACGCACGCGTGTGTACGCCCGCAGGGTCGCATGCGGCCTCGACCAATATCATTCAGGCGAAAAGAAAAAAAGAGAATATTTGCAAATTGTCCTCTGTGCGAGAAGCAATATTCTCCCTTAATTTATAAACGGATTATATAGAAACTTTATCATTTAACTGATCACGAAATAAAAACACGTAAGTCAAAATTATAGATCTTATTTCTCTCTAATTTCAATCCTCGAAATTATTCAATTATATATTCTACCTTGATTATCACGTGTCTTATCATTTCTCAATAATCTGAATAACATTTTTGTAATAAGAAGTCCTTTATCATTACGTTTTTCTTTTCTCCGTCGTGAAATTAATATACAATTGTTACAGTTTTATTTCCTCGGAATTACTTAATTACGTACCTTGCTTTAGTTATCATGCACGTATCTTTATCTCATTATGCTCCATTGTTTAATATCTTATTTCTAAATAATAATATTTCTGAGATAAGTGGTTACCGCATTATTACATATTATTTTTTTCGGTGTACGTTCTTTATTATGAAATTAATTCTCTTCGTGCGCTCGTTGCTGCATCTGTTACGGCGCTCTATCTGCTCTCGCGTGTAACGACCGGCCCCTGCTTGGCTATGCAGATAGCGAGCGCGTGTACACATACGAGTGTGCGTGATGCGCACGAGTCGTCCCGAGCGTTTACGCACAGCGTACGAGAGGCCACTGTTACGCCAGATGTGTCTACACTGTCTACTTTGTCTATGGGTCTCTCGCTCGTCGATCTTAATGTCGCGATCCCGCGACACTTGACAAAGTAGAAAAACACAGATTCTCCCCTACGACGAATCGCTTAGGGAGAGACTTCCGATATCCTCTTTTAAATAACGAAGTAACGAAGCTACGCGTTTTCCGCTTCCTAAAAAATTTTAAGAATCAAAACTTGCCTAGGCGATGCGACGGAGCAAAAAGAAATAAATACCTACGGCATTCAACAAAGAATAAAACCCGCGATTACGTGAAGTGATTTAGGGTACGAATTCCTCGTGAAGAGCGTCATCTGTCGAAGAAAAGAAATATTCTCTCGGTATTCGTGGAATAATAGGCCACAAAGTAGCACGCTTCTTTTTGTACAGAAATCGCGAGATCGGTAGCATAGATAGGTATTAACGCTGTTTTGAAAATTATATTTTCTACAAGAGGCATAGATAAGGACGAAAGAAAGAGGAGTGTAAAGTAGAATAAACTACAGTGGAATAAAAACGTAATGGGCTACACAAAGCCGGAGTGAGGCATGCCTACAATAAGATTCAGCGTTACAAAGAATCGAGGCGGAATGTCAAAGGCGCTGATCCCAGTTGTGTGTAACGACAACGGTAATAAGTGGAAGTCGGGAATGGATTCGATTTCTTATTCTTTTGATTATTTGGAAGCAACCCGAGGCTCCGAAGTAGCATATGACCATGCCTGGTCTACCGGCGTGATTCATAGTCAGTCGCGATCCAACTACATAGCAGTTAGTTGCCGATGCGAGGCTATCAGCTGTGTGTAATCAGCTCGCGAGGAGAAGGAGAGCGACAAGGAGAGAAAAAGAGATAGGCAGAGACGGGGAGAAAAGATATGAGATTCATAATCGTCTCGCTAAAAATACATGCATAACGTAACACAGTCTGCAAGAACTTGTCCGTTTCCTATCCACCGTAATCTATTTACTATTATAATGTAATTATTGATGCAACGATGAATAAGTCAAACAACAGTAAGTTGCGTCACATTTTTCTTGAAAATCTCGTATCTATAGTAGTATAGTAACTGATTAAATTTATGTGTATGCGAGTCGGAAAAATAATTTTTATTTTTATACTTTATTTCGCTACGTGCAAGTTTCTTAATTACTGAAGTAATTGTGGATTTAATGTTGCTATTAATCCTTTGATTATATTTATAGTAGATATATATGTTGTAAGATGTAATTAAAATTTTTAATAGGACGTTGTATTTTCCCGCATTTTTTGGAAGTGTATAGTATTAAGTATATCGATAATTGATAATTGTATTTCGAGTCAAAATTTTGTTCAGGCAAAACTTGCTTAGAATTAGCTAAGCAAGATTTTATTATCGTCTTCTGAGTGAAGCGTATTTTACCAAAACTCTACGCTTTTTCCAAACTTTCGAAAAACTTCTCGCGTCTCGATAGGTATTCTTGTTGCGGAAATATCATTTCCGTTTCCAATAACGAACGTCGCTACGTACACCACTATGGCCGTTACTAAACTCTGCATCCATAATTTTCGTTTAATGCTAATTTTGAAAGCTTCCATATACCTAATAGCGGTTCTCATAAAGATTTGAGAAAAATAAATTTAATGTTTCCGGTTTTCAGGCCAGTTTTTCCAAGTTATTAAAAAAGTGAATTGGACCACTTTAGTTAACATTAAATAAAGACAATTAAACCTGAAGAAATCGTGAAAATTAATCAATATTTATCCTTTAGTAATTCAAAATTAATTTTTCTTTTGAACAAATGAATTCCGGCGAAAAGAGTTTGAGCAGAAATAATAAATGTATGCTTATTTAGAAGCTCCAAAAAATTAATCTGACTCTTTTGCAACGGTGACGTTAATTTCTCAAGTCTTTGAAATTGGAAAGATTGTTTTGCTGCTTGCGACGCGACGAAAGATAGAAAGATAGAAAGATATACGGCGGGGTGGAAGCGCGGTAGCGGGCTACGCTCCTGGAAGGCTCGCAAGTCCGTGGCGACGGACCGCTGGTGGTCGGCTGTGTGTGCGTAGGTGTGTGCCGCTCCGGGTTAGAGGCTCTCGGGCGCACGCACACGCATGTACGTTCGCGCGTGTCGACGACGAGCCTACCGCGCCGCGCCGTCGCTACTCGCGGCGTGTAGACTGTAGAGCCGCTTAACGCGCGCACAAGTGCATCCGTACGTGTGAGCGCGCCCCGCCGGGGACCGTATGTACGTGTGCGGAGGCGGACGCTCGCGCGTGGTCACACACGCACGCACGTAACGCACGCACACGTTTACATACGCACGCGGTCGAGATATAGCAACTGTCAGTGGGAGCAAGTGTGTCTCCCTTCCTCTCTCTCCTTTTCTCTTTCAGCTGCGTACGTGATACACGCGCGCGCGTGTATGTGTGTGTGTGTGTGTGTGTGTGTAACGTGAATGTAGGGGCTGTCAGAGTGAACGAGCGCGTCGTTTCGGTTCGTCCGAGTGACTTGGTGAAGCGTATGCGTGCGCGTCCGCCGAGATACACGAGCGTAGAAGTGGAATCATAGGAGGAGGTAGCGGTCGGAAAAGGTGAAGGTGAAGGAGGAGGCGCAGGAAGAGGTGGGGGAGGAGGGGATGGGAGGGGCGGGGGGGAGGGGATGGAGGCGCGCAGCGGGGCGTCGGTGGTGGTGGTGCCTTGAACGTGCACGACGCGACGTGTACGCCAGTCTCTCTCTTACTCCTTCCCTCTCCGTCTCACCTTCTCCGCGTTACGTTGTATACGTGTGTGTGCATGCGCGCGCGTGGTCGTGGTCGGCCGTCTCGGTTATACGACTCCGGCTCGTCGCAGGCGGTTCAGTTGAGCAATCGAATCGGAGAGTAACCGGTGCACGCGCGCGAGCCGAGGGAGATTCATCGACAGCGATACAGGCCACGGGGGGGAGAGTGAGAGGGTGAGGGAGAAAGAGGGAGAGGTACCTACGGGAATCGTCGTGATATGTTCTAAATCCGCGTACCCGCGGTGACGGCGATGTCAATAATTCGGTGCCGCCGGCTCGACCCTCACTCGCGTCCTCGAGCAGCAGCAGCAACAGCAGCAGCAGCGGCGACGACGTTGTTACCGTCGTCGTCGTCGTCGCCGTCGCCGTTGTCTCGGCCGTCGCGCTACTCTCCCGGTCGGTAAAGACTACGTGCGTATAGCAGTGACCGTGCTTCGTGAGTTCGTGACGTGACGTGACGCGCGCTCCGCTGGTGCACGCAAACTCGCGGCTGCGTGAGAGGCCCTCTCCCGAGGCCGTCGCGCTGAAAACGCGGACGGGAGCTACGAGGGTAGGTAGGTAAAAAAAAAAAAAAATAATATTTAATAAAAAAGAAAAGAAACGCGGTTTCCGGGGTCGCCCCGGCGATACGCGCGATCCCATGCGACATCTCCGTCCCCGCGTTCATTCATCCGTCCACCCGTCGCGTCGCCGCGTATCGCGAGTGCGGGAGTGAAAACGCGGGGGTGGCGAAGCGGTGGCGGCGAGCATCGGGGATGAAGTGAACGGCTATGCGAAACGGCGCAGGGGCGAGGAATGCGTAGAGAGACGTGTGCATATTTTCATTTATACGCGGTATTCACGCGAGTGCACGAGAGTGAACTCGGGATGCGCGGTGTAGTGGTATCGTGCGGTCGCGCGTTGGTGGTGAACGTAGTACGTACGTGTGTCGCGTGTATGCATGTGCGCGCCGCCTTCTCTCTCGCTTCGCCGCGCTCTCGTGTGTGCGTGAGTGCGTGCGTGAGTGCGAGCGTGTGCGCTTGCACGCGCGTGTGTCGGTAACTCTCCCGGTGTGGTGCCCACACTGGGTGGGAAGCGAGTGTGAGCGCGCGCGTGGAGTAGTGGAGTAGTCGGTCGCAATGTTACGACGAGGATCCACACTACCTGCCCTAGGAATCGTACTATACGACGCCTATATCGCTTCTCTCGTCTATTTATACGACGACCATATATACACGCCTCGTATACTCTCTTCCCTCCCGCCCTCCCTCCCTCCCTCGTTCCGCTCCCCTTTCGCTCCTCTTCCTCTCCACTTTCGTTCCCCTCCGCCCCCCGTCTTTCTCCCTGCCCCTGCCCCTTCTCTGGCATGCATTAATTCCTTCCCCACCAAACGTCCCTCCGGTATATCGGATCCTTTTCTTTTTCCCTCGCCCCCTTCGTTCGCTACTTACCTCCCACTTCACTCACACACACACGTACGTAAATCGTAGATACATACACACTCTCGTTCTCGCTCCTGCCCCTTTCCCCTTCGAGAGCACGTCTTTCTCTTTCTTTTCCACCTTTTCTACCTCTTCCACCGTAACGACATCCGCGAACACGAGCTAGTTGGAGTCCGAGCTGACTCGAGTCGGTGACTCTCTTTTTCTCTCTCTTTCTCTCTCTTTCTCTCTCTCTGTCCATCTCATTCACTCGCTCGCTCACTCACTCATTCCTTGTCTCTGCTCTTCTCTGCTCTTCTCGTTCTCTTACATACATGCGGAATGCGCCGCCAGGAATTCTTCCTCACAATGGATTTATTGTGTTGGTGAGAGCGGCTCGAGCGCGCGCGTGTTTCCCCGGCACGCTCTCGCTCTCTCGCGAGAGCGGACGGACATACCGACGAGAGTGAGTGAGCGAGCGGACGGCTCGGCAAACGCGCGTGTGTGTGTGTGAGTGTGTGCGCGTGTGCGCGCGCGCGCGTGCGAGAGAAAGAAAGAGCGAGACTTGACTCCGAGAGAGCGCCGTGCGACCGCCGCCGACTCGAGCGAGTCAAGATGGAGCTGCTAGACGCGTCGGGACCGCGCGAGTTCCGCGGTTCCTCCGGCGCTGCGTCGTTCCTCCGCTGCAGATTCCAGCATCGGCCCTCATCAGCCGTTCGTTCTCGCCGCGCGAGAGAAGAAACTGAAGAGTGAAGAAGTCGCCGCGCCGCGGTAATCTCTCTCTTGCCTCTCGACGCGCCGTTAACTTTCGGACGGTAACAATCGCTCTCTTCCGCGATCCCGATCCCCCTCCGCTATATCTTTCTGCCAAAATCTGCAGTGCCCGGTACTGCCCGTGGCTCCTCGGAAATGCGTGTGTGCGTGTGGTGCTGCCGATCGTGGTTCTCGTTCGTGCATGCGCTTTTCGCGGAACGATAGACGCAATGTGTGATTTCAGTTAACAGTGCTCTCTTTATCCCTTTCTCTTCCTTCCATTCTCCGTCTCTCTGTCTATTTCGTCTGTCTCGCGAGTCTCGCCGTAGCGGGATTCTTGGTATCGCGCTCCAAGTTTGTCGCTGAAAATTCATCGATGCGTTTCGTATGACGCGCGACGCGTTCTCCGTAACGCGATGGTATCGTACGTTATTACGCCTGCTGTAACGTGCAGCGCTTTCCTCTCTGTTTCTCTTTCTTCCTTTTCTTCCTTCCTCCGTCCCTCCTTCTTCTCTTTCTCTATCTCGCTCTTTCTCCACCTTTATAACGAGATTACGCTGCTTCTCTACAGTGCATCTTCGCGGCCTGGAACACAGCGTGTGTGACGGTTCTCTTCAGTGTCGACGACTACTATGCTCTCCTCTCCCTCTCTCGCTCTCTCGCTCTCGTTCTTACGTGTCTGTGGATATGTGTACGAGTGCAATAACGCTTTCGCACGGTGCGATTGATCACTCCGCGGCGAAACCGTCGTTACTGCTTGAATGGAAAGTGCACTCCCGGTCCGTCGGACGCGATTGAACGGCGAAATGGTGGTGATCCTCTTTCACGTCGTCGCCGCCGCCGCCGCCGTCAGCTGTGGGCAGATATACCGGTCCGGGACCGTCGTCGATTCGCTCGGTGATCCTTGACGCTACTCGAACGAGAGTAAGTCCTCGCGACACTTGGTCGTCTCACCGCGAAGCATCTCGACCTTTCAGGACAAGTCACGTATTACTTATTCCCCTCCGCTCGAGATCCATCCCCGCTGATCGTCGACCTTCCTCCGTTAGCGAGATGGTCAGCAACGGGACACGTGGACCACATCCCCGTGTTACGCACAATTATATATGCGTTATCCCGCGGTAATAATTCCCTCGATGGCCCGTGGTGTATTAAAAAAAGGTTCCTCTGTTACACTTTGTAATGCTACAAGATATTAAAAGCACACTGTTAAGCGTCGTCTACAATACGCGGAGTAAGAAATAAGAGTAGGCGTAAGAGAAATGAGAATAAGTGTTTAGAGAGCTAAAATAAAGGCGTAAACGAAATAAATTATTTTTATTTCTTACTCCAACCTCAGCCCTTACGCTTACAAGCATACTGATGCTGAAGTAAGAGTAAGAAATAAAAATGATTTATATTTCGCTTACGCCTACTCTTACTTCTTACTCCGCTCTTACTCCGCGTATTGTAGACGACGCTTTATACGGCTTCGCTCGGCGTGATTTAAGTATAATGTAATCTCAGTTTAACCGCACGATTCTTCCATCACTCCGTTTCTCGCTCTGTCTCTCTCTTTCGAGCGTTATCTCCGAAGATACAATCGCGGCTAATAGGATCGAGCGACGCTGATGAGACCGATGATTAATCGTCTTTGTTCGTCGTTTCCTCGAGACGGTGATCTCGATCGAAACGGAAATTGGAAAAAAAACCGTTTCTTCGGGGGGTTCGCGAAAATATCGCGTCGCAACGATGTTATTCGCGTATCTTCTTCCCTTTTCCCTCCTCCCCGCCAGGAATCGAACCGTGCCACCTCGATAGCCGAATCCGCGGGTGTATTTTCGTCCGACGGCCAATGGAAAGTTCAAAGTTGAATCACTCGCGATCGACGATAAGATTATGACGCCGCACGCGCGCGCATATGCACATCTCTACATCTCTTCCATTCTTCCTCTTCTTCTTCTTCTTCTTCCCCGGCGAATGGCGCGATCCCCGAATATTCATAGTCGGGTTCATTGATCCGCCCGATCAGGTTTATCGCGAGCACAGTTTTACTACTTTGACCGAGGTGGCTACTTATTGCCCGAGTGCGTACTCAGTGTCAGCTGTTCAGTCTTTATGCGAAAAGATATAGATCTAGATAGATATATTGTATGGAAAATCAACGGAAAAACCTAAGACTAAAGTTCTTCGGGTGAATGATAGTTTCTAAAACAAGCAAGTAAGCCCATAACTAAAATTAGCCTGCTCGCAAGTTCTTCAACGAAATGTGATAATAAATTGACTCATATTAGAGTACAAATTTGCAGGTTTTGTTTTTAATTCACGTTTACCATAATAGATTCGTTACGAAATATATCCTGCCATACATAAGAGACGTGTGTTCTAATTATGTATGTAAAGAGAAGGAGCGCCGCAGATTTGATATCGCTGATCTAAATTCGCGGGAAAAGGGGGGGGGGGGAGATGTACGACGATTTCGTATAGCAAGGATCGGTGAAGACGGCGATCGTTTTGCACGCGCCTCACGTTTATCGGTTGTTACGCGTTACAGCGATCTGTACCGATACAGATTTATGATCGAGCCTGCGTTATCTGCCCCGATTGTTAAACAGTAAGCCGGCCGTTGTGTAATACAAGCGAGCCGATCGCGATCTACGATCTGGAGCTGTGACACGATCGCGAAGAGTGCCAATATTGGAACACGTGGTATCGCGTGGAGAAGAGTGTACCGCTTTCCGATGGATTATAATCTCGCGGCATAGAATTGACTCCACATGGATTCAATTGTATAGGATGTTGTCTTGCAAGATGCGCGATCCCTCACCCAGCGGCGTAACCCTATCAAAACTCATTCTTACCAATTCTGAATATCACGGAAAATTATTCGGAATCGTTCGTCAAAGTCAATTTTCATTAGCGGGAGAAAATTGACATACCCCCCGTATTTGCCGTATAAATTCTGCAATGACGCATGAGAGATAATCAATAAATCCTCTACCTGAGTTTAATAACGTCATTTTATGTTACCGAAAACTGAAATAATGAAAAGTTAAAAATACGAGCTGTATAAAATTATTTCGTGTTTTGTGTCAATTCGGACGAATTAAGCGCTTTCCCGAACAGTCGCGGATTTTGATCGGTGGAACGATACGTGTCTCGTAACGTGTAATAATACATCGGGGAAACGTGAAGTTCCCCGATAATTCTGTCTTTTTATAGAGCTTTTATATATTTGCAAATGTATGAGATTACGTCGCGCTTTGAATCGAAGCTGAGGGGGAACAGGCAGCTCGGTGATTCCGCCGAAAAATGAGCGATCTTTGTCGCGCACGGATCACGATAAGAGGCGCTTTTCGTTCTTCTTGGGTGATTTTTCAAGGCGCGTGTCTACGCTTATTATTTCACTGCGTTATCACGCGTCCGCTCTAGAATGTGTCTCTGTTTCACACGGATGCATTTTGACACGCGTCGCTCATGCATGGGGTAATAAAGGTCTTAATACTTGCAGATACGTCTTTTTTTAGGCTGTCAATTTTTCTAGAAGATATTAAATCATTCTTTATCGTCAGCACTCTTGCTGCAACGCCAATAGATTGACATGAAATTATCCGGGAATCGTTTTACGACGACTAAAACGTCTATGATTTTTTTAAACTCGGTAAATTCGTAACGTTTTGCTCGACGCTATACGCGATCAGTTTTTTCCCTTTAAAAGAACTTTTTGGAATTATCTCTCAACGTCGGGGAGAATACCCCTAAAGTCTCAGTTTGTTTTGAAGCATTTTCTTTGGTTTTTTTTAATGGTCAGAGAGAACTATTTGTTCAACCTGTCAACAACTGTAGAACTATGAGAAGTAAAAAAAAAAACCACAATTCTCAGCAGTTTCTACGAAACTATACGATACGTCATACTTCGTACCAAAAATCTTCACAAGCTGTTCCCCCTCTCCTGCTTTCCCCTTTTTATCATCTCTCCGCTGCCTCTTCTTCCCGTCGTTTCTATGCGGAACGGACCGTGGCTTACGAAGGTTTACGTATGTATATGATAATCGTTATCGGTTCGCGCCGCGCGCCGTTATCAGCGACTGGTAAACGTAACGAGCGCGTGTTACTCTCCTTCCGGTGAGTAGATCCTCTGAATACGTATCTCCGATCGATTACATTCGATTAGCACCGCCGAAAATAATTATCAGCGTGTTTGCACGAGTGGCGAGATTAATAGTAATAATCTCGGGAGGATCCGAGATCCGCGTCCGAGATTTCGGCGCACGTTGATGACGGCACAGCTTACACAGCTAATTCGCGACGTTGGCCTTTTTTTTCGGTCCTCGGAGTTTCGAATAGTCCACGAATCTTCTTGCGCCGCGTAGGCTGTCAGCGCCTTGCGTGATAAAACGTCGCGTTATTAATTGTATCTACATATATATTATACTTATATAAATAGTACCGGAGCAAGATAATGGAGTATCGGGACTGTTTCGTTACATTCGCCTTATATAATTGCACGACCGATCAGAAATATCGTAAAGAAGAAAACGATTAATTGTCATAAGCGGTAGATGTAACAAAATGGATCTTGCATTTTTTACCGTATTTATTTAGCATAAAATCTGCACTCTGTTTCGCAATTAGCTAATCATCGAATTCAAAGCGACCGCGACGGGAGCGGCGCTATTTGCGTCTTCAAATTTATTCCAAACTTAATTCACAACTTTAATTCACACCTTTCTCCGCACTTACGTCTTAAAGTAAAAACAAAGGAAATTTATTTAACACATGTGCAGTACATGCAAAGTAGATATGATTTCCTTTTTTCTAGACTCAGGATATATTAGAAGGCTTATCAGTCCTGCAGCCATATTTTTTCATATTTCTGAAGGCCCTTTTATTCTGAAAACATTAGAACTAGACTAGATAAATACTACCATAGATAAAATCGCCGTAAAATCCTAAAATGAATGAAGGTTGTTATCGCACGTAAAAGAGACAGATTCTCTAGAGGAACTTATTTAGTCATTTACGTTTTATCTTAATCGCGATGAAAGCCCCCGCAAATGCGGCTGAAACAAATAAGTCGTCTAAAGACGACCTTCTTATGACATTCCTAGAACGAACATTCACTTTGTGAGTTTTTTGACTTCGATATTTTACCGTGGAGAAGAAGAACGATCTCGCGTGCGGTTTCCGTTATTCTCTCGTGCAGCTTTCGTGGTTTAACTTCGCGACCTCCGGCGACATTGTAATAAATATTGACACCACGTACACGACTCTCTTCTTTCGCCCCTTCTCCTCCTCCTCCTCCTTTTTTTCTGCGATCGGCGTGCTCACCCGCGTGCATACACGGCTGCACGCGTTTGCTCATTGGCCGCGATGTTGCACCGCGACGTTGCGTATGTACGGTGCGGAGTTACGTGCGTGTTGCATATGTGTTGTGACACACGTTGGTTACGCGCGCAGTGGGACGGGAGACCCGAAAAAGTGGCCAAAAGTCGACTTCAAAAATCAGACCAGATACATTTCTTTATCTTTATGTAGACAACATGAAGTATTTATTTTGAAAATTTTATAACAATTAAATAAAAGCCATTTATTGGACAACGATTTGAAATCAATAATTCGCATGAAAGAATAACGAATCATTCATTTAATTAATTAATTATTTATGATGTATTTATCAGAATTTTGAAAATTTCTTTGCTTTATTACACTACTTGCACATTGACTATTCATGAAAAATGCCCGTACTTCAGAGAAAAAAGGAAGTGGAATTTCGAAACATGAGAATTGTATATATTATCGGATTTTTGAACTTTTTGCTTTTTTCTGAATCGCGGCAACTTGCGGGCAATTCATCCGATCAGGAAAATCATGGTATCATTGGATTCCTCAGAATATGCGCTTGAAGAAAAGTCGGCCCACTTTTGCCCGAATTCATATTCTTCGAAGAAATTCGTCATTGAACGCAAGGCATTGATCGAGTAAGCTGGGAGATCCGAAAGAGTGGCCAAAATTAATGAAGTCATTTAATCTCTTTCAAACCTGTACTCTGTAGGTTTTTAGGGTCGCTGATTCCGAATCTGATGTCAAAAACTGTAAATTCAAAATGGCGGATCTAATATGGCGACTGAAACTACTTTTTTGGATCGAATATGTATGAAATCGGTACTAAAGGGTTTTCGGGATCGCTGATTCCGAATCTGATGTCAAGAACAATAAATTCAAAATGGCGGCTTCAATATGGCGACCGAAACTACTTTTTTAGATTGAATATGCATGAAAGTCGGTACTAAAAGGTTTTCGGGATCGCTGATTCCGAATATGATGTCAAGGACTGTGAATTCAAAATGGCGGATCCAATATTTTTATCGATTATGTTCTTGAAACTCAGTACTTAAATTGTAGTCAACAATTTGAGATGCTTTCTCTTCGCGCCTTATCACGAATTACACAATAATCATTTTTTATCGATTATGTTCTTGAAACTTGTCAGCACTTAAATTGTAGTCAGTAATTCGTGATAAGAAAGGCGCGAAGAGAAAGCACCTCTAATTGTTGACTACAATTTAAGTACCGAGTTTCAAGAACATAATCGATAAAAATCCAATTAATTGGATCCACCATTGTGAATTTACAGTTCTTGACATCATATTCGGAATCAGCGATCCCGAAACCCCCTTAGCACCGATTTCCATGCATATTTCATACAAAAAAGTTGTTTTGGTCGCCACATTGGATTCGCCATTTTGAATTTACAATTCTTGACATCACTTTCGGAATCAACGACCCCGAAAACCCTTTAGTACCGACTTTCATGTATAATCGATCTAAACAAGTAGTTTCGGTCGCCATATTGGATCCGCCATTTTAAATATACATTTTTTAACATCAGGTTTGGGATCAGCAACCCCAAAAACCTATAGGGTACATGTTTAAAAGAGATTAGTTTATTAATTTTGGCCACTTTTTCGGGTCTCTCCCGTCCCACTGTGACGCGGTGTAAACGGCGTTGATAGCGCGAGGATGTAAGTAAAACCGCGAGGATCAGCTCGCGGGCCGAACGGAGTTCAACACACGTAGTCGTTTATAGTTAATTATTCTAATTAAACGCCGATAAACACAAAATCGCGCGACGACTTTGGCAGGAACGATGACGCAATGATGTCACGAAGTCGGTAGGTAAGCGTCGCTGCATTCCGGGATCACAGTTTGTGGAGTGTACATACATCCAGAAGAACTGGCTTGCAAGAGAGATTATAACACACTTTCTGTGTCAATAATTTCTCGTTAATATAACCATGTCAATAATTCTTCTGTGTCAATAATTTCTCGTTAATATAACTATTTTACATTATTTTACGTCACCATTTTCTGAAATCATATTTATTACAAACGGTTAACATTACTATATGTTTCTTTAGTTTATACAATTTGTTAATTTTTCTTATCGCAACTTTATAACACATATGCAGTCAAAGTTTCGCCTCGATTTTTTAGTCGCTGGTACTGTTCTTTCTTTGAGTGTGAGAATAGGATTGTACTCGCGGGGATTAGCGCGAAACGGGTCATCGTCGAAATGGAGAGGCGTCTCGTTATTCAACATTACCCCACATTCTCGGCACACTTTTGACAATTGTAAATAATTTTTGCATGCCCCTTCAAGAATTGGATAACAGAGAGACAGACTCTTTTTTTTCTCTTTTTTTTTGCGACTTGGAGCTGCGCTCCGATGCGAGCGTTACTCTTGGATGCATCCGCGGTTGCGCAAGCGTGTGAATTATATTTCTTCATAGCGCGTCATTATCCCGGGCGCTAAACTCGCGTCCAATGTGTTTCGTTGTTTTGAAATCGCGTTACACGCGATCTTTTGTATGCCTATCCTGCGTATGTGTGTTTGTTGTTTGCGGGGTGTGTACATACATACATGTGCGCCTTCTCCCCCGTGCGGCGATAAACTTCACGAAGATTAGGACAGCGCTATTATTCGTCTTCGGGAACAATCTTGCAACATGTCTAAAAGTTCCCTCGTTTCCTCGTTAATTCGCCCGTAATTTTAACGAAGATTTGTCCATCGAGATAGCCGCTAATAAAGGGAGATAAAATTATTCGTGGCGTGAAGGTATGAGGGAGGAAATTACTACTTTCATGGCGGTCGAGTCGAAGCTCACATCGATGTTTCATCATTCCATGAGATTTTCCGAGAAGAGGTATTCGGTATCAAAATTATTTCCGACTTATATAGTTTGCGACGTATCAGTTGTAACGTGATGTTCGAGAGGTACCTACGTTTCGACAGACACCCGGGATGCCACGCAAAGAAACGCACACGTGCATTATAATTGTGTGCAAAACGCGACTCACACGACTTACTAACGTGTAACGCTCGGTCGACGTTTCGTGCGCTTTTTCTCTCTTTTTTTTTCTCTCTTTCTTTTTCTGTCTCGCTTGGCTACGGAATATGACGTCACAACGGTGCGAGCGTGTGCTGGGCGTCGGTCAATCTGTTTATGGAAGAGACTCGCGTGTAACTCGATTGCGATTTGTGTGCTGCGAAGCGGCCCTTGAGAGCCTCCGCTTTTACGTTACATAGAGTGTAGACGTGTGTGTGTGTGTGTGTGTGCGTGCGTATAAGCGTGAATAATTTGCGGCCACCTCGCATGCAGCCGCGACTCGAGTGCACTCTCCCCTTCCGAGTAATGACTATTATCACCGAGAGACGGTCGCTTTCGTTTTCAGCCACCCAGCACCGCCGAGATCGGCGATGAATGGTGCGCACGTGCGATTTGTAATCGCAAGTATCGAATCGTCGTCGTCGTCGTCGTCGAAGTTTAGATCGCGCGCTCGATTCCAGTTTCAAGGTATTGGAACTAGTTTCCAGTCACCGTTCCTATGCGCGTTCCTTTTCTTTCTTTATATATAAGGACTCGATTAACCCGCAGCAGATGTCATAAACTAAACTTCTCGCGCTATAAAGTTTGTATTGATTCCATTTGCAGGAAGTTTATTGAATGACTCATAAAAGGGGGAAGCCTATATGATTACCTTGCACCCTAAAACATTGTTTTCCATTTTATTTGTATCTACTACGAATTACAATAATTATTTATCTGTATTAGTACAGGTTTAAAAAATTGACACGCGTGATTTGTAAGAAATCGTGGAGTAACGACTGAATATTTGCTAGACTTCGAATCTTCCTCCTTTGTCTCGACACGTGAAGATTTATGTGACGTCGGATAACGCGAATGCACGCGCGCGGATACGTACACACGGATACGTGCACAGATGCGGGAATACAATGTGTGAATCGTGTGTGCGCGTGACAGTGGAACGTTAAAGGGCAATGTCACGCCGTAATGAGCCTGGAAATTCATCGATGCCTCGCTCAAATCGCTATAAATGTCACTTAATGCGCCTAACACGTCACTTTCCCTGTCGCGACACCCCATCGAAGTGCCTTTATTCTGCGGGGGAAAGTATAGAATGTACATGGAGGAAGAGAAACGTGCCATGCCAGTGATGGTACGTAACTTGAGAGCTAGCTTTAAGAAATTCAAGAGTCGCGATTTAAGATAAGTTTGCGAACGTTTCATCTCCGCGTATATCGCGTCTCTTCATATCACGCTCTACTTTCAATATGTAGACTTTATGCAATCTGTGACTTTTATAATGCATTTTACACAGTTTCAACGAGTCTTCTCGCTTTTCCAAAATTCGCGGTAAATTTCTGCCGAGGGAAAGCCAAGTTTATGTTGATTGAAAAGTGTTTCCCCTCGCGTCTTCGTAATTTATCTCGGAAATTAAACTGTTTTTGGAATCGAGTAGATTGCCGGGGTGGCAATTCAACGGCGAAATAAATTTCCGCCAAGGGGAAGAGCAACGTAAAACCATGTCTGGGATTTGTAGTTTGTACGGTCGCTGCGTTCCTTTTAGTTCGTAACGGGCGTCGCGCAGATAAAGCGACGAGAAATCTTGCCGCGGTAATTGAATGCGAGGCGGCGTTGTGCGTGTCATGGGGGAAACGGTGTCTGTAATTTTTCTAACGAGACGTGCATTCCGGCGATACCATTATCTGTGGTACGCCGGAAGTCGCGCCGTATTTATGTAGGCGCGAGCGTTGTTCGCGCACGACGGCAACACGGCGCGGCGCGGCGCGGCGCGGAGCGGTCGTACGAAAACTCACGCCGCGTCTCTCGTATTATGCATACGGCGCGCGTCGCCGCAAAGTTGCGGCTTGATTCACGGAATCGTACGTGCGCCGCGGCATTTCGCGTTCTCGTCGCGCATTTACTGCTCAGCGTACTATACCGATTCCGTATCGTTCTCGCGTATGTAGATAGGTGAACGAGTATAAATAGGCGTATAAATTTGTTTGTGAGACAACATCTGCGCGCAGATTTAAATTCTAAATATTATATAGCGATTGATTTACATTTATACGTAATAATCACGCTTAATACGAGGTTTTTTCTTTATATAAAATCACGCCTGACATTGAATGCATCTGCTACGAAAATAAGTATATGATGTTGCAAATGAATCACGCGGAAGACATACGGTTATTTAAAATGAGTGTATTTTAGTCGAGATTTATTTTGTTCACGATACCATAATTAAGGATGTATGTCCGTTCAGTCAAAATGGAGGGATCAAGCTGAAATTTACAAAGATTGTGCACTTATATATCCCAAAAACCTGTGTTAAATTTCAGATCGATTGTCTGACCCGTTTAAAAGATATTAATTTTTTAATTTTGTATGCGTTCTTATGGAGATTGACAGGTTATAAAACATATGCATTCAGAATGTAAAGAAACCATAGAGAACAAATCTCGGAAAAATTACGGTGTATAGAGGATACATTGACACAGGTTCACTATAAATTTCACGATGATTCACTGACTAGTTTCTGAGAAAAAAAAAAAAAAACTGCAGCACTCTCACAGATTTTGGCGTTTGACGCCAAAGACGCCTAAAGGTCCGATATTATTACTTACGTATCGATTATTGCTTTTGTATTGAATTAAGAAATTTTCAATAAGTTAAGAAATTCTTGCGTTTGTGTGTACGTGTTTGTGTATGTATGCTAATCACAAACACAACACACACATGCATGTGTATGCGAGTTTGTCTCGTAAACTTATTGAAAAAATATTAAACTTATATATATGTGTAGGTATAATAGAAATTAATTCAAAACGATAAATTATCTAAAATGCAAAAATTTATGTGCTTAAAAAATCAAGGGCGTTTTTCCTTGCTGTCCTCCTGCCGGGCCTGTAGTAGTATGTCACATGAAAGGCCCCGAAAACCTGAAATATTAAAATAAATTTTTTTTGTTATGGTAACCCGAGAGAACAGTTTGTTACGCTTTTTATGCAGGACTATCTCGTATAGATAGATAAATCGTTTTTCTGCTTTCTAAAAAAAGCTTCAAGAATGATGCAAAAGATGTCTTAGGGTCAGTTTTTCAATAGTCGTTTAACTTTAATCTTACAAGTTTAACTCACTCTTCGTCTTTTTCTAACTATCCCTTTTAGAAAAAGAAGAGTGAGTTTAGCTAAACTTTAGTTTAAACGACTATTAAAAAACTGGCCCTTACAGTCATTTTTGTAAATATTTTGCTTAATTAGTTTTCTGTTATTAATGTTCATAATCTCTTGTATCTTTTCGATAAAGGAAGAAGTCTATGAATCTCACATCACAAACAAGTCCTTACGATAAAACGCAACTAAAATACTTATGCAGTTTTATACAGAGTGTTTCCTAAGTATGTACACAAACTTGAAGGAGATATTTCTTGGCTTATTTTAAGAAGAAAAGGTCCTATAAACATGTGTCCTAAACTGCTTCGTTTTCAAAATACAGGGTGTCAAGGATGCAAGCTTCTAATAGATCTAAAAATATTTTAGCGGTTCTAGAAAATGATTCTTAATATCACATATACGCATATAAAATTTGATAAAATGTCTAAACGTTTTCCAAATTTTCGAAAATTTTTTTTTTTACTACGTTTTGAAAACGATGCAGTTTAGGACATATGTTTATAGGACCTTTTCTTCTTAAAATAAGCCAAGAAATATCGCCTTTAAGTTTGTGTACTTACTTAGGAAACACCCTGTATATTATGCATTAATTATATAGGGTGTACCACAAATTACTGGAATTTACAGAGAATCCTAAATCTTCGAATTTTTCTTGACAAACTGGATAGAGGAAGCTTTGAGGATATTGGAGTTTGGCTGTCCTGCAGGATTTTCTTATGGTTTCTGCCTACAGGGCAGGTCAATGCTAGGAATTAACGCTGACTCATACGTTGACCGCTTTTCTGAAAATAAAGTAACTCCTGCTACGCGTGAAATCTTCGATTCACATCTTTTACTACGCGGTAAAAGAACCGAAAATCAGAAATACTACCAAATGCTAAGAAATTTTCGTGATACACGAGATTTTCAATGTAAAAGGAATACATTAGACATAGGTTGCTGTAAAATAAACGATGCTAAGAAAAATAAATTATTTATATTTTTGATGTTATCGTAAAATGTTATACGAAACATTGAATCACACTGTGGCAATACCGAAGCTGATGCTTATTTATAAATAAAAAAGTATATATTAAATTATATACACTGAGAAAAAAACTGTTGATTTAATAGCATCTGTTATTGAAAAAATTTCTTTGATTCAACTACAACGCTCTTAATATTATTATATGGGAGTGTAATTCAAGAACTATATATTTGTTTCAAACAACGCAATGGTATTGAAATGGCATTGCAACAATTGCAAATATGATTGCAATAAGTATATCTTTCGTTGGTTGGCACTCCGCAATGAGACATTTCGTTGGATCAACTTATATTTTTTTTAATCCAATTACTTTTTTTCTTGTGTAATATAAAAGCCATTAAAATATAATCTCTTCAAAAATTCTAACTTTATAATACATTATGTATTAGGAACAACCTTGTTGTTATTTCAGAGATACAAATTAGTATTAGCTGATATTTCATTTATTTAAATTCAAGCGGACATTTCTAAGGAAATGTTAATTTTTATCGAGTTATTAAGTTAATTTATCAAGATTAGATATTTTAAAAAATAATTTAATATGGAATATTAAGAAGTTATGAAAGAAGAAAAAATATTTACTCCAAATTTAAATTTTAATACGATTGGATAGCCTCTTGTGTTGTTAATGCGAAATTTAGTAAGGTTCTTAATTATTAGGGGTTTAGCGTTTTTTCTCCTTAAAGTGTTGCAGGTATAGGATCTTTCGAAACGACACAATGACAGTACTCGAAAACGCTAAGACAGGAATTGTTACGGTCGCAAAATCCGCCCTTCTACCTGACAATCTAGTATTATAGAAATACCACGTCAAATACCAGCGCCGGCAGGTGTCTGATTTACGCTTCTGGCCAAGAACCGTATCGTCGGGCTTATGAGTTAAGTCCTAGCTAAGAGTCGGATTCCGTTATTACGGGGTGTTTTCTTGACACAAAGTACATTCCATTTCAGTGAGCAAGTAGGAGAAAAAACCAATGTACACATTACAAGAAGATATTCCATTAAAAGGAAAGAAAGAGAGTTTCCTTGAAATCCCCATTCACGATGAACAATAGAATCGTAGGTGGTACGATGTCAATGATTGCTTTTTTTACGACGTACTTGACTAGCTGACTCCGCTCTAATGTCCCACATTCATCATTCTCTTTAAAAGAAGAAAGAAAATTTTATACATTCTTATCGAATAACATTTGTATGACGATTGGTGACATAACAGTCTTTGGGCTAGGTTTTTCAAGTCTTATCTTTAGTCAAATATTTTGGTGTATATGCGATAAAAATATAATTTTTAAGTAATGAGATATTTTTTCGTGCCTTAGCTGGGTCTTTCGGCTTTCCCGTTTCTTTCATGTATGCTTTGTATGAAAAGGCGCGGAGATAGCTTCGTTCTTTTCAAATGTTCTATTCTTGTTAGGAAGATTATGGAATCCTGCTGGTAACACGAGACCTCAGTATATCTTTTGTGCTGCATCTTTTGTGTAATTTGGTGGTAACAAACTTGGGAAGACGCCACTTGCTAAAGGCTAGCAGAAAAATTTGTGTATGAGTGAACCAGCAACTTACTCTGATCTGCTTCCGTAATTTTGATATTTTTGTAGACAGGCGCCGAGAGCACACCGCACACATTGTGTTAATTATTTTATTGTGTTCCTTGGAGACCTTATGCAAAATTTAGGTTGACTATATTATGAATAAAATTAATAGCGATATTATGAAATATGACCAGGTTAATAATAATTACATGAAATATGATATATACATTAATAATAACTCCATTACGAGATGTGAAATATTAAATTAATGTCGCGATCGTGTGCACAGTGCAAAATATGAGATATAAAATTCATGATAAATACTGTGGAAAATACAGAATTTTAGAACGAAAATCCTCACTATACTGTAAAATATAAAATATATGAAATTGACAACAATTTATAAGACGTGGAATATAAAATCTATAGAGTATAGCGACTACCATTACATACACAAAATTAACGGTGATTGCAGTATGCAATAAGAAGCCTGTCGTCAATCAGGCAACTTAGTTTCCCATTCACATTCTTATCGCCCACAAATTAGAGGCCACGTGTTATTATCTTGCGATAATAACACGTCATGGTTTCCGTCAAATTTCTCGAAGTTCGCAATTCGTAGGGCACTCACCCTTACGTACCTGCAAGCGTCTGCACCCGCGGGAAAACCCGCTCTCGTGAAGAAAGGGTGCGTGGGTTGGGAAGGGGGGAGAGACGCGTGAAGGGGACAGCAGGAACGAACGAAGTACGAACGAGCGGACACGATACACAATGGCAGATTCTCTCTCTCTCTCTCTCTCTCTCTCTCGGGTATAGGCGGGTGAGTTGGACAAGTTGTGAGTCAGATCCGAGGGAGGAGCAAATTTGATGTATTCTCTCTTGGTTCCTTATTCACACTATCGGGTGGACACGAAAGAAAGAGAGAGAGGAGGAGAGAAAGATTCAGTTAATATACAAGAATTAAGAACTGAGTTGTTTTCTTGATTAATAATAAATTCTTTGCATCTCTAGTATAAAAGCTAGTCGAAACTGATCTTAGCCGCCCCCGATCATTATCATATAAATCGAATATGTTAAAATTTTGCTTCTTTTTAGATTTTTGTAATCTGAGTCGCAAAAGCTTGAAAAGTTGCAGATTATTATGAAAAGTTTTCCTCAATTCTTTTTAAATTTATTTAACATGTAGAACTAATAATTGAAATCTTTCTATTGTAATGTAAATATTTTACTTTTTTTATAATTATCTCTTTTTCTCCTAAATAAATACAAATAAGTGATTGTCATTATTGAGATCTATTACAAGAGGATATTTCTCAATTGACCCTCCTACTAGAATTTTTTATGTCCCTATACGATCCGAGTAAATTGAATTTGAACATCTGACAATTTTCGAGTGATCGAACGATCTTGTTATCGAATTCGTTGAAAGTGATAACAAAGTTTGAGGATGCTACGGTCTTGAGTTACGAGTACTATATCTACCTAGTAGTCGGGCAGAGTAGTGCGTGATGTAGTAGTCGAAAACGGACGCGCGTAACCGCAGTTACGCGTGATTTCCGATTGACGATCGTGCCTCGAGGCTTCGAGGTCGACCTTGTCTCTCACTTCGTCTCGGAATCTTTCTACGCTTCTTCATTTATCTCGTCGCGCCTTCTATACGCGATTCGTAGCGGCTCCACACTGTTAAATTCGTAGTGTTAAATTATACTCAATTTGAGTAATTTTTAACCATTTCTATAGGTCGTCACTGCTCCTATACTCAATATGTCGTTAATTTAACTAAAACAATGTTAATTTAACTAAACCAATGTGGTTAAAATAATACTGTTTTATATGTTAATATAATAAATCTCGATACACACACATATGGTAGTTAAAAATAACAAAATGTTATTTAACTCAAGATATTGGTTTAAATTTCATCTTTTAAGTATTTAATAGTCAAATTCTCACAATCGTACTCGATTCGTACTCGATTTATATGTCATTTTTATTCAATTTGCTGTTTCAGCGCAATCGCTAATCCATCTGTACCGCCGCGGAGTCTGTATCACTGCGACTGTTCGTTTCTCTTTCACTCCGGAAATACTCGCATATTGAAAAAAATACGATTACGTTATCATGTTTTTTTTTACGTTTTCCACGTTTTATTCCTGTTATTTAGTATGATACCATTGCGTTTCTCTCTCCATACATATGTTTTCCCTGCTTATACCTGCTCGAACTTGTTCAAGGCCATGGTTCAAAATCAGACACATACGAAGAAATTCGAATGGCAAACGAATCGACCAATCGACCAGTCGAACGTTCTCGTGCAGGTATGCCCAAGGAAAAGATCGAGGAAAATGCTCGATCGCGTTTGGTAGACTTGTCTGAGGCGTAAATTCTTTCTTGCCTTCCACGGTCCTATCGGTTTAAACCATAACGCGCACGCGCGCGCGCGCACTGGTTGCGTAAAAAAAATAATGATGGAACCCCCCTCCCACCTGTTTAAATCATTGAAAAATTATTTTCCAAATTTTACATATGCATATGAAATTGAATTTCTCTTTCGGCCGTCGAAATTGTTTTGTTAAACAAATATTATGTTACTTTGAAACTTAAGGAGGTTGGCGCGTTTGATGAAATATGAGACAAGTCTATAATACATACATAATACGAAAGTTAGTTATATCAACAATATGTAGAAAAAATTTCATTGACTTTTACCGTTCCGTTTTGAAGATATTCAATTCTAAATATATTGAATTTTACATTACAAATATATGCAAAACCTTATCCGCTAGATATTTTCTCTTAATTTGAGACATTTGCATATAAAACAGAAATTTAAAAAATCGTTACAATTATAAAGTAAACATTTTAGTTCGTTCTGGTAAAGTTTCATCTAAATTGACCGTATAGTTTGAGAGAAATTTATATTCTTTGATGAAGAAAAGCAAAAATATTTGACAAATGGACGACGCGTGTATAGTGACGCGGCAACGTGTTACATGTATGACAGGACTATGACTGTCAATGTAATTTTTGCGGGATTGTACCTTGTAGAGATAATTTTCTTTTTTTGGCTGTTTAACTAACATTCATCTTCCATTCCAGTTGTTTTTGAGTGATAAAGCGATGTACATTTGATGTAATAAGTAAAAGCACGATAAATTTATGGTGAAAAATGTTAATTTATACATTTTTAATTCAGAATATATTTTATTTATTATTTTTTAAGATATAATAGTAAATAGGTATCATGTTCATATTTTGTTACATGCTATTGGCACTTACATCAAATGAGCGTCTTATAATTTTTATTTTATTATTTTAAAAATATTTAATAACATATAAAATTAACAATGATTATGTATAATGACATTAGCGAATTAGATACTGTTGATAATGTTTTTATATTATTATTTTAGTCGTTTTACACAATTTTAAGAATAAACTGTTTATTGACCAGGAAGTAGCGCGACAACCTCCTTGAAATTATCGAAATGGTACCATCCGGACAAAGGGCCACTTCTTTAAATTCGCCGAAACTGACGAATTCAGGTTTAACGAAAACCATACCATATATGGCTGTTACCACGTGTAGTCACCGAAAGTTTTTCGAAAAGAAACTGCGACGTGTCCCCGGGGGTGAGAAGGACAGGAGGGAAAGTGATGGGGGTCGGATGGTCGACGGTCGCGCTTAAAGCCAACGTCTTTCTTTCTTTGCAGAATATTCAGTGGAGACGCGAAACAATTAAAGAGGAGACGACGAGTGTCCGCCTAAAAAGAGAATTTTCGGAGGAGGATGCTCGGCAGTTGGGGCTGGGAAGAAGAATTGGAGTTGGGAGAGGGTACGACAGCCCCGTCGCGAGAGAGACAAAGACGAGAGAGCCCAGACTCGACGCATCCTGTCCCCGACAGCCGGGTGCTGAGGTATGCACCCAGCCGGTGTCACCACCCTCCCAGCTACAGCTCGCCACATTTCAGCACGCAGCCTCCTCTCGACTGTACGGACTGTGAGTACATCGTTAGCGTTTTTCACGTTTATCGCGCAAGGGCCATGGTTATAGGAAAACTTAAGCAGTAAGCGAATTGACCAATCACAGTCAAGTATTCTCGAAAGAAGCTATTGGTCAATTTGCTTACTGCTTAAGTCTTACTGCTTAAGTTTTTCTATGAGTCATGGCCCTCACGTACGCGCTGCCCCGACTGCGACGAAATACTACCGGTAACACAACGGGAAACATCGGCTTTAATCGTGATTTTTCGATTACTTTTTCTATTATTTGAATTATCTCTTTAGTTACACAGAGATAAGTTAATCTTATGATTACGCACTATATTTTTGTATGCACATCCTTCAAATTCAATCAGTCTTTACACATAACTTTGTTAAAAAAAATGTATGTTTTTCGAGAAATTTTTTTCCAGGAGAATGCCAATCATAAAATATATGATTATAAAATTAAAATTTTAATGATAAAATTAAAATTAAATTGTAAAATACAATTTTTTTAAAGGCCATTGCATGTACAAAATTTTAGTTGTAACCGTAAGGCAGTAAGAAAATTGACCAATTACAATAGCTTATTTTTTCAATAACAAAAAGTCTTACACGTTCTCGAGATATACATCAATACGTTAGATATATAGGGCAAATGAGAATGAACGCCGTTGTTCGGGCGATATACATAATATAAGCTTATTTTTTGATTGCAAGGAGAAAACTCGACTGTGATTGATCAATTTTCTTACGGCCTTACGCTTACGATTAAAATTTTGTTACGTGCAATGGCCTTAAAAGTGCGGCGTATATATAAACGCTTTTCATAAATAAGGCTATTTTTCCAGAGCGTAATATACATATATACGTCTTCCGTATTTAAAGGATTAAACAATATATCTCCAAAAATGTCAGCAACTTGAAATTTTCAACGGATTTCACAAACTTGTGTGTTCAATTATAGGGTTAAATAAAACGAGTGACAAGTATTTGTAGTCTGATAAATTAAACTACAGAATATGAAAATAGGTTTTCAATCAAGTCGAGGTCGAAACTGATTATTCTGGTCGAGTTCGATTCGCGTTCGGGTAATCGATAACTTCGGCTAACTTGAACGTTTGCAATTATCCCTAATATCATATTATATTATCACAAATTAAATGATTCAAATGATTTCATCTATAAGAAAATAAGCTTACAGATATGAGAAAGGAACAATACACAAAAATATTGTATTTTACTTTATTCTATTTTGCTTATATTAAAATGTTCAATTATAGAATTATACTATGATTAAAACATTTGAATCCACATTTGCGATATTATTCGGAAAAAAATTTTTTTGTTTGGCTTATTTCTTGATAAAGAACGATGTTAATGACAAGTTAATGTAAATCTTTAGAGCAGCGTGAGGTGGCCAAGATGCTGACTGCTCACCCTGAGATGCACGAGAAGCGGGACGGCCTCGGCGGCGGGCAATATGGGGCAGGCGGGGGTGGTGGTACTTCGATTGAGGAGAAACCTATTCCGGAACAACCACCCCCGCCTCCTGCACCACCGCAACGAGACCCGTCGGATCCCACTATTAGCGCTAAAAAGCTTCCAAAGAAACGAAAATTCGATCCATCCGAGCTCGAGGAGATGGACAAGACCAGCAACGTCATGAGCCACGTCAACAACATGGGCCTCAATATACGCGGGCCAGCTATGCTTAACTGGTCATCTATGCTCAGCGGCCAGCCGGTTTCAGGACAACAATCCAGCTTACCAACTACCACCAGCCGGCAGTCGCCGCAACAGCAGGAGTCTGATTATCAAGTACGTTGATAAATGGTTACGGTTCTAGCAGAAATTTTAACGTTATATGAAAAAAATTAAATATTAGAAGATCAATTAATATATAAAAATATACTAAGATTAACAAGGCTCACTTGAATAAATAAACAATAATGTGAGAGAGGCAATGGGAGCCAAGCGCGGTACTCAATGCGCAATAAATTTAACAAGTATATGAATACATATGAAACGAAAAGTATATTAAGTCGTTAAATACATATGAAACGGACGTTTCGACCCTTCTTTTGGTCATCTTTAGCGTAAGATAATAACAATAAATTCGGCGCAACACATTTCATAAATCCTACCTCAATTAAAATTTTAAACGCAGTCAAGACGGTCGACATCGGTCGATTTTTTAGCGCAGTTTAACGTGTCAAACATTGGCGCAGTCACAGGACTCCAGAGGTGTAGTACGCAGATGCAGTCCTCTCAGATGCATGAACCCCGGTATGTCCGAACCGTACACAGCATCTCACTGTTCGACTCCCCGGTTGGATGGCCAAGAAGTGACAGAGATATCATGCAACATTTCTTAATATCTACAAGTTCGGAGTCAACCACCCGACGTCAATGCACAAATAAGGAACAAAGAGTGAAAAAAAATAAGTCGAACTCACGGAAATTCGAATGCATTATATCTCGAGGCTGCAAATATTCCGCAAATTGTAATTACACACCGCAGCTGTTCTACTTATCTCGGAGATGTTTCGTGAGACAATGCCGTGACTGTTAAATTTCGGAAGGTTACTAAGAGACCCGAGACAATGGTAAACGTCGTCGCTGTACGTTGGTTATAAAACAATAACGGTGCTGTATGTTTATTTATCCGCGGAGATGTTAAATTTTGCGAAGCTTGTCAATAACATTCAAGTAAATGTCCGGAAGGCATTCCGTGTCCGTCTGCAAATTTAAGCCGTTTTTTTGTCTCTTTAGCTGTAACATCTCAGATATTAGGCGTTTGTGATAGTATTGTTCACTATCTAGGATTTGCACGTTGTCCCATTTAAAGTCATGATTAAAGGCTTTTCTATGATCTGTAATAACAGAATGGCTTTCCGTCTGATATGGCTCTTATGTTCTTTTATTCTAGTTTGCAACTGCCTACCCGTTTAGCCTACATATGAGGCGTCGCAGTTAATTTTATAAACAATGTTGCTATGTTTAGTTTTCGGGAGGTCGTCCTTATGCGCTTTGATAAACGTTCGCATTTTGTTCAAACTTTGGTACGACAGTCTGACTAAGGTCTTTAGTAATATTACTAAATTGCTCCGTGTGATCGTAGGAACATAAGGTATTGTAAAAAATGAAACACTTTCCTCCTCAGTTACACTATCGTTCCCTCCGTCTTTCTTAAAGTTTAAAAGGAATTTAAGCCGCTCATGGAAAAGTATATGTATTCATATACTTGTTAAATTTATTGCGCATTGAGTACCGCGCTTGGCTCCCATTGCCTCTCTCACATTATTGTTGATATAAAAATATATTTTTATATAGCGATTTAAAGTGAATATCGGTTTTGACAAAAATATATTTCTACGTGTGTCTTATTATATACAAAATTATAAATATTGGTACTTTTTATAAGGAGAAATCTAATTTTACATTATAAAAAATAATTTTTATACTTTTACATAAAATATCTATGTAAAAAATTAATATATAACGTATTATTTATGTACCTTACATTTATAATAATTTATCTTAAATTACCACTTTTATACGTTATACATGAACTTTTTTCTTATGTTTCAGGTACCCTCAGCTCATTCGGTAGTAGTGTTACCTCCTCAAAACACAGCGGTAGATTACTCTGTCCGCGAGGAACCTTCACGTTCTCGTCCTCGGCTTGCTATTGATCTCAGTGAGTGGCGCGACCATAGAGTGCTAGCTTTAAGGGATTCATATTATTTCCCGGGTGTTATACGTAACGTTGTTCACGGCGAGATTTTAATTGAGTTTGACGGCGAGAGGAAGCTAGTGCGTTATAGTGACGTTCTGGGTGCGAGACGGTTCGACGTGATAGGAGATGCAAGCCCGTCTGTAGGACAGGTGCAGAAGGGCACGGTGGTTTGCATCAGGTGTCCACCGACCGCGAACAGTCACGTGGACGCGACAAAAGTGTTTGTAAAGGGGACAGTGTGCAAGGTATTAATGAAGCCTTCTCGTTTTGTTGTGAAAATACCGCGGGAGGATAACGATCAGAGTGATAGTTATGTTGTGAAACGCGCGGACTTGCGACTAATACAGCCTCCATGGGCGGAGGAGTTGCTGGAGGAGGGGCTGGATGAATGCGATCCTACAAGAGTCGAGAACATTGGTAACAAATAATTTATATAATCAATACGGTCAATTAGTTTTTAAGAAGATAGCTATAACGTGGTAATATTTGCCTTTTTAAAATTTACCAGAACATGGGTATCGCAATACCACAGAAGCTCCGACAGCAGTGCCAATTTCGCAGATCCATCATACTTCTCATCAGACATCGCATATATCAAGTCATAATGACACGAGTTATTATAGAACGACCGGTACCAGTCCTCTCATCCCTTTAGGCACTCCTGCGCATTCTGCCACGGCGTTAAGTAATGGCAGTCGGCCGTATGACGATTTAGAAAGCGAGGATGACTTAGACACAGAAAATATTGCATTTCCCTCGGACGCAGGTTGGATATACAATACAATTTTCACTATCATGTATGATATTATTAAAATATGCCAGTTATATTGTTACACACGTACGCGAAAGACAGAACATTTATTTGTATTTTAATGAGTAGATTATTAAAATGTGCAATATTTCTTTGAAAATGTATTCCCTATATTGTAAGAAAAGCTAAGGCTTTTAACGAGAGCAATTTAGTCAAAACAATAGTATAGTAATTCAGGTATATTCAACTGACAGATGCAAAATTGTCAGGGAGCAGCAAAAGAAGCAGCATGCAGAGCCGAGGAAGTACCAGTAGCCTAGTTGAACAACGTAGTATAACGCCTCGTTCTCAGGCAGCCACACCCCGGTATTAATTTTATCAAATATAATAGCCATTCTATAAGATAAATTGATTAATGCATATAATAGCGAAACTCTTAATTAATGTATACGAGTCTATACTTTTTGTTAAATAGATCTCAGGCGGCAACGCCACATAGGTATAAAAAGGGTGACATAGTGGTTACACCAAGTGGAATAAGGAAAAAATACAATGGGAAACAGTGGCGTCGACTTTGTAGTAAGAAAGACTGTAACAAGGAAAGCCAGCGAAGAGGATACTGTTCTCGTCATCTTAGCTTAAAAGGATCTGGTCTTAGAGGCCCGACGAACACATTTCCTGGGTATGAACATTCGTTTAAACGTTTGTTGATTGTTTATTCTTATTTTAATTCTTATTATATGTTACGATTTATTTATTCAGTTACTTTGGGACTTGTTTTTGTTTTTATTTCTGTCACAATACCGTTATTACCGTTATTAATATTTTTTTTTATTTAAAATTTTTTACATATATTATATGCGAAATGGCAGGACTAAGAATGAAAATCAGCTTTTTTATTTGACAAACTATTGTATTACCACTAAACTATCCAATGTCTGGACGATTGCTTGATACATATGATGTAAATTTTCTTTATTATGATTATTTTCTTTTTGTTTACAGTGGTAAAATAGATGGCGAAGAAACATCAAGAGATTCCGATACCTCGCCAAATTACGTTGACAGAAGAATAGCGGGTAGATTCGATCAAGACGAAACTGAAGCTGCTAATATGCTTGGTATATTCTTTATATATGCAGTAAAATAATAAGGATTTTTTCTTTATATATTTCAGAAAAGATTAAAACTTTATTATAGATTATCTTGAGTATAAAAAATTTATCATATACATATATTACATCTAGCTGTCGTTAATCTGTTTATACAGAATTTATTTTTGATATTTAATATTTTAATGTTTTTATTTAGTATTAATTATGGACTAAATGCGTTCCGTTATTGCAGTGTCTTTGGGGAGCTCTAGATCGGCTACGCCAGCCTTCTCGTCACCGACGGGCCAGTCTTCTATATCTCCGTGTATAAACCAGTCACCGGTGCCGCCATTGGGGCTCAATCAGAATAATGTATTTATGCCTATTTCGAGTCCCGCTCACCATGCGACTCCGCTGATCTCGCCTGGTGCAAGGTGGAAGCAATCACCTACGCATTCGAACTATTTAGTTCAGTACCCGCAGCAAGTGATAAAGCCTGAACCGAATCGAGTAGACAGAAATCGACCGATCCCGATAACTGGTGCTACCCCCGCCAGTTTAGGGACTAGCGTGATAAGAAGCTCCCCGGTGAGCCGCAGCATGCAACCCGGACAGAATCCGACTTTGTCGTGGTCGGAGCAGAGTCCGCCATCGACGAGACATCCCTCGGTCGTGACGTCGATCGCTCAGCAACAGCAAAACATAATCTTGCAACACGCGCTAACGTCGAGCAACGATTTTCCCAATCAGACCGAGATGCCCGAACAGAATCCGCAATTGATAAAACCGTCGATCTCTCCTCACATGTCTCTGTCCGATATCCCAGTGCCGCAGAACCTCACGTTCGTACACAAATCGCTGGAGCAACCAGTCGACTATGCCCAATCGCCGCAGTCCCAGGGTCAGCCGATCTATGTAATGCAGCATGAAAAAAAGTATCTCGTGATAAAGAACAGCATGGACATGTCGGCGCCAGCGGGCGTGCACATAAGCAATCAGGACGACAAATATCGGCAGGGTCTGATCAACCATCCGAGTCAACTGCCGGTATCCACATTGCATCAAGTTCAGTGTCAACCACCCCAATCACCCGCGGTTTCATCCGTCCACATTGATAAACTGTCTGTTTTGCAACCTGTAAGTTGACACGGTATAATGAATTGCTAAATTAGTAATTTATAGTTAGATATGTTAACAATAGCGTAACACTGGGATATACGTATAGGTAAGTTAATCACGTCTTGCTTGTTTGCCAGGTGAGTAAAGTAAACACACACACGACCGTGCATATGGATATGCAGAGGAATCAGCCGCCGCCTACGAGTGCTGTAATGACATCCGCTATAGAGGCATCCACCCCGTCTACTCCGACAAGCGTCTTCCAGCACGTAATTGTTCAGCCAGGACATTTGGTGCAAATTCCAAAAACTCAACCTTCTAGAGAAGAGAATGCAAAAAACAATGGTATCCTCTGTAAGTTTTGCAATACTAATACATTATTACATGACGTAAATAACCCTTATGCATTTTGTATCCCCAATAGAGATATTTCCTCATGCCTTTAATTTTTGTAAATCGTTTTAAGCGTAATTTGAAAGTTCAAACATTATATTAATCCACTTTCCTTTTATCCCATTTCGCTATCTCGTAATTGTTTGCAACGACGATCTCAATGTCATAATATGTCGAATTGATGATACAAGCAAATTTGACTAAACGGTAAGGCTTTCACAGATGGCAGCCACGAAGTTCCTCCTGCATACCAGCCCCATCCCCCATCATTACTGAACAATGCAGCGCGCAGCTGGAAAAAAGGTTTGAGTTCTGACTGCCAACTGAAATGTATCAAGCCTATGGAATTGCTGTAGGTTGCAGTTTGTCAATGGTACATAACGCAAGAACATTTGTTTGTTATATTCAAGTGTTGTAAGCACAGATGTTTAATTATGTTTTAAATGTTTACATTGGTGTAGCTTTCTTTTTGTTTCTTTCATTTCTTCAGGTCTTCACGCATTTACTTTATGTGTTCTAGGGTAATAACGTATTTCTTATGTTATCGTATCAATATCAGAAAAAGTATCTCATTCTTTTAAATTGAGAAAATTTATACTACTATTCTGCACATATATATTATTCACATTTGTTGCAGATATTCTGTTTAACATGAGATATTTTTAATTTCGCAATTTTTTCCCATGTACCATTGCCAATCTTGCAACAGACGCAATTAATTAACAAACTTTATCCTCATCTTTTAACTTTTCATTTCATTTAACATATATAAATAAGCATTTATCTACAAGAACTTTAATGCTGGGGAAGGCTATTCACTAGCGTTGGATTATTCGAAAAATTTACACAGATTTTTTAAAGTGCAAAAACATTTTTATATATAAATAATGTTTTTAATCAATACAACCGTTTTGTTATACATTTTTTTACTGTTTCATACGATTGAAGATCTTATTTTAAAAAGTTATACTATACAATAAATTGTTTCAATGATGTCTATTGATAATCAGCACGAACTTTTTCGGAAAAACCAATAATTTACTTTACCCTTGAACCATGACTATTTATTAGACATATTTACGTTACAGTTGCTATATTCTATACAAATGCTGTATATTAAATGAATAATCTTCAAAATAGTAACGTTGGCTTCTCGTTTATCATTGATACTTCGCCAGTTTATTACTAACTTCAATTTTTCTCATTAATCCACTAATCCATTGTTTCTCTTGGATATATAGCAGCAAAAGCATCTATATAAAGTCTATAACATTACTTTATCGGCTGCTATTCCCACATCATTACTAACCACACTCATTACAACTAACCCACTAACTTCATTGCAGCTTTTTCCTGGCAGACGACAGTTTTGGAACAATCAGAGGTGAGCCCTCCTCCTTCTGCTCTGAGTCCACCCCTGAGTGCACCTCCAATTCCAATAAGTATGAGCACACCTGCTGAAGATGGCCCTGGTACTGGTTCAGATCCCATAACACCTGCCGAAGAAGAGGATGATGACGTTTTTGAAGCAGAACCAACCCCACCGGCAGAAGTGGAAGCTAACGCTAATAAAAGACGCAGTCAATCGCTCAGTTCTTTACAGCCGCAGACTCCACTGAAAGTAAGTTCGGTGAATATTACCGTGTGTTTTTAACTATTGGCATTAAGTAATGAAATAAAAGTCAAAGTATATTTATAATCTCGATAATAAAAATATATCCGATAATATTAATGATCAAGTTGTACTTACTGATATTAATATAATATGAATATATTTAATATTTTTATTGTATACACATTTTCATTAATTATCTGCAGGCTAAAGACAGAATACGTCGACCCATGAACGCATTTATGATTTTTTCAAAACGGCACCGCGCCGTTGTGCATCAACGTCATCCGAATCAAGATAATCGAACAGTATCCAAGATACTGGGAGAGTGGTGGTACGCTTTAAGACAAGAGGAGAAACAAAAGTATCATGAGCTTGCCTCGGAAGTGAAAGAAGCGCACTTTAAAGCGCATCCGGACTGGAAGTGGTGCAGTAAGGACAGACGGAAGTCGTCGACGACCAGCTTTAAGGGAAGCGAGATGGGAAGAGCAAAGTTGAACAGTACGGGAGAAGAAACGGATCCTATGCAAGGTTCTTCGTCGGAGGATCAATTAGTGATTACGTGTGCCGATGAAGTATCTACTCCAATTACTACTACATATAGTGAAACTTCCACTAATATTGAGGTAAGAAATTTCCCGACAACATAAATGTAACGCAAGTTACAAACAAGTATCGTAAAATAAGTAGTACGTTTAAAAGAGTACGTCTTGAAAAAGACTTCTTTCTCGTTTGTTGAGAAAAGATATTTGGCTCACTGACGGAATTATCGACAGATTATGAACCAGTCACATACGCAACATCGAATTTCGGAGATTCCTTTGCAAATGGAAAACGCGGAGATCGATATCAAGCAGGACGACGACGCAAATGGATCAGATGATGATCAAATGGTTATCTGCGAAGATCCTCAGCCGGAAATAGATCTGAAGTGCAAAGATAAATTGACAGACAGTGATAACGACGCGCAAGACGAGGATGCGGAGAAGAAGTACAATCAATCGCAGTTCTCGGCGATGAGCGGTCAAAAGAGGGAAGTGATGAATGTTAAACAGGAAATAACGTGCAGGCCTAAACCAATAAAAGGTACTTCTGAGACACAAACGTATGTAACGTTTGCATAATACGTTACATAAATGTCATTTTAACAATACGAATCTTGATGTTTATTTAGCACGGCTACCCTCAACAGGTATAGAATCTACAACAAAATATCACCATACTTCCATGGATAAAGGCAGTACTGTATCAGTTTTGTCGAGTACGTATCCTTATCACAGTCCTGTCAATCCAACAGGAGTGTCAGGGTTCCAACCTACCGGTGGCGCTTTCATAACTATGCCGATATCGCCGAAAGTTATTAAGCCGGAACCGGTAAAGGGCGAGCAGCAGTATAGCACGCAGTACAGCGTGAACAATCTCGTGAGCATTCAAACTGAGAATGGACGGAACATGCCTAAGTTTACAGCAGCTCCGGTGTTACACACTGTAAGTATTAGACGGGTGGTCGCTTTGGCATACATTTCTTGCGATTCGTTTAGAGAAACCGCAAATATCGCACATGTGTCCGGATCATTAAGAGTAGTATCATTCACCGTGCCGACAAGCCATACGTTTCCCCATGGTATCAAGTTACCTCATCACGATCGTCCGCTTAAGAAAGTAGTGCACACGTTCTTTTTTCCGATAGTTTTTGAATAAAAGATTTTTGGACGGACTCGGAGATTAAGTAACAGGTTTAACGATACTAACAGATTGGATCGAAACCTATGATGGCGCTGTTGAAACAACAGCAGCCGTTGCAGTCTTTAGGCACTACTCTTCGCCCCCTTACTTCAACTGTCCCTTATCAACCACCGCTCACTCTAACATTGCTCGATAACGATTTGGTGGCTGTTTCCAAACCGCAGCAGGGATCGCAGTACCTTAATCCGACGCCGCCGCACTCCAGGATGTATGGTGGTTTCCAGATACCCATCAGTGGTGAGTGTACAGAGGTTGTTCTTATTGCTTTGCTTTTCTCAAGCATATATTGTAACGTAACGTAACATAACGTAATGTAAATAACGTATTTGCGAACCGTATACAGACGCCGGTAGCCGCAACAATTCGATATCCGTGCAGAGTTTGGTTTCGAATAATAATAAGATGGAAATCCAAAGCGTGATTGTGAGCAAACCTTATTCGGCAGCGTTATCGACAATCTCCACTACGTCGACTTACCGGGGAATTGGCCATTCTATTGCTCGCCTCGCGGAATCCGAGAACAGTGACAATCAGTTGGCTACGAATCATACTCAGTTTTACGGTAATTTTTCTGCGAATTTATTAGCCTTTACACATCACATTATGCGTAACGCTCTTACTTATCTTCTGCTTTTTCTTTTTATTATAGTCAGTAATGTAAAAACAGAAGACAGAAAGGGTACTGTGAATATCGCTCTTCCCACAACAAACGAGATACATAAGCAACCATCGACACCGCACACCCCGCATACACCTCAGAGTAATCACGGAAATGGTGATCTGCCGTCGAATAAATCATACACATTCGATGAAGGCCAAAGCAATGACATAGGGCCAAGTAAAGGTCCGTTCATGCTTGCTCCAACTCCGGCACAGCTTGGTCGAGCGCCATTGCAAAGGAGACAATCAATGGGTAATGTATAATAATACATAATTACTGTTTGTTATTTCAACATTTATGCAAGAGAAATAAGTATATTACTATGATACATTGAATATCTCAACTATGGAATCTAAAATTGTTTTTTTAATGGAAATGTTGAGGGAGATTATTATTTATTGTAATTTTCCAATTTTTAACGTGAATCTATCTTTGCAACTAAATCTTAAATTAACATTTTGTTGAGACAAAATTTAAGAAATTGTTAACTGTCTATCTTCTTGCATGTTGTAAAAGCTTTGTATTTTCGATTGTTAATTATACAAATGCTGTCAGTGCTCGGACACTGAGGAAAAGTCGACTTTAAATGCATCAAAATTTATAGCTAAAGACATATATGGTAGTTTTCATATCTTTACGTATTTCTATGAATTTTTATGAACCAATTTGATACTAAACTTTTTCCTTTCTCTTTCCTTTCTTTACGGTTCTTCCATTCCTTTCATTTAACAGCAATGCCTCCCGCATCAACTGCAGGAGACCATGGGCCAATGGCAACACCTCAACATTGTGATAATCGACCACAAACAAATACATCTCAAACGACAGAGCAAACGCAACAACAAAATTTAACAGAATCTCATACTTCTCCTTCTCCCTCTACTAAAAAGGGCTCCTTCTTTAAGAAAAATGTGGAGGATGGTATGGACAGGTACTATCAATATATTTTTAATCTCTTTATCATATTATAATTGTTGCGTTAATGAGAGATTTGTAAATATATCAAATTAAACTTGATAATGTATTGAAAACGCACTGGTCGAATAATTGCAGAGTTCTCGAACAAGTAAACTTCCAAGAAAAATTCTCGTCGTTGCCGGAATTCAAACCGGAGGATATACAAAGCCCGAGTGCGATCAGTATAAACACCCCAGGGTCATCTAGCCACAGCAGTTCAGCTTCTATATTACATCCGCAAACACCTATGCAGATGCCAGGTTATCGAAAGAAATCCGCACAAGGACCTCATAGGCCCACAAGTAATTATATTAAATAATTTACATAGTTTTAACTAGGCTTAGGTGTAATTACGTTTGCGATATTATATACTTTTTTCTAATAGTGAATGAGGATGAGATCGACTCGGATACACCGATATCAGCCACTCCAAAGTCTACGTCGAGTGTTAAGCTGACAGGCACCACGTTCTTTGGCCCGGATTTCAACGTCGATGCTTATAGAGCCAACAACGATCTAATGGATGTCGATGCCAGCTCTCCGCGTACGCCGAAAACCCCTGGGAGCAGTGCTGGGAATGCCGTGCTGGGAATCGGTAGAAGTGACAACGAACGTGGTCATAGGAAGATACTAGAGCAACGGAGACAATTGGTCATGCAGTTGTTTCAGGAGCACGGTTACTTCCCGTCTGCGCAAGCGACTACCACGTTTCAAATTAAGCATGCGGATATATTTCCTACCAAGACTAGCTTGCAACTGAAGATTCGAGAGGTGAGGCAAAAAGTGAAATCCAATTCGACACCGAGCGCTAACAGCCTCGTTAGTCCATTGCCGGTCTCCGAATCGTCTCCCGTTGTAACTGGTAAGTACAAGTACAAAAGGTTTCATTCTGTCATGATATATTACTCATTTATCATGAATTAATCTGTATTATAAATGATTTCTAAATATTTCTTTAGATTCAACTGCTCCTCCAACATCGATGGGAGCTCCACATTCACTGCCTGTAAGCAGTAGTGGTAGCTAGCACCCACGTGCCAACTGTGATACTATGCATCCCCTTACTCCGCAACATGAATATATCATTATTCTTTGAAGAGCGAAGTGTTTACTAGAAAAGTCGTTAATGCACACTCTCCTTGGAAGTTGTAAAGTACTGCGAAAGGCTTTAGTGCAATTTTAAATTACGATAAAGTCTGGTGCGGATAACTTTAGCGGGCAAACTGAGACGTGTCGATATATAAATATCAATAATGATCGACTTCCTACATAATATTGAGCTATTAACTGTTTGGAGATATCAGCGCTGCTCTCTTGGAGTGTGTTCGGATCTTTGTGTTCGATCGTCGTTGAACAATAAAGAAAGGATGAAAATTGCGAATATTCAATAGTTAAGTCGCGATATGAGTTTATGTTTTTACATATGAATTTGACATATATGAATCAAATTGTACTATACTGTATATAGTACAATTGTACTATACTATATACTATATAGTAACGCGTGATGGACAATGTAAGCATGATTGTACGTTGAAACGTATCACGAGATGAAGTTTCTTCTTTGAAACAAAAAAGACAATATTACACTGTATTGCAGACCAAAGGATGATTAAAAAGGAAAATTATTATGATAACAAATATGACATTATTTTAATACATTTTGAAATTGTAATTCGCATTTTGCTGCACATTCTTAATCTTAATTGATATTTGTACATCAACACGTCCTGCGTGATTCATGAAAGGCCTAAGCCATTGTTAAATATTGTTGAAAATATGAAATAAAATTCATAGAGGAAAAGAGGGACAAACAGAAAAGGGAGAGAGAGAAAATCGTAATTGGAAACATTATAAAACATAGAATTAACAGAACATTATGAAATGAAATCAGAGTTTATATATAGTATATATATATAAATATATACTTTAGTTATACTTTATATATATATCGTATATAGGTCGAAAAAAACTATAGAATGTAAACTTCGATAAACTGCACAAAAATGTATGTAATACACTCGTCAGAAATGTTTATTTCGCATGTAAATACTACGAAAAAATCTTGAGGCAAAGAATATCTGAAGAGTTGACATGTCTGCAATTCTTTATCTAAAGAGTTGTAAGAGCACCGTATTCGTGATTTATAGATTACGATACCAGAGTTAAAAATCGTGCCATTGTGCGGCGACAAAGTAAAGGGAATATGCATGCGCTATAATTCCCATACTAGTGGAAGAATAATTGTTAGATAATTCCTGATATATAGATAATATGTAATATGTTTCTCTAACATTATTGAAAGTACTTATTCTACTGTTTTTAGAACTTTGCTAAGATTCAGTGCATTAATCTACATTTTATACGTATTTTAAAAACGGTCTACCTTTCTTTCATTTAATTTCTTTATTTTATATATTTTTCTTTTTTTGGCCTTAGATTTAAGCGTTTTTATGCAGGTCGTGATTTTTTTTCTTTTTTTTTTTGGCCGTGACAAATACACATTTTATTATTATCTTTATTGCATGTATCAAGTACTTAATATGTACTATATAGATAAAGAGGCAAGAACAAAATCTAATCGCTGGTATTTAAATGCCGACATCGATTTTTAATTGTCGGCAATTACCGTATATATCATTTACAGTAGCAACGTATTAAAAGTAAAAAATCGCGTACCCTTTTATCAAAGCCTAAACGTATGTTGTATACAATGAATTTGTACAATGTGTTGAATAGGATCAGTGTTGTTATATCGTGTATTTTAATAAGTTTATTCTTTATCATACAAGAGAAAAGATACAGTGTATCGTATCTGTTTTAACATCCTCTTTTACTGATCCAACGTTCTCCCCTTTTTACGTTGTTAAAGCTCTCAGAATTATCGCATCGAATTTTAGCAAAGATTGTTGAATTTGGCTGTAAAATAGATTATGTAATTAGTGATATGTTTATAAAAAAAGCGCACCTCGACAGGTTGAAGTCTCGCGCCACGGCACGTAGTTAGAATATGAGACAGTGTCTATTCTACATATTTTGTAAATAGAAAAAACAATATACTAATTGAAATATGTATATATATATATATATATTTTTCATTAAATATATATATATATATATATATATATACACACTCCATTAAGTATATATATATGTATATATATTTAATGGAGATGGTAGAGTATATGGTATTGTAATATGTAGAACTATAATTATATGAAGAAAAGTGCAGGCAGGATTAAGTTTAGAATAATTGCAAATTATGGGCCTTCATCTGTAGTGGACTCTTGTGCTCGGGACGGTCCTCCCACCCTTCTCCAAAGTTAATCCTTTCCTAAAGCGTTAGGATACTATTGTTTGTATATAATATAATTATATCATCATCCTATTGTCTCTTGATTTATTATCTTTTATCGAATGTTAAGCGCACTAGTGGCAAATAATAACGTAGGAAGAGGGAAACTTAAAGCCTGGATTGATCCTGTAATGCCTTCATATCGCCGACATTACTTAATTAATGTCTCTACTCTGCCGATGAGAACTCAGTTTCAGACTTATACTGCAAGCCATTTTAATACATTTTAAAACGATTTTTATGGTTGCGTTTCATGCAAGCAATCAAAATTCGAAGAGTAATCGTGTAATATTGTGAAAATATTCTAGAGTTTCATACGTACGTTTATGTCGCGTATCGTGAAGTATTCAAGCTCGTTTTTATTTAATTCGGCTAAATTCTAATAAAATACCTCTCGTACGGTATGGAGATTCGTGGAATTTTTTTAAAAAGATATTTTATTATAAAATATTTTAGATACGAATGCTCACATAAGTCTTACTATATATTTATGCTGCATACCCACAAGATCTATCCTATACAGAATCTAATGAATTTGTCAAATATATTTGTGTCTTTACAGTGTTCAGCAATAACGGAAAAAAGTCGTCCATTAAGAAATTGTTCATATATTAAGCGCTACTTTTTTTAATCTGTACGCGCACTTTTCATTAAGTCCTTTTTAAAACATATTCGAGAGATACATTCTTAGATCTAGATGAGGCAGGATCTTAACAGGGTTTGAATATCTCTCACATTCTACTCATCTCTCAAAGAAATAATACAAAAAAATAAATACTATATATATTTTGTACTTGCGTAAACTAGCGAACTACTTTCCAGTATTTATAAGATTTTTGAAAACTTCTTTGATATATGTGTATATATAAATATATACATATAATAATGTATATATGTATTTTATATAATATATAATATATATATACACACATTATATGTATGTATACATATAGATTATACATATATACGTGTATGTATGTATCTATGTATGTATATTCACATATCTTCTCCCCCCCCCTTTATTTCGTATGGTGATGAAATACGTTCCGTGATTTAGCAGCCATGAATGTGACTGTGATCTAGGAAAACAGAAGTAAAGTAAAAGTGGCGGCTACTCTACTGACTATTTCTTCACCACTAGACTTTCTTCCTGTGTGTGTTTCCTTCCTCTTTGTATCTCTTCCTCAATGTATAAACGGATATGCACTAAATCGAGCGCTTCTTCACACCACTCTTATCATTATTTTTTTATTATTTGCGTTAAATATATTTTTACTGTGCTTAGCCGCTACGCGATTTACCGTAATATCCAATAATTCTATTATTTCTTGTTTAATTTTGAAATATTTTTAAAACTGTTATGTAATTATATATTATCAGTCAAGATTAATGTTATGAAAATATACGAAGCATATAAAAGTAAATACCATATATAGAAGTCGTGGACAGTGACTCTATATGTATCCATGCAGTAAAAACATTTCACGTTGTACATTGTACGATGTACGTGCATATACATGCGTGGGGATAATGAAATATAAATACAATTATAAATATAAATATATATATACATAATTGTATAAAACAAACTATTAAACGCAGTCGCATATGTATGACATCATGGCATATATTATAATGTAGGAGAGACAATTATATATCTGGCTGAGGCATTAAAATCTGCACCAATCCAACGAGACAGACAAGTCCGCTTTGTACCCTGAGACGTGATCGACTAATACACACCCCTTATGATCCATTTCAGTGTCGCCAAGCAATATCTTTGGAGCGTGTTCTTGAGTGTAAATTGTATCAGCGTCTTTGCGCGTGAACTCCGTTGCGCGTGGAATTGCTCCGTTAAAAAAAAAAAAAAAGAAAGAAGCGATATATACGCGTGTATATTTTTCTTAGTCGTATCTAATCGGCACGAGATGTAAAGGGTAACAGATACGGAGAGAAATTCTTCCGGAGGGAGGGAGAGACAGAGAGAGATCATCCCTTTTTACACTTGTGTACTACCGTAATGATGTTCGTTTGCCGATTTTACCATTGTGCCTGTATCAATATCTCGGGACTCACGAGTCGTCGTTTCAACGTGTTACGAGCTGAATGCGAGCCGAGCGCGTTTTGCGGATGAATGAGCCGATGGAGATTGGCAGATTTTAACACTGACGCCGTTAAAACGAGTACCAGTTGTTGGACCAAAATTGCCGGGTACACAAACACGCATACACACACGGCCGTTTCGACTTAGAAATGCGTTTACTTTTTCTAAGGAGCGACTGAGGGATGAGAGCAAGAACGTGAGATGAGAAAGGAATTATTCGCACGGCATTCTTGCGGCATTTTACGTTACCGGAATCCCCCGATCACGCAAAAACTGACTGTTTCCGTCTGTAATTGTACATACATTGACATAAAATTAAGCGTTTGTTTTTTCCCTTCGGTTCACGCGAGTTTGCTAGGTTTGTGATCTTCGATGAAAGCTTGGAAATGTTTGAGAGCTCGATGCCGTCGTTTTCTATTGAAAGATACATCCGACCTCGGCGCGTCCCACGGCGATCGCTCCAGTCGATCGTACAATATCACACTGTCGGTCTTTCTGCCGAACATTTCCATATCTCGCATCCTGCAATTTCATCGAAGTTAAGTTACTCTGCTCAGTAATAAATCGTAGTGCTATTACCGCGGATAATAATAGTAATAATATAATAATGTGGAATTAGAATTCTAACGTTATTTCGGCGAGGCACGTTGCTGCGAACGATTGATGACTTACTCTGTATGTGAAGTGTATTATATGAAAATTTACTCTCGTAACAATGTAAAGTCTATATTTTATTATAAGGTGGAAAGAGCAGTATGGTGGATTATCTTATGCCTGGCCAAAGTATTATTACACCCGACGTTAGCATACGCAATAATCAGTTTTACGAATGGCATGCGCTTTTCTTCCGGTAAATATAATCGTCGCGGAGACCGTAGCTTATTGGCGAAACGCCGTAAAATAAAGGGTTTCTTTTTTTCTTCTTCTTTTCACGACGTATACACTGAAGTGCATTGTTCTGGGGGAGACATTTTAATGGCCTCTTGTGTGTATAATTAGTATTAACGACACTGATAACTGTAAAAATAAAAAGAAAGGAAAGAAAGGATTCTTAGCACATTACGAAGATATTACGAGTTTTCAGGAAGCAGATAAATATGGAATATTATATACGAAAAATATTCTTCATCAAATGTATATTACAAAATCATATATATTATATACCGATGTCTGATTATAAAAATATTGAACAAGTGTTATCAAATAAAATGTTGTAATCTGTGTTGACAATCGCCGATTGTTCTAAGCTTGACACGATCGTTGAACGGATACATGCCTTCTTGAGTAATAAAGGTAATAAATCTTGGGATGTTTGGGGATGTCACAGTTTCCAAATGATTTTGTCTTTGTACATAAAACTGACCAGAGAAAATCTTTTCTCGTGAGCCAAGAAGTTCTTAACTTATGAGACAAGGAAAAAGGTATATTGTGTCATGAAATATGTTGTCAGTATTGAGAAGCTGAAAACACACTCGTGTATGTATTTTCTTAAATATCTATTACAACACAGCTCCGCGAAATCCGGTTAGATCGTAATGGAATATTTTAAAAATGCAATTTAAAAATGCAATAAATAAAATCTATAGTCCACTTGCTTCATTGCCGTGTTCACGTAACCACTTGTTACTTCGATATGTTTTCCTTTTGCTTTTTCTGTTTCTTTGTTTCGATCTCGTCGATCGGCGCAGCTTTCACAAACGGAATCTCGCTTTCGTATTCGGAAGGCATGTAATCCGCCAGAGCTTTTGGCACCTTGATGCCAGTTTCCGTTTGATGCACTTCCAAAATTGCGCAAATTACGCGCGTCACGGCGCACATTGTCGCGTTCAGCATGTGAACGTAGTCCGTCGTGGTGTTCATTTTCTTCGTTTGACCGTATCTGCAGATTAAACGAGTTTCACAAGACTCTTGCGGTAAGTTTTACAAAAGCAGCAATATTTACATTTATCTAATCCACTGACCTGACTAGCAATCTTCTTGCTTGATAATCCAAACAATTGCTACACGATACGAGCTCGCGAAATGCACCCGAGCCGGGGAACCAGGCCTCCAAGTCCAATTTTTTGGAAGCTGCATGATTCAGTGCACCGGATACAATATTAACTATACGATAAGGAATGTCTAAGGCCTGATAAAATTCCTCCGCATTGGAAATCATTTCTTCCATCATCTCCCAGGATTTGTTGTCGTGCGGCGAGGTAAGACAGAATTGCTCTACCTACAAATAAGACAATAACATATATTAAACACATACACATTAAATTTATTGTTTTATTTAATGAACGGTTAACTTGTTTGGGATGCCGTGTGGCTCGTTGGAGCGACTCATCCCATTCGAATTTTTAAATTTGTAAGCTGCATAAGCTAAGAGGTTCTGACCGGAATCTTGACCTTCTTAGTTAAAGAGTTGTGCATGTGGCTGGCTACTATATCACACGAAATTACTGCAAATGTTCAAAGAGGAAGACCGAATCTTTAGAACAAGCCAAGACCTACTCAGGATTGTGGAGCCAATGTTGATTGATAATTTCATTTAACACCACATACCTTTTCAAATTGATGCACCCTAAAGATACCTCTAGTATCCCGTCCATGAGAGCCAACTTCTTGTCTAAAGCAAGTAGAGATTCCAGCATATTTTATTGGTAAAGCACTTTCGGCTATCCATTCGCCCCTGTGAAAAGCTGCTATTGGTTGCTCGGAAGTAGCAATGAGGTACTTCTCTTCCATTTCTTTGTCCTCATTACGTTCGCTACCTTTACCAATCACCTGATAAAATATGATAATTATAATTCAATTAATATCTTTTATTAACTCTCTTAAGATCTTATTTCTTACATACCTTGTATAATTCCTCATCAAATTGAGAAAGTTGCGCCACTTCTTGCATCGCGTCTTTCCTCATAGTAAATGGAGTGTACAGAGGCTTGTAGCCTTTCTTAAGCAACTTCCTCAATGCTAATTGTATTAGAGCTTGTTGAAGAAACACCGCTGGTCCAGTGAGGAAATAACCTCGTCCACCGGACACGCTTGTCCCACGGTCTCCGTCCATTCCGTCGATCATGTGGATCAGGTCTACATGAGAGTACTTTTTTCTCTCGGTGCAGTCTCCCACCGTTCTCTCCACCTAAGGCAATAAACATTGGATAAATAACGGACATTAAGAACAACGATCAATAGTATCCCGTTTAAATCCCACAAGAGGAATCAATCGAACGTACCTTGTTCTCTTCTTCGTCGTTGCTGACTGGCACAGATTCGTGCAAGTGATTCCCCACCTCCCTGAGTGCATTATTCCTCTCTGACTCGATGGTCTTCAGATTCTCATCGTTCTTTTGTATGGCATCGTCGATGAGGGTACGTATTCTTTTGATCTGCGTCACCGTCAACGCTTTCAGGCTCTCGGAGCTCAAGTTGTCCAGGTCGTCAGCGATGGCTTGGGGCACGGTGTCGACGTCGCCGAGCGGCTCCTTCTTCTTCATCTTCTCGCCGATCTCCTTGCTGCACAGGTTCTTCAGCTTGTTGAAATTGTCGGCGCGATGACGCAATTGCCGCCAGTGCTTGTCCTTCTCGATCACGGTATCCACTAACTGCACATCCTTGAAACGCCTCTTCTGGTTCTCCCGGATCCTCTCCAGGTCGAAACCCTTGTCCTTACGGAAGAAATCCAAGTCAAGTACCATGGTTCCTATTTTATGCTCGGCCTCGCAGAGGACACACACACACTGTGCCGCACACACGTGGCACCTCAACAAGCTGCAACAGGACAAATAAATTTAGTATTCTCGACAACGATATTACATACGCATTCTCTCTTTAGGATATTTATTTAACTTTGATATATTTACATGTTTTTTACCTTGTTTTACCTGCTCGAGTGACAGCGATTCTCAAGTCTGTCAGCAACCAACAGCGGCTGTCACAAGTCACAACCTTGCCTGGTGAAATAATCAGGGGTTATGACATGAGGACTGAGGTAAAACCATAGACATGATACGAATGTAGATCGACGATCTTCGAGAATGGATATATGAAAATAGTCCTCCATTTTGTGACAAATCGAAAGTAGGGAATAGTGCGTTTTTGAAATAAGTTAAGAGATAAAAGACACGGGAAATGTAATACGATTACCTTTATGCATATTTCTACAATAACTGCATTATTATTTTCTTTTCTCAAAAAGTATCCCTATAATATTTAAATATATATTTACGTATCTCTGGATATATAAAACTTTCTTCTCCAAGTTGCAACAGTTTAATATTTCTCATAATATGTCTTCAAATTTTATACTGATAAAAAATAGTTTATAATCTTTATTTAATTAATTTCTTATTATAATTAACGTTTTTTAATTTTTTGTTGCGTTTTAAAGCGATTTCTCTCAATTACAATTTTATCTTCTGATTATATAAAAAATACAAATATTGTACGTATTATACAATTAATATGCATCAATTATTACTATAAATTACAATTTTAATATTAATTAATTTTGATATTAATATTTTATATAAAATTAACGACAATTTAGCCGGTAAAAAATTTTTTATATAAAAACATAAATATATATAATTATATATATTTATATATGTTTTTGTTTTTATATATTTTTATATAAAAAATTTTATACCGGGCTAGTAAATTGTAATACAAGTGATCAAAGAGCTAAACCGTTTGATAAAAAAAGGAATATAATTATAAAATACAATTTCGCAATTGTTTCTTATTGCATTTTTTAAAATGTATAAGTTTAGGTTTTAATATTTAATTAATTATATACACATTTTATAATAGGGGCCCTGCCTATCATGATCCTACCTTCACACATTTGCATACATAGGTACCCAGGTAGCATTAATGTCTAAAAGACATCATAAAGATGTCTTTAAGATGCCAGATATCTTAAAGATGTCTTTATGATGTCTTTTAGACATTAATTGCTACCTGTATATATACATATTACATAAGCACGCGCGCACATATATACCTACTACACATATACGTATTTATTCCTAGGCAGATTGGCATATAAAATCGATTAATGAATATGGACAGAAAAGTTTTTTTAGTTTTAAATATTTTGTATTACGTTTACTTTAACAATGTTTCGTATAAATTAAGATGCAATTGTATAAAATACATTTTTTTAGCATCTTATTTATACACTTGGTTTTGAAAATAGTATACAGTTTAATGTTACATTAGAGGCTTGCCTGATCGACACGTAATAATATTTATCAACTAGCATATGTATTAATTAAAGACCTTAGTTGTTTTCATAATATTGAGGGTGCGTTCGGGGAGACGCCTGAGTTATACTTATTATATCTATAATATCGATTACGGTCTTTCCTTGCAATGGCAAGATCGCGATTTGGTCGCCGCTCCTTTTTCACGAGTAAAGCATTGTAATAGTATAGGGGAGCCCACGACCAAGATTTTTAAGTCATCGCTTCCCGCAAAAGTCCTTGTGGATTTTGTTAATTACACTTACCTGAGCCTAAAAACGCGAATTTCAGAAACTGAGCGTTTCTTCAGGCCATGTGTGAAGTTGTTGAGAAATAGGACCTAACAAATTTATAGCAATATCTGTCTGATCTTCGGGATATAGTTAATTTATAGTGATGGGATACGGAAAACATGAATATCAGACGGCGATCGCGTTTTTTGTACTGAGGCCGTAAAAAAAATGACAAAAAAATTTATTACTATCCGTCTGAAAAACATTTAATTACGTTAATTAGGCTTGGTTGATGCAAAAAAACACATTTTCAGACGAATGTCAAGTGATCTTGAATTTTGATTGTATATATAAAATGTAGGGATTTTGGAGGCGCTTAAAAGTTATAACAATATGTCTGAAAAGTGGTGTACATGATAAAATGAGATGCACAAATGTCAAAAATATTAATATCAGACAAATTGAGTGTTGCATACATATCAGACAACTTTTCGCTTACAATATTGTAGCTTTTCCAGAATTTTTATTCTATCTCACGCAAAATCATAATTATCGGGTATAACCGGCCTGTTATAAATATAAAAAACTGATTTTGGTCATGGGCTCCCGTACTATAAGGCATTGTATTTTAATCGCTTTAAATATACGTTCAAGGAAATTACGTCTGTTGAAGGTATAAGGTATAGAAAATAGAAACAAAGAACTTGGATATTTTATTTTAAAAATATAGCAATATGTGTGTGTAAAACACAGTTGAAATGATTTAATAGGAACAAAACAAATTCAATTCTGTTCTTGCAATTATCTACGACATTAATATTTTTCTTTTAATAGAGAATTACATATTATTATAATTATACACAACTTATATCATACTGCAATAAAAGACGTTATAAAAGACAAATTTAAATTTATAATATAGTATTATAGTATCATTTTTAAGCGACTTTGACCTTAAAAGTAAAATAGAATTCTCTTTCGTGTTTAGAAGAAAATGTAATGTATTCTTTAGTTACAATATGTAATAACTACTTTAATTTTACATATTATTTCGTAAAATGTATGTTTTATAAGAACTATTGTATTTATAGTTTCTTATATTTCTCTTTTTAACAATTATTGTTCATATCCGTAATGGAATCCGTGTTTTCTTGTACCTATAGTAATTTGTGATACAGACTACTTTGTTCTGCGTTTCATTAAAATTTTTTTTCTTAACACAAATAAATACGTTTTTACAAATATCAGAAACAAAATTACCATGGAATTGCTAAAGCTATTATTAACTGGCAGCATAATATTTTCTTATTCTCTTTATACTGCATCTGAATTTTCGGCAAATAATTCTGCTTTCAAAACCCGACTACCGGACTACATAATACCAAAGCAGTATGACATTCATTTAGTTCAAGGAGCATTTAACGACACTTCCTTTAGTGGCAAAAGCCGTATCCTTATTAGAGTTGATCGTCCAAAATATATATTTACATGCGCAACAGCCACATATAAAAATAAATTCTTCTATTCTGATTAAAGTAAACTCGTCAGATTCTTATGTACCGACAAATAATTCATACGACAAATAAATCACATTTTGAACTTTCAGTTTGACGTAACGTTATCCCAAGGATATTATATTCTACATACAGATTATTTTATTACATTAGATAATGATGTAGGCGAGGCTTGTTCAAAATTTCCGACGTAGATGAGGCAGGATATACAACGTATGTATAAATTATTAATATGTTAAAAATGCAGTTTACACATAATGTATAATATTAACATTTATTACCTTATAAATCGTTTTCGATATTACTGTCATCATGATATGAAGTATGCATTAAGGCTTATTTTCTCTTTACAATGAGATATAGACATAAGCTAATTATGTATTATATACATATATGTGTATATACAACATTATATATGTTGCCTTATATATGTTTATATATGATTATATATGGGCCGTTTTTTCCCGGGAGCCTAGTACGCTAACGCTGAGTTAATGATCTATTCTACAGAACTATTCTGAAAACTCATATTTCTGAGCTACTTCTGATATAAAAGTAAGTCGCTATCACTATCACACCTTAAATATGGTTATTGCAATTAATAAAAACATAAATTTAGTTGTAGTCAATTTACATTATACAATTGAATAGTTATGTGCGTAGTTTTTGCTTTTGTTTCCTGACATCGCTGCTTAGCAGTATGGCATTCCGATTGACTTAACTATATGGATAGATAAATAAGTCATATCAACTATACACATAACTGTCATTCAAAGATAACTGGGTGATGCAGAATATGTCCCGACATAGGTACATGAACAATTATGACACGACATAAACAGTTATGAGAAAAAAAAACGAGATATTATTCACATGATTTTCAATTACGTACTGACGACGGTGTTGAGTTTTTTAATTAGCGTACAAGTTGACGGCGCGCAATACTTCGACGCGACCTACTGAAATATAATTGGCGTATCATGCGCTTCACACGGATTAAAGTTCTTGTAAGTTGTATCATTACTCAGAGAAACGCAGCGAATAGATACCCGACGTTTTTTTTCTTTATATCTGTTACTGGGCAAATCGTTTTTAATATGTGCTCCGCCGGAAGAACTTGATTGAATTGTAAGGACGTCGCAGGATCGTAACAAAAAAAAAATCATATCGGGTTCTATGAGTCATAGCAAAGTTTTATTCCGAGACAATTCGATATGCGTAAAACACATTTAATTTGCAACAGTAAGAAGATACAATATAAAAGTTTAACAACCATTTTTTCACAAGACTCTCTTACTTGATTGCTTAACATATTTTTAGACGCTATTCCGTCCAGTGTCCAGTACATTTCTCGACATTCGACTTCATTCACTACATTTCGCTAGAAACATTGTTAAGAAAATAATTGCAGAGTATTTTCTACAAAAGAAAGAAAAAGAGAAGAATGCATTAGTGCTTGTATTTTGAATTATGCCATTAACGTGCATTAACGCATATTAATCGCAAATATGTTTTTTTTATCGTCAATCAGTCAATGTAGTCTTTATTCTCATGATTTCTTTGTGGATCTTCCATTTTCCATTTACCAAAATGTTTAGAAACTACAAATTATAGTATTTTCCGAGAATTCCTTGAATTATTTTTGTTTCGTTGGATATAGTTTTGAATTTGTCGAATATAAATGCGTCAAATATTTGAAAATTATTTTTTTAAATTAATTAATTAATTAATAATAATGTTAAAATTAATATAATATAATAATTAATAATAATTTAATTAATAATAATTTACAAATATTTGACGTACGCATTTATATTTGACGAATGTTTGGCGAGTGAACGCGTCGGAGCCGGCTTTAGAGAAGCGCTTCAAGTCTAATACACCATTTTCACAAAGCAAGATCCACACAAAAGTATACAAAATTATAGTAAAAAAGAACTCAATTCCCTGCTCACCTTTTTATGTTCCGAGCAAAAATTCCAAGTGTAACCTCATCCGGATAATGTTTCTTTTATGGGGTACACAAATATGCGCCAGGCGCATGGGCTCGACTCGGGAATAATGAGAACACGTTGGCCAGGTGAGAGCAGTGGGCCTCTGAATTAGACTCCAGCCCGCCCACGTCCACTTTTAACCCTCGTGAAAGCCCAAGGCCCACGGTTGGCTGCGGCACGCGTATAATTGAGCGCAAACTCGTCCGATCTGATTATTTCATTCTTGCGGTCTTAATGGGGCCCAAAGGGCGCAAAAACAATTTAGATAAGGTTCGTTGGAGCGCGCGCAACAGATGCCGGGCGATCCCAAAACGGCGGTTCGCGGCCTTCTAAGGGCCGATCGTTCCGGCTTTCGTAATTAAGCGAGTCCGCGAGTCCACGAGTCCACGTTACATCAGAAACCAGAGTCGTAACTCCCGCAGAGCATTTTTAACCGCGGGTAAGAAAAGTATAACATTAAATATTTTATAAGTGCTCTGATATATTGATTTAAGTCCCGGTCAGGCTCCAGTATACAGCATGGATGCTTGCAGAAAAAAGAAACATAAACCTAAAGAAATCTTTTTCTCTGTGTATGTATGTGCATGCACGTCACGCACGTGCACAGAGTAAGTTACAATTACGTAATCGCAATTACGTTTAACCGCTCCATGAGCCGGGCTACGTTTCGAAATCGATCAAAAAATAAAGTGTTACAATCATTCTGCGACCTACTTTACCTGATGACTTTAGCATCGACTTTAGCATGACTCTATTGCGTTTTTTGAGGACAGATTGCGAAGGCCAGGAAAGGTTGTGGTAGAATTTGCCGAGGTGATAAACTTTTCGTAAAATCACTCTTTTTACAATATAGACTCCGGGCTTAGTCTTGATGATTTCGAATAACTTTTCGTGCTATACAAATAGCTCTACACGAAACTAAACGTATTATACATACTCAAGAATGTACTTTGAATGTTTTCATCCGCCTTACTTGAATTTTCGTGATTAACCTTTTTTCATGCTCTTGAAATAACTATCGTTAGTTTATGTGAAATAAATTCGCTGTATAATTATTTATGGTATCTATCAATTTATATTCTTTTGTCTCGATTACTTTTGATTTCTGTTTTTACAGCTTTTCTGAAACTGTAAAACTAAAACTTTTATTTCCAACATTACTCTCTTTATTTATTATTTATCTATAGTAAACGTTACGTAAACTACAGATAATATCTATATATATTATATAAACTATAGATGTGTTTCGTTTTGTAAAGAAATAAATATCTTAACTCAGAAATTGTTTGATGGGCAAAGGTTCACTGAAGATTGATTAACCAACAACAAACAATGCATTGAAAAATCATAACAGTTAACTTGAAAGTTAACCCTCAAATAAAAAAAGTAACCTGGGGCTAAATTCTGCACCGACACCGATGGTTGTCGGTATCGTGTAGGTACAGAATTTGGCCCCTGACTAGATAAATTTACTTTTAAATGAAGAACTGGGCTTAAGTGTGTAAAGTGAAGAATATGATTTTATAACGCAAAAGCATACAAGAGCAATATTAATTGTAAGACAATATTGATGATATTTGAAATCTCGATCATTGTAAAACATGAAAGGATCATATTCTTCTATTCTTTTACATAATTAATGAAAACAATGAGTGATTAATTAATAAAAGTAAATATTAGTTATTTTTTACTATTGCATAAATACTAACGTTATATATATTTTATTTTTAGTATTAGATTCCAGTGGTGACTTTAAGCCAGGTTTCTTTTACGGAAACAATTATTGGCTGGGCAGTCGTATGCAGTGTCTTGATACGATGAATACGGTTCCTTTACAAATCTCACAGCGGAAATTATTAAATAACACGCTATATCGCGATCCGCGAAGGGAATTTCCGCCTTTCCGAATAAATTATTTTGTTGCTCATTTTAGACACAACAGTACTATTCAATATTACGTAAATACATATAACGAGGTAAAATAAAATCTTTATATGATAAAGAGGATTTGCGTTGAAATGTTGCGTTTGTGTGTGTGATATTTAAATATGTACAGAAAGTTTTATCTTAGGATGTGATTACGCTTGGACTCTGTTTACCGGCATCGTGCACCACAAATAATCTTAGTTTTATTATGGAAAAAATATTTCGTGACAGAAGTATCTCAATCAATAATCTCTACTCCGCGGACTTCCAGCTAATCCAGGTGAAAGATCTAAATAACGATAATAAAATGCTATCCAATGGTATGTCACGTTTCATTTGGTAAGTTTCAAGAGATAAATAAATAATAATAAATTGTAATTATTACTTCATTGACAATACAAACACAATAGAAAAGTTTAATAAGAATATACGCAAAATTTATTTTAATTCTTAAAAGAATGTGAAAATCAATAAAGAAATACTCCATTTGCAGTGCATATTTAGGGCTGTCTTTTATAATGCTCGCAACAGGAACAATATATGATGTATATGCACGTGTACAGAAAAATAAGGCGAGAAACATGTCCAAAGATATCGGAATGTCACATTGAAAAAGTACAATTAAAGAAATATTAATATGTTTCTCTGCATATACAAATACGGGAAAAATATTTAACACAAAATTAGATGCCGGCGAAATACCCGCCATTCACGGGTTAAAATTTATTAGCATGGTTTATATAATTATGTTTCACAGTGTATATTATACACTGAATTCTATCGGTAAGTAATTTGGAACATATCTGTAGAAAGGATATTTTTTAGCCTTTTGTTTTTTAGTCTTCACACATAACAAGAATTGATTTCTATTCACAGATAATAAAGTATGGTTGTGGAGATTTGTTGAAAAATTTGGTGGCTATATACTCGATATGGGATTAATATCAGTTGATATTTATTTCTTTGCAAGCGGATGTTTGACTACTTATGTATATATACGAGATAAAAAGAACAAAACACCAATTAAGTCAATTAACTGCAGAGAAAAATTAATGGAATTTTTTATCTACGTAATAAAAAGATTTATCCGGTAAGTTTTCATTTTTTCATTATTGTGATTCGTTTGAAGAACACAAAAAGTAATAAAAGTTTTCTTTTTAAGGCTGACACCAACTTATATAATGGTGCTAGGAATAGCACAATTAAGCGCAGCTTGGTTCGACAACACATCGCTATTTTATATGAACGAAAGATCGCACGAAACTTGCGAGAAGTATTGGTGGAGAAATTTTCTATACATAAATAATTTGTATAGTATGGATGAATTGGTACAAAACGTTTAATTAAAATCAACTTAAAATTATACTTGGAGACGCATAAAACTTTTCTAAAATTTTTATTGCTTTACAGTGCATGAGTTGGAGCTGGTATCTCGCTAATGATATGCAATTCCATATCATTGCCACAACATTGCTGATTTTGTCGACTATTAAGTTAATCAGTTATTATAGTTTATGTATTCTTTGAGTATATTTAAATAAATATGTTTTGACTTTCAGATACTTCCATGCTGCTATTATGATATTGAGTGCACTCTTAATAAGCACTATAATTCTCAATGTTTATATTTCATACATTTACGAATATGTCCCGACGTAAGTTACCTACTAAAAAGTACTTTGCTTGTTGAGAAATTAAGTTAAGAGAATGCTCTTCTTATTGTTATAGATTTGATGAACAGAAGAGACTTGCAGATGTCTTATATATCCGACCATGGATGAGAATAAGTCCATATATTATTGGAATAATTACCGGTTACATTTTGGCAAAATTAAAGAACAATTTGCCCTTGAAAAATGTAAAGTATAATTTTTGTTTTTATGTAACATAATACGAACAAATAGTCATTAAAATACTTATGGAATATATAAACTTACTGTATATAAACTAACTATAGTTCCATACAAATTAATTATATAGTACCACATAAATAAACATGTATTATATTAATTTAATATACATTTCAGAAAATTATAATTTTCGGTTGGTGCTTTACTATTGTTTGCAACGTATCCGTATTATTTATGCTTTCCAATCGTTATGTATTTGTTCTTGCTGCTTCTATTTATGTAGCACTGCACAGAATATTTTGGGCCATAAGTATTGCATGGACTGTAATAGCGTCTTCCACTAAACACGGAGGTTTGTTTATTCATTAATATACAAATACATCTTATCTCTCAAAAATCGGCATGTTCTTAATACAATAATGATATATTATATTTTGCATGTTGTCATAGTTTAAAAACATGGTTTTTATCATTGTGTGCTTGCTTTGTTATAGGCATCGTTAATCAGTTACTCTCATTCAAAGGCTGGATTCCTCTTAGCAGGCTCACATATTGCGCTTATCTTTTAAATCCGGTCATCATACAATCGATTCATTTATACAGTGAAGCACCAATTCATTTTGAATTTCTGCCTATGGTAAGTATACATATATATATTTAAAGTTCCAGCATGAAAAAAAAAATATGGTAAAAAATTTAACAATTTTTTGAAACTTTTTGTTGTTAGCTTGTTATGAATGTGGGATACATTGCGAGCAGTTACCTTTGCTCTTATGTATTATCTTTGATGGTGGAGATGCCTTGTATTTTGTTAACAAAAATGTTTTTCAAGTACCACAATATGTGTAGAAAGAAATTGTAATTTTGCATAAAACATAATACCACATACATATAATGTCACACAACACGTGCCAATAGTTCCAGAACGGTTGTCCCCTCCCCCGCCCACGCATTCAATAAATAATATTTACAATTATAATCATACAATTATGGTTGAAGCAGAGAATACTTTGTATTCATTCTTTCTAACATATAAAATTATTTATATACTTTTCTATACCAACTATTCTCTGCTTTAACAAAAAGACTATTCAATATATTAACAATTCATTACTTTAAATGACTTTCTTTCGTTCATATATGTACTATTTCCACATACATATTAGTCGTTTATGCATTTCAAATAACTGCTATATTTTTCAAACTTCTTTTGTTAATAACTTTTGAATAAAAAACGTCCACTGGATAAAATCTTCTGAAGGTCACTCGGGAGGTTGACCTTGATGAACTATGTCGAGGTCAAGGTCATTGAGCGGTACCAGTTTTATGCATATTTATTATCAACCATTTTGATAAGATAATGGTTTGTTTTTTGGGGACGCGTACATTTGTTCGACATAAACGCGAATTCTGACTTTATTAGGAGTAAAACATAAATTTACAACTATTTTTGTTTTATTTACACATGTTACTTATAAAAAATTTATGAATGCCGCATGTTTGAAGTCTAATTTACAGGCAATTCGTACATACAATTGCTTATTAATGCCGTTTCAGTGGTTGTTATTATTCACAGCATTAAGAACAATGTCGCCTACTTAATTTAGATAATGATGACGATACAGTGACGCGACGGTAATGATGACGATGCAACGAGACAAAGGCATTGCAATTAGCGACTGTCGCTTAAGCGCAAAAGCTAGTCGGATAATTAAGCTGACGGTCTTTCGTTTTAATCCGTGAAATCTGCACCGTAATTAAATATGATTCTGCAGCAGATACCTCCTGTATATTTTTAATAATGCGACCTTGTATAACCAATTAAAAACTATGAAGTATATGAAAATATACGAGCTCATAAATAACACAAATTGTTAAAACACTATTACATCGTGTGAATAAAGCCACGAAGAAACAAATAAGAGCCTTCTTATTGCAATGGCCGGTATTCATAGTCGGATCTTATATTTAAGACCATCTTAAGTACAATCTTAAGATGACATAAGCCAATACAGAGCCGTATTAGCGTCTTAAGACATTACTTAAGACGGTCTTAAAATAAGATCCGACTATGAATACCGGCCAATGTAACTTAAATAAATAAAAGGTCAAGGACTCTCGAAAATTTAAACAAACAGGTAAAGGGCACTGAGAGTCGACGCGGTTCTTGATGCGTTGAAATATCAGATTACTGATTTATTAATTCCTTGTACATTCAATCCGTATACGTTTCGGCTCAGGATTGAGCCATCTTCAGCGATATAAATTAATATTTGATCAAGTTCTCCATTATACTCTAGTGAGTTTCATGATTGGAAGATCCAGACTAACTATGAATACCGGCCAATGTAACTTATTTTCATAAATAGAAAAGTGCCTAGAAGTTGCGTGATTTTCACGGATTACACGGTTCGATGCGTTTATTCGATTAGCAGCGACAGGTAACATGCAGTCGCAATAAAGGGCAGTTCTATGCATCAATGTACGGCGACGTAGAAGAATGTCATAAACATCTGTATTGACGGGAGTCACAAAATTTTGCTAAGCTCGCGCAGCGAACGTTCGAATGTGAAAATGCGAGATTCGAAATGCTGCGACAGTATTTCGTTGTATTGGCCAATCGCGAAGAATGAAAATTCCGAGGGGATCGTGCGTTCAATATTCATCTGTATTGTCGCTCTTTGGCAGTCAGCTCCGAGCGAGAAAAAGGACATCGGCCACAATTTGCCCTGCAAGCCTGTAACTTGTTACCGCGCGCGACCGTTATATGTGAGTTTTCAGTCTCCTGCCTTTTCTTACGTACGAATTCAGCGCTCCGCATAAAGCACTTTGTAGTCTCGCCGGGTTCCATCTAGGAAGGCAGGAAAAATCCCATTGTTGAGACCACCATGGGAGAAACTGCTGAAGGCGCAGCTTGTTGCCAAGCGCGACACGACGAAGAAAATCACAATCGCCAGCACTCTTACAATCATTGACATCCTCGTGACGAATTATTATGTACTTGTACGAGTCTTTTCTTTTATCGCGAATATAAGGAGCCGATCTCTGATGAATATCGGATTTGAATTTAAATTTGGGTAGCCATGGTACGTAATTCCCCTGTTGAATACTAATGATCTAATGCTTCCTAAAATCTTTTTCCGAGTAATACTCGAAAGACCTTTTCGGCGAAGATGTTAATCTAGGAACGACAGAATCCTCGTCCCCCGAGACAACCATTCCCGATGAACTCGTTACTTTCCTCCTTTCGAAAGGAGATAAAACATTCGATTGTGCAGAGCTATCTCGGACCAGCGACAGGTTTCGTGTCCGCGTCGATGTTAATCTTAATACGATCTTCCGTAAGCCACAAAGCAGCATCTAAATCATGCGTCAAGCTCCCGAGAGAAGGATCTTATTAAAAAAAATAGTGTTATTTGTTTTTTGGTTGTCGTTACCGACACACAACAGGATTATGAAAAGGAAATGTGGGATTTGGCGACGTTCAATGGGTTGCGGGAGGATATTCTTTATGGATTCCAATCTCGTTGTTCGTTCACGTCACAAGGCACATCGGAAGGGTTGAGGGACTGGGATCGGAATAGGAATGGAATTCGAAGCCCCCTGTCCCTCCTTCTCATCCCCCCGTGCGCGTGCGTCCGGTACGTTCATTCACCGATCCGTCCATTCATTCTTGGCGTTTCTACGCCCAACATTGTTGCGTCTAAACGCGTACCTGAGCCATTCAATTCAGCCTTCGCGATCGAGATTCTATAATAAGATAATTTTTGTATATATATGTGTAACTCAACTGGAAGCACTTACAAGAATCCCTCCCGAAAATGTATGTGGAAGAATGCAGCTTCAAATTGTATTCGGATGTTATTTGGATATGGTAAATAATAATAGAGTTACATTATCGTGCTTTATTCTCGTATGCTTAACAACGAATTTCAAATTCAAAATCACTGATATTATCAAGTACATTAGTACAAGATACACTGCGTATTTGATGTTATTGTACATGATATTACCGATATTTGCATTTTTGATGCTGATTAAAAAAACGGTACTGTCCCAATATTGGGCCGTTTTAACATTTCTACGTGGGTGAGCTGATAATGAGAGAAATATCAAATTTAGAGTTCCTATATATGGAACTCTATGTCAAAAATGGCATATTGCATTATTATTTTGTATATAGCAATTGTATGTATACAGGGTGTATCAGAAATACTTGTACAAACTTTAAGAGTAAGTTTTCCACACATACACGCAAAAAAAGGATTTGCTACTATAGGGACAGCTAACATTTTTTGCAGTAAGAGCTAAAAGTTTTGCTACTGTAGCTAAATTATTTAGCTACTATTGCTAAATTATATAATTATATGACATATGTTTATATGACATTTTTTTCTTGTTTACACGGAAAAAAATGATTTGCTACTATAGGGACAGCTAAAATTTTTTGCAGTGAGAGCTATAAATTTTGCTGTAGCTAAATTATTTAGCTACAGTAGCAAAACTTTTTTAATGTGCTCTTTTAATGTGCTTTTTAAAATGTGTTTCTTGAAAGCATTTTTCAAAAAAGTTTATGATTTATGTAAAATAAGAAAGATTAGATGCTAAAATAATTGTATGGATAAAGGTTTGGTTTGTCTATTTGAGAAGAATAAGTTATAATTATATAACATGATATATATGACGCAGTTATACATAAACTTTATCTGTATATATGATATGATTAACCCTTAGAACACCTACTTCAAAATAGCCCCTATCCTTTTTTGCTTGTATCTTTGGTTGTAATGCATCAATTTTAATTAATTTTTGTTATATCAAAATAGTTTAAAAACTGAGAAAAAAGAATATTTGGATAAAAAAGTCGAAAAGTTGTAACACAAAAGATATTTTGCAACTTTTAAAATCGGCCTGTGTTACGCTAACTTAGTAGGTATACTGAGGGTTAATTATATATGATCATATATGATTTATTGGGACACACACACACACAAAATTAAAATAATGCTTTTTAACTTAGATATATATTTAATATTGTAAATCTTAATTGTTTGCGTAGGATTTTTCTCTTGTGAGAAAAATCTTCTGACTGTTCAAGAGGGATCATCATCAATTCATAGCAATCTTCGTTCATATGTTTTAACCAATAAGGTAACGCGTTCTAATGTCGAAAGTAACGATTGGTGCGGCTTGTCGAAAGAATAAGTGAAACTAAACGTTTATTTTATAACTCAAATATTAGCATAGGGCTAGTCATTTAAATCATGTACGTAATTATAAGGAGACACGGAAAGAATTTTAGATAAAAAGTAAATTATGGAATAAGAATCTAAACAAATAGGTCTGGAGATAAAGGTTCATTATAGAATTTAGTTTTTCAGATATTTGTATGGAATAAATTATCTTATCGGAATTAGAAACGGAATTCATAAATACGTGAAATATCGAGTTGCGGCACGTAACACTAATCATGGCAGGATATTCATTTCGTGAGCAGCCAGACATGATTTTCATGTACGGTCGCGCTAATGGTAGTAATGGTAACGCAGGGCGATAATCCATGATCCGACGTGTCCATGCGTGCATTGTGTGACCATCGTCCACGTACCTACCTTTAGAAATGCGATAACGATAAAAAATTCAAAACTATTCTATCTCGAGTAACTATGATAACTTTCGAAAACTAATTCCTCAACGTATATTTCTTCGATTAGCGATGAATCATTCCGAGATCGAAAACACTTATTCTGAATTATTCCGAGGCCGTAAACACTTACTCTGGAAAATTCTAGAAAACCAATAAGACCTGTTTGGGCCCTATGAATAGGAAAGCCTCGGACTGCATATTTAGCTCTCTGCAGTTCCTCGACACGATCAAGACCTCATCGTATTGTATCTTTAAACGTAGAGTAAAACCAAGCACTGTGTACCTAATGTAAAGGTAATTGAATAAATCATTTTTTTTTATTGTAAGTAATTTCGCAATTCTTACAATTGAAGCAAGTGGAGGATATTTTGAGCATTGGTGTGAATTGTGAGTGAATAAATAATTGGGTTGAAGATGTATTAGACTGATCATGTGATTGTAGATGTATTCTGTCCATTCTTGTCATTGAATGGTGATCTTTCGATTATAACTCATAAACCAAGCTTTTCCGGACATGTCGTATGTTTATATGATCTTCTCTTCTTGTTCATGTGTGGAAAACTCACCCTTAAAGTTTGTACAAGTATTTCTGATACACCCTGTATATATACCTACGTGAATTACGTTAAAATATTCAATGTTGAGGACTGGTTGGACTCCAGCCAAATATAATGCACCCGCTAGATTATCGACAGATACAATATTTCTGTTAGAAATATAAAACCTTCTCGCATCGATAACTTCGTTTTGTGCGGGTACTGGGTGAGTAATCTTGTTTTCCAAACCATTTCACGGTGCAATCAATATACGTCTGGCACACAAACTTTGTTTAGAAAGAAAGAAAGTAGGAGAGGAACTAGAAATATAAGTTTTTTAATCCGATTGAAGATTAAAGAAAGAATATGTTTTTTATTTTTATATTTTGCGCATATTTTTTTGAAACAGAATCGTTCTTTCTTTATTTTTTAATTGTAAATAATGTTATACAATGATTATAAGGTGTAAAAAGAGTAAAATATCAAATAGAAGCAAACAATCGTACACATATTTAGCGGCTGCATAAATAATAAATCGATTTGATCTCGAAAGTGATGGATCACGATCTCGCACGAATGTGCGAAATTCGAAACGACGCTGATTATCGATTGCGGTTGCGGGTTGCGGTGTGTATTATTCGTCACGTAATAATCATCCGCGTGTAATCTCCATGTCCATTTCGTAGGCGCCACTTAACCCGACGAAAGTGCCGCATATAATAATTATAAAAGACGCTTAATATATACATTTTCAAAAATAATGTGAAAAAGTTCCTCCTATTTCTAATTGAGTTAAATGATTAAGTTAGATTCAAATAACCGATGACTCACCGATTTGGCTATAACAAAGACGTTTTTCTGTCTGCTTAAGTATTACTCACGCAAGAATACTCTTTTCAAAAACCGGAATCGAGAGGAAAAGGTTCCCGCCTGCCGGATGAGCCGAATTCTTCGGAGGTCCAAGCCGCGGCGACGCCGCGCCGCGCCGTCGCGTCGTCGGCTCCGTTTCAAACGTAGTGCTTAATTGATGCGTCGACCGCACGCGCGCACGACGCCCCCCCGGTGGGGATAAGGGCGAGAGGACGGGGGCGCGGCGCCGCGCCGGCCGGCCGGCGGAAATGCGTCCGGGGAGGGGGAAGACTTGCGGACGCGCACCTATGCCGACGCGGAACTCGGAAGAGCGGCGCTCGGCGCTCGGCGCTCTCGGGCCTCTCGGTGGCATTCGCCTGCGAGCCGCTGCGCCGCGCGGTCGCGTTCCACCACGTCCCACGCATTTCAAGCCGACGGACACGGCGTGTGCGAGCCGGTCTATCTTCCGATACGCGCGCCTGTCAAGCACTGCAGTCAACCCTTCCGCGATTAGGGGAAGGGCCCAGCCGACCTGCAGTCGTCCGCACGCATGAGCCGAGAGACCGCACCAAGGTCCTCCCTCTCCCTCGCGCGTCGACGATAGATACCGAGAAAGGAGAGGGCGAATTTTCTCTCTCTCTCTCTCTTTATCTCTCTCTTCCTCTTTCCTCTATTCTTCTGAGGGGAAGAAACAATTCGTACGCGGCCGAGTCGTCGTCGTGCCGTTATCGAGGGAAACCGGCGTTACGCTGGGAGGCGCGGAACGGTATCCACTCGCCTCTGCACGGTGAAATTAGCGCGGAAAGTGCCTGCACGCTCCGTTTCATCTCCTCGCAGAAGACGGAAAAGAAACGGAGGAGGGAGGAGGACGGAAGGAGGAGAACGGGGAAGCGGAACACCTCACCTCGCGGAGGCTCGTATCAAGCTCGCAGACCGTGGGCTTCCTTTCCTCGCGTTCCTCGCGTGGTTCTCTTATACCTTCGTCGTGATAATCGGGAGTTTGCCGGGGTTCCTGTAAGTCGTCGCCCTATTCGACCCCGTGGTTCACGAGCGACGTCTGGAGACTCTCCCCGGGACAGTGAGGGTTAAATAAGTGTGCTGTGACAGCTGCAGAAACAACCTCCGTGAAGAGAATGGAGCCGACGAGGATCCTGCTGCTGATCGTCCTTCTGGGAGCCGCCAGCTGTCAGAGTGAGTACTTTTCAATCTTCGTACATGTGCCTACACATAATCGCCCCCTTAAGTCGGCCTGCCACGTGCCACGGCCGGGGATTATTATTATACACGACTCCCGGAGTCGCGTCCGACACCGGTAATTCACGCGGTGATGGCTCGCATCCTCCCCCGCGAATCGGGGGCGATCGATTAAAGCTCGTGCTTACCACGCGTATTACACGATGAATGAGATCAACCGTTGTGCGCGTTGACGTTCAAATTTAACGAGGCGAGGGATGTTTTCTGATGTGATTACAACGCGATAATCGTATTACGGATATTTTTGTGTTATATCTTAATAAAGGATTTATTGAAATAATATAGGATATAGGGATAATAAAAGATGAATTTATTAAAGAATTTTAATTCTGTCATTTCTGATTTTAATTTTTTCGAGAAAAAAACAGGTTCTTTCCCGGACGCTAACTAATCTTGTTACATTTTTATTTTTTTAATTTAAGCCCACTGTAGGTGGCCTATAGTTTATGTCAGAATTCAGGGTGGTATTTTATTTTATTTGTATCTATTAACTTTATTCGTATAATTTGTATAATGTATTTTATTTTATTTGTATAATTTTATATAACGTGCGATACAAAGAACAACAGAAAAATCAGAATACGCATATGTATAAAATATATTGAAATGCACATGCATGTCAAAATGCGTGGACTAAAAAAATTAGAAGTAGGAATTCACGTCAGATTTCTATCCTGAAATTTGACGCAAATTTTAGATAATCTAAAGTAGATTTTTTCATTAATTGACGTTATAAACGATAATCGTCCTAGGGAGATCGATAAATACTGATTGCATTTACAATTAGACAACGAGCAGAAAATTGGCTGCGCACGTTAAACACTTTATACGACTTTGCGATAATAATCGCGGTAGCGATTGGAGTAATCCTATTTCTGAATCTGGTATAAGCGCTATCTGGCATCTTTCAGCTCTCCCAAAACCCCCATGTAATTTACGCTCCGAGAAATATGGTCGTAGCGTAACGATGTTAGTAGCTAGCCATGAGTCCCCGCGATATGTACCGTCGACATCTCTCCACGGGCTGTTCATCGATCGACCGCTAATTCACGGCAATTATATCGAGGGACGCAGGATGCGGTACGGAAGAGCGCCGGCATCGTAATTTGCGCGGTAATGACACATTTTCACTCGTGTCGCGGTTCAGTGAGTCTTTTGTGAGGCATCGCGTCTAGGAGTGGAGAGGGAGGAGGCACCCTTCCCGATTTATTCTGTCGGCAGATCCTTTCGTTTCGGTTTCGAGATCGAGTCCCTCGGAGGCCAAACTCCAACTCGTTAAATAACTTTCTTTAGCATCGTGATTACCTGCAGGTAACTTCATCAACTTTTTTTTTTTGCCTTTTTATTTTGTGAAGTTGATCGATTTGGCTTCCGAGAGACTGACATAACGTCCGCTTCTTCCATCGATCAAACACATTTTACAGATACTTTCGTGACGACTATCGTGTCCGCATTCCCGTCGATTCTTCTTCTTTCGTGTAGCGAAATGCGCATTTGCAACCGAACACGCGATTACGGGCATTCGCGAATTCAATGTCACCGATACACGACTGATTGTCTACGTAAGAAGAGCCATTGCGACGGCATGCATCAGCGTTATATCAGTGCCATGGAATCATTTAAACTCGAGCGCAGAAGCGGAGTAAATTTCATCTTCGTTTTTTTCCCTGCGTATATTCTGCAATAAATCAAAGTTATAGTTTATGATTTCTTTCATATTTGGAAGGAAAGAACTCTTAACGACTTTTTAATTTAACGGTTATTGCTTTGTGAATAACACATGAACTTTGTTTTGTTCGCATCAACGATTAAATCTGTGACATAGAAAAATTTCTTTTTGTCTGGCCAACAAACGGCGACACAAATCCAGAGCTTACAGCAGTAACGTATTTGCTTTAAAAGCCTGTAATTATCTAAACATGAGCTAACGGTAGTGCAATTATCGCGCTTTAAAACGAGCTAGCTTTACTTAGCGAGTTCTTATTCGTCCCGCGCGCGCCGTTAAAAGGAGACTAAGCGTAAAAGATCGGACATTGGTCGGAGTAGATACGAAGTTACGAATGCAGATTGCAAGTCACGATTGGAATGTCACGGTGTGCACGTGGGTTGCACCTTACGTCCGCGACGGTCGAACGAGCCGTACCGATCCAAGTCAACCTGTCGGATATTTGTCGTGTAATATTTTGCAAGAACCTTCAGATTCTTATGTCCTTAGATCCATGACAATGGTCAACAAGGTGTAACACCTGTCAGAGAGAAGCGATGCTGCTTACACAAGATAAATTTGAAATAGGTAGACAATTTTTGAAGACCGTATCCTAACGCATCTTAAGGATAAGAAATGGTCGTAAATATAAATGAAGGCATCGAAACTTCCTTCTCACATAAAAGTTTTTACATTTGTATTGTGAACAGTTTGACGCAGTACACTTTTATACATCAATAAATCTTTGTAAGCGTTTGAAAGATAAGACAGTCTTATTAACGTCGAAGATTTGTGAGTGACTTCGATGGACTCTGTTTTTTACGGTAACATCAAAGGTAAAAATTACTTATTTCGACTCGCGAGTACGTGCGCAAGTTAATTTTAGATGTAAATTCCAGACTTATTTACGTAAATCTTATCGTGTATTATAAAAAATATATTTTTGCGCGAAACGTGAGACAGATTTACGGTGACAGTTTGCAATGTCATAGTTCTGTCATTTTAAACTTTTCGCGACTACTTAAGAGTGTGACAAATTTCACGATTCTCAACAGAAAACGTATTGAATCTGTCGGGAAAGTACAATAGATGAGGGAAATGTCATTGTACTTGTCCCGGGTGTTTAAGAATTAGATTCATGACAAAGTAAGAATTCCAAGGCTTAAACGTCATAAAGATTTGCGCGCTACATTTCTCAGTCGGTGAAAGAAACTCGCGGGCGATTATACGGGTTTTTAGAGACAAATTTGTATATACTACGGTATTGTTGGGTGACAATAGTGTCCGCAGGATAAAGAGGTATTTTTCGGAGCGAGCAAACCTGCACGTGTAAACCTGCAAAAATTTAAAGAAGGCCTTTAAAACGAGCTTCCCAGACTTGTATCTCTCCTCCTCTCTTCCTCTCACGTTGCATTTGAATCTTTGAGGAAATGCCACACACCCTTACGCCTTCGAAGGTTTCAGGTAGAAGGCTCGTTTGACCGCTTTGTAAAATACACAGAAAATCCGACGAGAAATGCGGGGAAACTGTGAAAAGAGTATTACCCTCGTCGGCGCGCCTTAGTGTTGCTATTATTATTCCGGTATTCCAGTCAAGTGCACTTTCGAGTACCTAAGAAATAATAATATTTCTTCTCACGCAATAATATTTTTGTGGCAATATTTTACGTATGTTATACGCTGCTGGTCAATTTGGTTCTACAAGTTGTAAAATAAATTTTCAAAGATTCTGATACACGCACGCTTTGTAAGCTTTTATTTATTAAATAAATAAAAATAAAATTTCTACTTACGGACTATTAATTTTCTTTTATATCGCGTACTATGTCATTTCTTTATATCGCCAATTAATAACAATCAGTTTGCAACCAATTTTAAAGATATTGCACTGCGTAAAAATCCATAATCCGTTCTTGAATGAAAATGAGAAATTAATCTGTACATTATTCGAGATAAATCACGATTTTATTTAGCTAACTAGCCACTCTGCCAAGAATGTAGTTCGCGACGGAAATATAGCACCGTCTTGTCAATTCTTCATCGGATTAAGTTAACGAGCTGCGATAGCGGCGGTGATTCTCACGCTCGGTAGATAATCTTGATTCATAGAAGACCCTGGCCACCTTCGTGATCAATGACAACCTCGCTAGTACCTACTCGAGGAAAAATGTACTATAGAGGCAAACAAATATCTTTAAACTGTAAATATCTGTAAAATGTAGTCTATTAATCGTTTTTACGTTACATTTTTATTTGCCATAAATTTTCGAAATCTTCACGTACATAGAAGTTGATAAGGTTCACCTTTATGCGACTTGGTAGTTACAATATTAAAGATAAAATAAATTATTAATACAATAACAGTTCGGGAAAAGTTCGACGAAGCATCGACATATCATGGACATGACTTTGCCTGTGCGGATATTAATAATTCTGTCGTTCACGAGATTAGTCATGCCTAAAGCTCGTATTCGCAGAACTCTCAGGTGATTCTGTACACAGTAACGTCTTTATGTCGGCACTTTGGCGGTCAATGTTTTCTAATTCAAGCTACCTGATCTCATGTCGCTAAATTTATGTCTCGGTTGTCGATCACATCGACGAGTCCGTAGTTCAAAATTAATGGTTTATTCGAAACTGTTCCCCTAAGTTTGCGTCAATTAAAACGTTGCTCTAAACTAACAATAAGCTGCCAAATGCGCAAGGATTTCAAAATTCATCCTAGCTATTAAATACATATACAAATAAACAATTGTATTGTATAAATATCAAGGTAAACTGCTGCAGTGAAGCAGATTGAAATATTTTATACTATTTTTTGTACATTAAACTACCGCGTCGCTTCTCTAGAGAAAGCAACTCCGGCTTTTCCTTTCATGCATGCAAAAATCAGCGGAATGACAATAACCTGTAACATTTTTTTCCATGCGTGAGAGAAAGCTCGGATAAGAATATCCGTGATGTGTGCGATTATCATCGACACGGTTTGGAGACGGTAACTACTTTTTCTTTCGATACGCCAAAACGAAGTTCTTGTTCGACGTCGCCATCCAATTTACACCTTCGCGCGGCCAAACTCGGCAAGAAAGGGTTCTCGAGAGGCCATTAGAACGGGCCCGAAAATGTTATTCTTTGCGCTGGGGACTCGAGTTATTTTGGTCCCCTCTGGTCCAGGGCGTATCAAGGGCGGCTCCGAGATGACCGTGCGATCATGTATATTTTAAGAATATCGACGTGAGACACGAATATTTATTCTGCATATCGGTAAAAATATGTTGGAAGAATGTATTTTTAATATTCAATAATATTATATTATTAAACTTTCTAATTCCTATTCTGATATAAACATGCAATAAAGGAAAATTCAAATGAGACAGGAAATCGTATTTTTGAGCAATTTTATTAAATAATACAAATGTAATAATTATATATTATTCATGACTGATAAGATGATCTCATCGACTGAATGTATAATGTCGAAAGTTCGACAGAAATAATTTTACGAAAAAAAACATTTAATTGTACGGTAATCATAGATTATTCATAAATGATAAGATATTTATAGATAAGAATTCCGTCGGCTGAAAACAGCGTTAAAAATTCAATACAAATAGGAAATGACAACTACATTCCACTGATTCATTATACGAAGTGCTAGATAGGGATAAAAAACACAGTCGTCCGGAAAGTGATAATTATTCGAAACCGACGAGACCTTCTTGTCGAGGAAGGAACGACACGATATCGTTGAGGGATCTCGTGATCTTAACCAAATACCTGGCGGACGCTATAATTATTGGCCGCTTGGCCCGGAAATTTTGGCCACCCGACTGTCTTCGAAGTCGTCTTGGAACGCGCTTAATCTCTTTGTAAATTGGATCAATTAAGCGAGCCCTGTCAAGAGAGAGGTTCAGTTTAATTGACTGAGTGTGTCAAAAGGCGATAGCATCTTCAGCCGCGGACTTATTTAGGCTGCGTTCGTTTTCGGCGCTTACATATACGCTTAAAGCGCTTATAAGCGTTACTCTATCTCGTTTGTTATTCGATGTGCAACGAAGACAGAGTAACGCTATTTAATGAAGCACGGTCGACAGTGGTGTAGACTCAAAGATTCACCAGTATCACAAATTTCTTTCTTCGAAAAATGAATAAGATATAAGAACATCGATTGATCCATTTACACATACAAAATTAATCTTTTATATTTATCTATTAATATCTTTACCTTTAATCTCTTTATTTCTTAAAACTTCAAAATTGCACAAAAAAAATATTTTAAATGGCATTAAAGTGTAGACGATTACAATGCACTTTTTAAAATATGATAAGATAATTAATATAACTACAAAGTTATAAAATTTATTTTTAAAATATTACAATTTTTAAATTGTCATTTGACATCTGTGATGAAGTTTTTGCCATCGTTTAGCAAAAAATTTCAATATTTAGAGAAATAACCTTTTGATATTTTTTTTTGTTTAATTCCAATTAATCGAAGTAAGTAATTAAGATCCATTCTGATCGCTGGTGGAAGGATATCCGCGAGTTCCGCGCTGTAATATCCGTGAGATATAAGTCCCGTGAGATCGGATCGGACGGGTTTTGCCGCCGCTAGGCGACGCAGCAGCGGAGCCGGACAAATGCCGGACAGGTCGAAAGCCGGCGGCATGACAGAGTCGCACGTTTAATTCGCCCCGTTGCCTCCAGCCTCAATGGCACCTGTCGTCTCCGACCGGCGGAGAGTCTCGCAGCTACAATGTTGCTGCCATTAATCACGATCGTCGGATGCATCACGCGCCATCTCGTCGTCGCCCGACGTGGTGGTTTCCCATCGTTGACGAGGCAACCCGGAGCCCTCGTTCTTGCCGCGCGCGCAACGTCATCCATCATCGTGCCGGCGACAGCCGCACGCTATCAAAAGCCGTCCCGACTGCGTATTCCGATTGCGTACACGACGAGAAGTCAGCCGGTCCGACCTAAAGTTTCGAGGTCCGCGGGCCCTGAAGATAAGGACGCGCGAGTCGTCGGCCATTAAGACGGCGGTTCTCAAGTCGCGAGCCATTTCGGGCTGTTTGCTTCAAAGAGATTTTTCTTACATAATTTTTATAAATTTTTCATAGTGTTTCAAATTATTATTTTTTTTTGTTATAAACGCTGCTTTTTAATATCTTATAACTTATGTACGTTATGTATATGAGGGATATTAAATGGCTATACAAATAGAATTCTTCGAGAGGTTGGGATATATGATTCTCGAATATCTCTAGAGCCTGAAAGCTCTCTCAATGAGGCATGTGGGCGCCACTGCATTAGGACGCATGCCAACGCAGAGCGACCATTAAGAAAATAGATCAAGTTCTCGGCCAACTCTGAATTGAGTTTCCTCCTGCGGGTTAAACCGTTTCGCGAGGAGTGGAGCGGCGGAAACTCTTTGATCAGATGATGAGTCTCCACTTCTCGTCGACGTTTTTCGCGAAGGCAGTTCACCGTTTCGGATTAGGCGGCACCATTCCCCTTTTTAAAACTGTCGTGAGTCATTCTGCTTTCAACTTTTTCTCATAAACGTATCAAATCTTCGTTACAGCTTTAACAGCTTTCCCATTGTTACATTAAAATCTGCTGTATTAAAATTGCAACGTTGAATATTTTTTTAAATCTATGTTACTTCTTAAATCATAGTTTTTACATTTTTAGCAACATATTTTGATTCGGTTTTTTGAAAAGCATTATCTTTTTTTTTTTTATATTATCTCTTTATTGTTATGCTTTTTATTATTAACGCGAAGAAAATTCTGAAACTGACAAAGTACGTGGTTAAAACGCGCGCGCGGGCAGAACTTATTGTTCATTCCCGTAATGAGATCCGCGTGCCATCACGTGTGCTGCTAATGTTGACCACCTGTAGTTTAGACGATGAAAAGGCAAGAATCGCGATCCGATCGATTACAACGGATTATGGAACATCAACGGAATAGATCGGAACACAGACTGCCTGGTACTTCTCCTTACGGGGCCAGGAAATTAGAACCATTTCCAAAGCAATTTCCTGCCCCTCTAGTACGTATGATGCCCTCATTCCCCGCCCTTTCATTCTTGCACGACGAAAGGGCCATCGTGATATTAATCTAGCCGCTTTTGAGGGTGGCGCGCGTAAAGAGCAGATGCAACATGCAGCTTTTTTCCCGATCAATCGATATTATAGGTGCAGCTCGTTGAACGTGATAGCCATATGCTAATTTTCATTAAGCCATTCTTTTACCCCAGTTATTGAGTCTTTCAATATCTTTTTAAACAATTTAACCGATAACATATATTTGATAAATAAATAAAAGAAATTATGACAGTTTTAAAATTGTGATATTCCTATATTAAATTTTAATTCAAATAAATACATTTAATATATCTTTTTATTTACTTCACTTAAATTTAATACTTTTTATTTACCATATGAGTACGTAAATAAAAAGTTTTTATCTTTTTATGTTACACTGCTTGACGCTACTTTTATTGTTATTATATTTTGTAACAATAAGCATTTATAATACATAGCAGTTGGCCAAGTTACCGTCTGGTTAGTGGTTTAGAATGGCGGAGCAACGTGGGCGGCCGAATTCTGATCCGCGTATTATACATCCCTCCCTTAGAAGGGAGCTGCAGGGATCGTATCAGGATTCTTCCTCGGAGAGTCAGCCCTTGAAAATTCTAAGGAATATCTCGCACGGGAGGTCTTCTTCTCGTTGAATCTCTAAAGAGTATCCTGTTCCGAAACGGCTCGATATTTCTGAAGCGTTGGAGGAATCTAAAAAAACAAACAGGATTGACTCTTTTCCCATGAATCAACAAACAGAAGTCTTTATAGTATGACTGTACGTATTAATTAAACAGAGAGAGAGAGAGAGAGAGAGAGAGAGAGAGAGAGGGGATTAAATAATAAAATATTGACCCTCAAATATGGCACGCTCGGACCTAAAGGGTTAAAATGTTTCAAATTATTAAAAAATCCTAAAATATTAAATATTAATAATATTAAGAGATTATACAATATTTCTTATCTTTTTATTTTAATTGAGCAGAATTGCTCTTTGTTCTGAAACCCTTTTTTCCAATGGCGATATCAAAGAGGCAAGAATGCTCTCGATTCAACTTCATTAGAATTAAAGTTTAGAATTACTACGCGATTAGAATTTAGAAATACCACAAGTGTTTAGAAATCGCTGCGCGGTTTGACTGCTAACATCCGACGTACGAGAATAGTTTTCGATACTGGCCTCTATGTCCCGCAGAAATGTTTACGACGGGAACCATAACTGATGAATCATGTTCGAGCTCATGCTAAGGAGAATTGAGAGAAATGCTTGCTTTAATTGCGTCCATTCGTAGATCATTATTGCAAAGTCATTTTCATATAGGTAAGCCTATAGCTTATAATCTTAAACAGAATTTGATATTTTGTGATAATTACCTACATATACATTGTGTAGCATCCGAAAGTAAAAAATTTGAAAATAAAATTAGTTTTTGTTAAATGATAATACTAAATTACAAAATTGTATATTAATGAGTAATATGTTTCATTTATTACTAAGCAGAAAGGCAATTTTGTTGAATAACAAGAAATTAATCACCGCGTTATAAACGCGAGATAAGAAAAGAGATGTTTAGATATCTCGACTGCAATTGTGGTTTAAATTACTATTATTATGTTTATAGAATAATTGCACAATTCAATGACGTGAGAAATTTCTGTTGCTGCAGTTAATTGTGATCTTTGAAAAATTCCCAGACGAATAGATTGTTACTGGCGATAGAGAAAAATTATATGAAATGTTAATGTGCTAAAATGAATAACAAAGTATTTATTAATAAAACAGATAATGCAAACGTGCAGGAATTTTTATAGAAAAATTTTGAGAGAGATATTTTCTGACGAGAAGTCGTTGGCGGTGTTGCAGGCAGTCGGAAATCGTGGGTGGAAAAAGTGATCGGCAAACAATTTTCTAGCGAAGATCGGTGTACGTTATTGCATCGCGAGTGGGCCGCGAAGGATTGATATGCAAATGCATCTTTTACGCTTCGTAGGTTACTCGTTGGTTACGTTGGCAAGTCGATGGACTGCAGAGGAAAGGAAAAAATCTATTTCTTTGAACTATTCTTTGAAATTTAATTATTTAATCAGGGAGATGATTGATCTCTTTTATTGCTTTCGTTCAACTCGTGATTTAAAAAGATTTTAGCTAAAAATCTTAATATTGAGAGGATTAAATTGGCAAGTGCAAAATTAATTTGTATAACATTCATATATCAGAAAATGATTATTTCTTTTTAGCAAAAATTTAAAGTATTCCTAAAATGTAAATGGTAAAAGCAGTTTCTTCTCAATTGCGAAGTTTATATTTTAAATTAAATATCAATATGAAATCTGTAGCAATTGGAATTTATACAGAATACATTCTTCAACTGTTTTACGTTACAAAAACTATATATCGAAGAGCTGATTCTTTTCCCGTCTCTTTTTGCTCAAATCAATTACATTTCGTTTTATTTTATATACATGAGCACATACGTGGTAAAACTAGTTGTACGTGACATTGACAGTTTTTATTGGTTTAGTCTTAATTACGTTCATTTACACTTAAACGAGTTCTCGCAGGTTCGTCCGATTTATCGTTTCCTAGAAGAGCTCTCCTTCTCTCGCTCTTTTCACGGTCGGCAAGGAATTTAATTTCAAGTGCAACGTTGTGATGGACGCGGTCTCTCATTATATAAATTTCGCGATGCAAATGAGAGTTGCGTGCGATGAGCGTCGGTTTTTGTCGCTGGCTCATCGATCGTTAAGTGCCAACTGCCATACGATTTACGAGCGGCGGTACTCTCGTTAATTTCTCCCGACCTGTTTGCAGCACCGACCGACGGGATTGTAGAATCACGTGTGTATGGTCCTACTTCCCCGTCCGTCCCCTACTCATATTTCTCGTATGAATCACGCGTACGGGCGTAAGGCAGGATTAATTTTCGTTGCGTGCGAAGGCGCGTGTCTTCCTCGACGACAGCGCTACTTGAGATCAAGATTATTGCGTTGGATTATTATGAACTTATTCTAATCGAGGTCAACTTTTCAATTAATCAAAGAAAATTTATAATTAGTCGCACAAAATTGGTTCAAATTAAATTAAATTAAAGTTAATTTAATCTAATTGTAAGATATCTTATTAGTTTAGTACAAAAAAATGAAGATAGATTTAATTAAATTATATTAAATTAAAGACTACATTGTGGTAAATTATTAAATTGTTCAAGTTACTTTCGTATAATCGTTAAATTAAACTGATTTGAATTCAGAGTTTAATTATTAAATCCTGACGCGGTCTAGCCTTCGCTCATAGGGGATTCAAGGCAATTCAAGCTCGATCGTGAAACAAATCCCCGCGTGGCGTCCCGCCCTACCGCTCCCTTTGTCTCAGGGAATTCAATGGCTTCGCCATTTCGCATCCCGAGCAGCTGATAGCGAAGCCAACGACGTCGCTTTCCCACAGTTGCTATCGGCGGTTCCCATTCCCGCCTTCTTCTCTCGTTCGTTCCGTGCGACGAGCAAATGTTCGATCGCTCGGAAAATAACGGATATACACTTCAACGTCGCTTGCTGTCATTCCCGAACGAAATTTTCGAGCAGAACGCGAGCGGAAAACCGCAGGGATACGCGCTCGCTCGTGAGCTCTGCGAGGAACGCGTAAAATCAATTCCAATACTCACATTTCCGCGTCGAGGGAGAAGAATATAAAAACGAAACTCCGTCCTGGAGATTAAAATCTACAATTGCATTAAATATTTACCACCTTAATATTAATTTCTCGCAGCGCGATTGGTTTCATTGCTCTTGTCACGCGACACGCAGGTACTCTCTGAATCTCATCCATTTATTCATGCATATAAAAATTCAAACTAACTCTTTTGTTAGTTCCAATTAGAATAATTTCTTCCAAATCTCGCGCGATAAAAATAAATCTTTCTGCCAATTTATAAATAACAGATTTGCAGTGTAATAGTGTAAATGTATCGGAAGAGGTACAAAGGAGTGTTTGAAGAGGAAATGAATTCTCGCTTATCTCATCGTTATAGCGTCGCGTCTCTCAAGGGCCAAGGGTCCCAATACACGAATGAGCGTCCTTAAGAATGAAACAGGATTGAATAATTCAGCAAACACTGAACTCAGGTGGGGGGGGGGGGGGAGGGGGACTGGAAAGCGAGGAGTGAGGATTTCTACATCGGGAGGGTGTGCGTGAGCCTCAGACGCATTCATCTTCGAGAGCTTATGCCGGTGCAACGCGCGCAGCCTCCGGCCGTGTCGGCCCGGCCCCCGAAAGAGCATCAGACTTTAATGCCTCGGACTCGCACTATGGGGAGCCTAAATCACCCCCCCTTAGAACCCTCGCGCAGCAATCGATAGAAACCTGCTTGCTCGTGGAGGGACGAGGGGATGACGTGACACGCGTTTCGAGGGTTGTATACAAACGCCGTGAGTATAGTATCGCTTCGTGGATGATGGTGGTTTCACATTCCTTTGCGGCGCGTCCGAAATTTCTGTTATTTATTTTCCATACAACTGCGCGACCTGCTTTGAGTGGTCGAGAGTAAACCAAATCAAAGCAGAATACGAAGTATTATATATATAGGCATGCCACTCTTTTTGCAATTGCTGCAGCTGGTCTCTCTCCACTCGAGTTTCGTCTTTAAATTAGAAACGAAATTCCGCTAAGAGAAAATCAGTTCTACGTTACGGATATATATTCTTATTCCCGATTTTTATTTCTTCTGGTTTGGAAAGTTGGAAAAATGCATCTCACTGATACACGATTGATATTTTAGAAAACTTTTTAAGTGGTTTTTAGTAACTTCGCATTTTTAGTTTCTGAGTTATTTATTTATAAAAATCCAAAATTAATCCAAAAGATCTTTAAAGTCTGAATATTGATTTATCGTTTCCGATTGGTGTACCCTTTCTGCTCTGTCGCGGCGCGTTTCGAGACCGGAAGCTCTCGTAACCGTGCGATGCCGCGGCAGCGCGACGCGCAGTTTTCGAAAATGGGGTTGCGCATAGTTGATCCTTCTAAGGGGCTTGCACAATATAATGAGTTTCATGGAAATGCGTGTGGAACCTGCATTTCGCAAGTGGGCCACGCACGCGTCTCTACATGCTCGAGCGCTCATGGCCACGTGGAGAGTCACTCCCATTATGGTGGTCGTCGTAGATCGGGGTCGTAATCGCACGCGTAATTGCGCCTCCTCGTATATGTGCACGGTTGCTCCTCGTTGATGCGTGAAGGCTCCCGTCTTCGCGACCGCGATCCCCCGCGGGATCGATCGGCCACGATTTACTTCTTACGCGGTGACGCGTGTCGGCCATTTCTATTTCTGTCTGAAGCTACCAGCTGGAAATGAGCATCAGCGTCGTGTATCCGAAGATATGTGACATAGCTCCAGCTGCAAAAGCCATACAGCTGATACGTCTCGTATCTTTCTGGCACAAGTAAAGGCGCAGAATCGAGTAGCCGTGTTCGGTATAGCACGTTCTGAATGCGCGACCCTACTCGCATATTTTACCCGCGTCGCGTTGTACTCCTGCGCGTGTCACGCGCGTGCATTATTATGCCTCATCTGCATCGCGAGGCAGAAGGATTGAATGGCGTGCGAGCGGCAGATGTTCGATTCTTTTCTCATTTTTGGATCTGCCCACCGTATTATGTGCCGGTATTTATTGTTATTATAGGAATATTAATACGGTGAAATCTCAATTGTCCGAAAATTGGGTGACATGACGTTAAGTTACATCGGGAATTGTGATACGAAAGCCGTTATTATGTGGTTTCAGATAAATTTCGACTTCCTGTTGTACGTCCCAAATTATTTTTATTACATATTTTCATCAAATTAATTATTTATGAAATTAATTATTTCATCAAAATGTGAACATTATAGATACAATATGATGCTACGTTTTCATACCGTCGATCGATGCTAAATATTATAATATCCGCCTATACAAGATCTATAATAATTTAGTTTAGAATATTAAAAATATCTTAATATCAAAATTGAATAGCTCTTTAAAATTACACGCACACGCTACATTATCATCCCTCGAAATAACCGCTCGAACCGGTTAAAAGATGTGCACATTTTACTTTACTGTTAACTTCCTCAAACGCTAATGCGTTCTAAGTGCAGCTCGCGCTCACGCGAGTTCGTTGCGCTTCCGCTCGACCATCTCCTCGTAACAACAGATCCTAAGACGAGAAGTCGTTACGAGAGAACGATCTCGTCTCCCGGAGTCGCAACGTCCCGACACGCAGGAAGGAAAGCAATTCCTCTCGAAATTCCTGTTTAGCGTGCACAAAGTTTCGCGGCGAAAGTCAACGTCGCGTCGAGGAGGGGCCGACCGCATAATAGAGTCCGCAGACTCCCAGGCTCCTTGCGGCGGAGAGACGACGCACGCCGCGCTGGTCCGGTTCCTCGTGAGAAGGAGGGAAGGTGGAACCGGCGCGCATGCAGGCAGGACGAGAAGGGAAAAAGGGCTCCCTGCCCTGGACAATAAACGCGTGCGCGTGTGCTGACGTGAACGGGAATCAAGAAGCATTCGCGAAACGAACATCTGCCGCGGGTGGAGGGCGCGTACTTCCGATTTCTCTTACCCCTCGGTTCCTCGCGATACGGGAAGAAAATTGCCTCGCTTCTTAATACCGCGCGTGATACCGCCGCACAATGCATCGAAATTATACGCGTGTACGTACACGCCATGCATGCATTTATTGTTAGTTTTCCGGAAGCCATCACTAGAACTTTACTTGCCGCCGCTCAAACGCCTCGAGCATTAGACCGCGTTTCTTCCTATTCATTTCCTGGATTTCCTGTCCAATTGAGAGAGTTGTTCTCTCTCCATGACAATAATATCAGAGCATCGATAGTTTCGGTGTTGATAATGATAATAAGTGAATATTTTAATAGGAAAGAATCTCTCGCGTGATTCATTCCATATTCGCGGTTGATATTTAATACATGCGAGGGTTTGAAAGTTCGGCACGAGCTACCGCGAGACTGGTTTTTCATGGTCCGCGATTCTGGACAATACGTAAGTATTCGCATGCGAGTGTATAGTACGTGCGTGATACACATCGTGGACGTTAAGCTCGTGCCATCCTCACATAATGTCCTTCCCTGAATACAGCGTGTTTTATTCACTTGTCTCGTTTCGTTTGGCCAACACACCGCTATTCCGACGTTAATAAATAATATACGATCATTTACGCTACCCGAAATATGTATAATAATCGGAAATTACCTTTATTACCTATACACAGCGTGCCCTGCAATCACCACAATATGATATTTTAACACCGTATTTAGAGGATTAATTAGAGTCATAAATTCTAATAAGGTTTTTCATGTTACAGGTTATCAATTTGGCTATCGATAATTTCATAGAATTTGTGCGCTTATATCTTCAAATCCATAACTTCATTTACAGTAGAAATAATTGAATATAAATTATTTGAAATTAATCATTTTTTTAATATAGAATATAAAATGAATAAACTGTTTTTTTTTAATATATAAATAAAGACGTTATATTTTATTAATCAATTTACTTATCCATTTATTGTCTCTTGTAATTTTATAAATAGTTATAATAATCAATCAGCACGTATTGTTAATATAATTTTTTTTACTTTTATTATACATATCCATATAATAATCTATATCTATTATTTAATATTTTTGAACCCAAAACTTCCGTCGATATCTTTCCGTGGAAGGGATCAAATGCGTGAATGTCGCAAACGGAAATATAAAAAGTGCGGTGTATGATATGACAATAATAGAAAGGAAAAGTAAATCCTCCATTATCTTTTGCTTACGTATTTCTCGGTACATTCTATGCATACGATGATTATGTCTGAAGCACGCGATAGGTTTTGCGTAAAGTGACTCCACGGTGAAACCTTAATAACCACGAAACCCCCAACAAACCGAAACCATGACCCGTAACCGGATAGATATTATAATAAATGATAGCCTTAACTAGGTTCGAACCACGAAAGGTCTTCCTTTCCACGCTCAGATTGCGGAACAGAGAGAGAGAGATGTCGGAACGTATTTATACGTCGAGAAACACTACAAATACTTATACATACATACAAGGAAGGGCAACAATTTCGATTATCACCACTGAATCTAAGATTTCCGAGGAGCACATAGTTGTTTATACATAGTGAATAGACTGAAGTAAAATTAATATTCTTTCTATATCAAATTTGATTAAAAGTTCTATTGGAAATACTATTCCGAACAAGGGATTAATTATTTAAAAAACCCGTGTTTGTGCTTAACGGTCTTTGATTCTCAGTGGGCTTTATAAGGAATGTTTCGGAAATTTTTTGAATTTTTGTTATTATTTGATAATACACAATGCAATGGGAACTTAGAAAAGTTACAAAAAATAAATATAATTTACAAGAATTTTCTATTGCCGAAGGAACAAGGAATTGTCTCAGATTTTGATTAAAAACACAGGATGAGGCAACGAAATATTAGCTTATATTTTCAGCAGCCCAATAATGATACAATCCGAAATACGCACCGAAAACGATAGAGAGGAGAAAAGAACGAAAGAACTATATCGCAGTTACGCATTACACGCGGAAATTATGAGTCACGGCGCGGGCGGGGCATAAATTAAGGTTTATTAAGGTGCCGGAATGTAGCCTTTACCTGATATTATTGCAGACGACGACGCCGCTATAATGATAGTAAACACGGCCTTCTAAATGCTATAGTCGACTAAGTCGACGGAAACAGAATTCATTCCGACCAGACCGTCGAGAGAGCTTAGGGGAGAGAAGCGAAGAAGCGACGCGGGGATCACAAAAATGTCTGGTATTTACGGAAGAGGGGGCGAAGGAGGGTCCTATTATTGACAATTCCCATTGTCATTGTTCCCTTGCGAATTTGAAAATTACTAATAATAGTGGTGGTGGATCGTAGACAATCCGGGACTTTAATGAACCCGGGCCGCGGGTTGGAACGGGCCTGAAATGGGCCGGCTCTTGCTCACGCGAGGGGTCTATTTGGGGCCCGTGCGGATGACAAACTCGGCTTAGAACATCCGTTCGAAAATTCAAGGGAATTTCGCATGATACACGTAGGTAGGTACACGGCGTATGTATATACACGGTGGCGCGTCTCGCACGCGATCCGAAGGGGGAAGTCTTGGCGTCTACCGCAAGAAGGTACACCAGATGTTGCCGCGTCGAAGAAGGTTCGCATTGTAATTTGCGATCCATTCTGCATAACGTAAACAGCTCCTCGCAACAGCCCGACATCCTTCGAAAATCCGTTTCGGCGAAACCCGCCGCGCCCAAGGTTCTCGCGAAGACTCGAGTCACTCCGGGGTCCGGCGTCGCCAGCGTCAGCGAGGTATCCCGGCGCCGGTCTCTGCGAGCAAAATGAAGTTGACAATATTTCTCATCTATCAGCGCAAGTTAACGCTGTCTTTACTATTCAAGGTATAACAAATATTTGCCGGCGATTAATTATTTCACTAAAATATGCGTAAGTTATTAAAAATTACGTACACGCGAGATTTAACTTTGAAGGAAATACTAAATTCGGTATTACGTAACTCCAGAACGCCGGCAGCGACCCGCCGTTAAAGCAACCGCCACTATTCTTATAGGCTTGAGCTCTCTCAGTTTCCGTAGTTGAAAAGACATCCGGTGTGCCAGAGGAGGACCAAACGCGCAGCGGACTATTTCGCGTCGGCGATCGCAATCCCCGCCCCGAATTTCAAGGCTCGCCACTTTTGTGCCGCCTAGTCGTTATAGCGTTCTAAATGCCACGAGTCCCCCGCCGCGCGTTGCACGCAGCAATGCAGGCATTCGCGGATTATAAGGAGCTTCCGGCCGACTCTCCTTCGCTACGCTCATTCCGCCGGTCATTGTTGCACTGCCACACCGAGTGTGACGACCTGACAACCTCGATCCGGCTTCTTAGCATGCGCCTCGATTACGTTGTCGGACGTGAAGCTGCACACCTAAGGAGGACACGTCACGTCGCGTCAGCCCGTTCGAAGTCTCTCCTTTTTTCTCTTTCTCGACTGTTGACGAGATGACTAATCGCGAGCGAGCGAGCGATCGGCGCCTCTTTGGTGCATCATGACGAGTTTTTCAGGAAATCAACTCACGCAATCCTGCGCGATTAACGCGACAACAGACGCGAAAGAAGTGGCGTGGATATTCGATTCTTAATTTTAAGTAACGCTTTTTTATGTAATCTTACATTCCAATGCTGGCATTTGATTTAACGTTATAATTAATCTTTTTCCTTCATATATGATATTATATGCTTTTATTTCGAGACTTGAACTATAGATCGAAGTCGTACAATTAATGCCACTAACTGCATCTTTCTATCGCTCTCTTATTAACCGCGTGCATGGTAAGAAAGCGTTTCTTGAATTTATCTCGCATTCATAATTGGAATTACCCGCAAATCACGGAGACGTCCGGAAGATTACTCCGAGCGTGAAGCGAGTCTTAATACTATCTTTATCGTAAAATACAGTTTCATATCTTCCTGATTGCAGGAAACCTCGCAGACCTCTGTTGCGAGTTCTCTGTGATCCGCGCTTACATATAAAATTCCTTTTCGTTTTTCCGTCTACATGAAGAAATCTATATAAGTAGGAAAGAAAAGGACTTATCTGTATAAGCAACAACGAGCGAAATATTTCGTGTTACATTCACGTTCATTTATTTTACTGACTTTTTACCGAGCATGTCTCGTTATGAAACACACAATATCACACAATATTTATCACGCAGAAGATTACGAAACTTTCGCGATCGATACAGACTGAACGGATCGTTTCCGCCGCGCTTCGCGCCATTCGCTTTCGCGCAGAATCGCAGATCGATCTATGCAGATCCCGCTAAACGAGGAAGAACGGCGGAGTCGTTGCAGAAACCGGCCTCTCTGTCAAGACAATGACGCGTCTCGCTTTCGACATGCACCCTCCGCGCATTCCGGCGGTCTATTCTTCGGTTACCTTAGAAAAGGAAACCAGTTCACACGCCTCCGGGCGAGACAGTTGTGAGCGCGAGTGCCAATTCGCATATCCAGCACACGCGCTGAGAAACCGGCAGTTACAGAGCGCGCCTTACCGCGAAAGAGGGTTTGCGCTAACGTTTTATAGCGCGTTCTACAAATTGATTCGCGAAGCGTTGACTAACATTTTAATGTTGCACGTCGGCAATGAGAAATGTTAAAAAGAAATATCCCGTGAAAAACAAAGTGCATGATAAATGCTTTAATTGCGACCATTATCCTTATCTAATTAGAAGAATTAGGATAATCGTAAGCTTTCTGTGTATTTTTTCTACATATACTTTTTTCCTCAGTCTTTTTTATATATTTTTTTCAACAAAAATGAGTTTGAAAAAGTATCGATTATTGCCAATTATAGATTCAATGAAATGTCTGACACACACACATACATATGCACTCTACACTCTTTTCTTCTTTTTTCCTTTCTTTTCTTGACGAAGAATACTTCTTATAACACAAGAGCGTCGTGCACCTCGAATGTATTCTTTTCTACTTTCTCGTAGACGTTACGTGTTCCATTGGAACGCTATTCGTTCGTGCGTGGACGATGATTCATGTGGAAACCCGACGACAGGTTGTTCACTAAGAGTATAAATAGACAATTTATATTGAGTATTTAGTAAGAGACGGAAGTCCTGTTGCATAATGACCATAGTACTATCTTATAATTAAAGTAGGTAATTAATAAATTAAGATTACGGAATATGCGAATGGTTCCCAGGTTCAGAAAAACCATCACACATTGCATTATTGTGATTAGATTAACCTTTTAATTTTCTTACTTCTAAAATATTAAAATATGTAAATTAAGTCAGTGTCTTAAAGTAATAAATTGAAAATCATAATTATAAATACATATTTTAGAACAGAATAATATAGGGGAATTGTGCCCAAAACGACATACTTTTAAAACATTGTCATTTTATTCTGTAATACTTGAAAATTATATAACTCGTTTAGAAACAGTTTAGAATAAACATAGTTTGGTACTGTAATATTTAAAAATTTTTATAAATTTGCATTAGTTATATATGTAACAACATATAAACAAAACACTGTAATTGTTCATTTTGCCCTAATATATCGGGCAAAATGACATAGTGCTAGTTTAGGTGCTTAATATCGCTGCTAGAAGAGCGACAATACATTAAACGTCGAAATCTATCGTGTCTTTAGTACCTGTTGCAAGTTGGTAGTGAGTGCACGCTTGTGAATGGAAATTTTGCCATCTAATCGAAAAAATGTAAGTTTAAAAAATTATTTTGGCACATTTTTCTTTAGCTCATTACTTGATTTCTTTGTCTGGTATCTAATCTTTTTATGTTTCATCATTGTTTTCTTATATGATGCTGTTGCACTTTTTATATTTGGAGATATCAGAGCATTATTGCAATTTAAGAACACTCAATAATGAAACATAAAAATATTAGATACCAAACAAAGAAATAAAATAATGAGCTAAAGAAAAATATGCCAAAATAATTTTTTACACTTACGTTTTCGATTAGATGGCAAAATTTCCATTCACAAGCGTACACTTATTACCAATTTGCAACAGGTACATTAAAGACATGGATTTCGACGTTTAAATGTATCAGCGCTCCTCTATAGCAGCGGTATAAAGCGTTAAACTAGCACTATGTCGTTTTGCCCGGGTGTGTCGTTTTAGGCACAATTCCCCTACACTTGACAATTTTATCGAATAGGGAACTCTATTATATTAAAGTAAAAGTATAATAATAATTATCTTAGATTCTTTAAATATTACACACAACTAAAATAAGAAAATTCTTCTTTGCTCTCGTTTTTATTTTGCTTCTTTGGAGATAATTATTCAGATAATTATCCACCCGCTTCTACAGAGCACCGTGTCGGTCAAGTATTGCATGGTAAAGTGTAAATTGAAGCGTGTCCATCTCGTGTCGCACGTTCGGCTTTTTCGCTCCCTTCTCAGCTGGTTGACAAATTTCTACCTACCTTCTGACGGGCGCGTCCCGCCATATGCGGAAAGGAGGAGATCCGGATGCACATTCTCTTGCAAAGATCGCGTATTCGGGTTGCTTCCTCCTTCCTGGCCGCGAGGGCTTCGCGAATATCCTTTTTCAATGATCCAAACGGCGCATATGGCACGCGTGTTTGTGCCTAGTCCGAATCGCGTAATTCCGCGAAGCCGCTGCGGCATTACTAATTATATCATAATGAAATTTAACGAGAACTCTCGCGAAATTAAATTCTACATATCACGTTCATGTATTTTCGCAATTTATCATAATTTATCGTAAGATTGTTTAAAAGCGATGTACGTTAAAATCAGCATTGCAGAAATATCGCACGCGATCTGAATTACAAAGTACATAAACGAAATTTAAAATTTTTCCATTATTTATTCGCATTATTCCTGTAATTAGCTTCACGAGATTTATCCGCACCGCGATAAACTCGAGGATGCTAACTTCCTTTCCGGCTTGTTTTTTCCATTTTTATTTTTATGTGTTCTTAAACAAGAGCGCGTTCATAACTGATCGTCTATCTAAACGCGTTATCCACGGTCCTATTTTTGAAAACTCACGTCTCGGAGTAATGTTTCGGAGGTTTTGAAACATAGTTTCGGGCGGATCTGTTTCGGCGGCGTGTGGCGTCGAACGGCCGCAATAATTCTCGACATGAAAGCAGAAAGCGCGCTGGCTTTTCTCAATCTTTTCACTGTTCAACGAACCCTTCATCACGCGCCTGCCGCGTTTTATATTTAGACATATGTATTTCTTATCCCGGCCGCTTGTCTTTCGGCCCGAATTCGTTTTCATTTCGCGTGCACCATACAGGAGCGGAAGTGACAATTGAAGAAAAGGAATTAACGGTTCATACATTATTTCTTATTAATATCATTAAAAAAATTAAGATACTAATAAATTCATTGCCATATGTCATAAATGTCATAATAACGCTTCCATGAATTTGGACTTTCTTGTTAAAGAATGTAGTCATTATGTTTCAAAATATAGTCATACTTCATTTTTAAGAGAAAAATACTCTGCAAAAAATATTTTAGAATATTATAGTATTTTACTAATTTAAATTCATTTTAATGCACAGTCCCCATGTTTTTCAACTCGCATTTGATATAACGCATTTTTGAACCTTGAAGTACATACCCACGATCGGATTGTTCTCGCAGAACGAGTTAAGGTGGACCAACCTAATCTTATTGTTAAAGCGACGTTTACGAGCGCGTTTTATTGTCAGCGTCGTTAAAACCGTGATGAAGAATTTGTGATATATATCACAGGAAGGAATTCATGCATCAGCGTACACCTCTAGAGTACAGTTAGAATTACAATTCACATGATTAATATTCTTAATTAATGTCGCCTACGATCTAAATGACTTTGTATCACCAAGTTTATGCTTATTGCGTCTATAAAATCCCATGCAGGGTGGTCTGCTAAAAATATAACACGCAAATCATATTAGTTATGCGATTACATGATTTTTGTAATTGTTACAACTCGGTATAAGATTTAATGATGATCTCGTTCGGTTTGCTTGAGACTTGCGTATTTTTGCCCGAGTTTGTATACATCGTAGGTACCTATATAATAATATAATAACATCAGAAAGTTAATCAAAACTAATTCGCATTGACCTAGTTCATAAGGTGCTCATTATACAACAGTTGGCGGAAGTTCTTCGGCACACGAAACAGGTTGCTGTGTGGCTTCTTTCTAATTTAGCAATTAGCCGTCACCGACATCGATAGGAAATCGTGGTAATTTTTGGAAACGATCGACCCCGACCGTCATTGTTTCTTCCTCGATTATATGCATAAAAATTGCGTATGCGTTCACACGCTTGGGATCTTCGTGATAGAAAATTAATTTGTCGGAAAATGGGCACGGGCCGAGTCAAAACTGATGTTCACAATAGTCTCTCATCCGGAAATTCCGCGATCTAGAGCAACTTCTGATCTCGATCGATTGAACCGAGAGTCGTTTTGTCGCGACAGGGATTAATGCAAGTCGATGGTCTCGGGACAACAGGACGTCCGGTGATAATATCGATACATATTTTCAGCCGCCGGAGGCTTGCTAACGAGATCGCACGCCGTGCCGGCGCGATGCTAACGAGGAAAGGAAAGTGGGTGCGTTCCGTTTAAATTTATTTCAGCGGGGAAGCGCCGCAACCTGTCTGGCTGCCGTCGCCCGACAGGATTTCCAGGCTTGCGTCATCTCCTGCCGCGCGTGCAGCAGTCGTCTTCATGTCCTTATCAGAGCGGTCGCACCTGTATCGTTGAGAATCCACTCGGGAGAATCCGCGAACACGTATCAACCAGCGTTTAGCGAGATATGCTCGCCGTGAAAATTAATTTGCGCAATAAATTAACGCGGTCGGTTCAATTGCATACAAACTATTTCAGGATTAGATTAATGCATTAATGCATTAATGCATCTACTTAGAATGAACGGCAAACATACTTTCGATCTTCAAACGGCAGGACAAGTGCCACGTTTGAGTACTTTGAGATAAGAATTTTTATTTTTGCTATATACTAATTAACGCAATTTATCCAATTACACATGTAAAGTGCTGAAATAATAAACGCTATTTCGAATTGCGATAATAATTTTATGAATTTTTTAAAAAGTAGAGATTTCTCGACGTCAAATAAGAATTCGTTCTTTAGATAATGTAATGATAGAATTAGGTACATAAATTACATCTACCATTAAATAATTCAATCGTTTTATCGTTTTATTTTAAATTCCAGTGCAGTTCTCAAGAATGATAAAAACACATCCTGTCTGATGTTTGTTTCCACGAGAAATTAATATGCAATTGTGTTATAATTGCAAAAAATTATTTTTTTGCGATAAATTAATGTGCATGGGTAATCTAGAATTGTAATAATTAATAATGCTCAGAATTTTTCAATGACAAAAGCGCACGTCGCAATAGCATAGCAATATCTTAAGAAACTAGCACAAAAGTCAATTCAAACTCGCAATAATATAAATATATATTGCAAAATGCAAAGTAATATCTCACACAAAAATAGATTTATATCTGAAAAGCTTACTACACACAGATTGAACAATGGAATAAGACTGTGTTGACATTTGATACAAATTGATTAATCCAATTGAAAAGAAATGTGTAAGAATGATACTATCGTGCGGACAAACATTGTGCATACTTAACTGATCCTTTGCCTGACCATTTATCATTTCTTAAGATGATAAGGCTCTTCCAGATAGTTTGTTCAGATTTGACATTAGACGTTCGAAATTGAAATTTCAATCGCAGGGACATTTCGATTTTCGACACGTGCACTTGTTCGCCGATGACCGCTACACGCGTTTACGTTTTCTACGTGCGTGTAACTTCCTGCGGTTACGCATGCTCGAACTCAGGTATTTATAGTTAGCAGCTTCTGCCGCTTGTGCACGACGACCGGAAACGAGTCGATTATATTTAGAGAAAGACTGTGCCGATCGTAGACTAACACTCTTGCTTCGCGGCCGATTGCCATTGCAAAGTGAATGATACTCCCCCTCGTGAGTGATCCTCATTCATGGCACGTGCGGCTGGTGGACACATTAATATGATGATTACAACGGCTCGGTGCGAAGGTATCCATTTGACAAGGACATGCAGAGACGCACTTCAGGCTAATGAGAAAACAATTTGCTTTGATTTATAAGGTAGTTATAATTTTCTAATCTTACAAAATTCTCATTAATACGTTAATGAGATATGAATACGGTGGTTAAAGTATCAAATCGATACTTCAATTAGTAGTACTAATTGAGAATTAAATACGTTCAAATCTTAATATACAGATAAACATATATTATGTATTTTTGGATAACTGATTTTTTTAACTCAATTTTTTTTTAGCTGAAATATATATTTGCGGTCGGAATCATTAAATAACATTACTTGTTAAGAACTAGATAAACCCAAATCGAATTTTTTTAATAACTAACTTTTCTATTAACTCTGAACTTTTTCGGGTTGCAACATATGTTTGCTTGAATTCGTCAAATAATATCAATCTTTAAGAATCAGTTATTCGGTCGTATACGAAATATAAACAACAGTCAACTAGATTGTCTTTACGCAAATCGCCCTGTCGACTCGCCGAAGCCGCTTTGGCCCATGAAATCACGTCGAACAGTCGTGTGCACCTTCTCATCAGTCGGGCCCTCTCGTAATGAGCGCCGCAGGTAGGTAGGTATATGGCACGATGATGAGCGGAGCAAATGAACGAGAAGGAGCGATTGCTAGGGAAAAGAAAGCATATGTAGACAGAGTGAGAGAGTGAGAGAGAGAAAGAGAGGAGGGAAGGGAAGAACAGAGGAAAGGAGAATATACGCGCGTGTATTACGCGCGCGCACGCTCTTTAATTGACTAGGGAGATATGCACCCTATCCATAATGCATCCGGGGCTTCTAAGCGACCCTAATCGCGGCGAAGAATGCCAAGGTGAGGCCTCCAGCTGCTCCTCAAGGCCTTCCGCGCGTGACTGTTCGTTCGCGCTGGCTTGGGAACTGTATCGCGCTGCCGATGATAGCGACGCGAAGAGCACTTGCAACGCGATGCATAAATGCGTTTTTGCGCGCGCGCGCGGGGGGTTGCTACACGCCCGATATCGGGAGTCGCATCCGTGAACGAAATCGCTCACGCGAGACGATCGCTCGCTCTTTCCTCTTCTTTCTACCTTTTTTTTTCTTCCTCTTTCATCCTACATCCTTCCTCTCATCCTCGAGCCTCGCGAGCACGCCCAGAGGGTGATGCGATTTCTGCTTGGCACGAGAGCCGGTGGCGAGGGAAATGATCTCGAGCGAAATGACGGGTTATGGTTTTGATATTTTTCTTATTGCGAAACAATACGCGTATTTTTGTGCACGGATGTATGTATCTCAGATTGCGGGCGATAATATCACGATAAAAATAGGACGCGAGAAAAGTATTATAAAAGAGTCGCGAATTTTTGGGACTTTTTTTTTATCGAGCTTGCGCGGATTCTGGTATAAGGTTGGTGATGACGAGTCGTTGTCGCGGGTCCCTTTCCTCCCTATTTCGTTTCCCAAGCTGATCTTTTTAGGTCTTTTAGGTTGACCGACTTCCGGCGAGGCTTCTTCGTGGCCGGCTGAGAAAGGCTCGCGGGAAGATTTTTGTGGTAACTCGCTTCTCCCTCGTTCTTTCCCTTTGATGGCGCCGAGCCGATGTCCCACACTGTCATCTGAAACTTCAACTTTGTTGTCTGACGTCGGAAGTATCTCATCCTCTGCTTTGTACCGGCCAAATATTCCAAAGCAATCGTGAGAAATATCGATTCTTTTTGTCACGTTTCCGTTCTGTCACTTTATTTTGCAATAAGGTTTCTTCTGTAACATATCGATAATATTTCGACAATTGTTTTATGTATAACGTTTGAGAAAGCGAATTATTTTATAAAATGAGAAATCTATCTTGACAATACATTATTGTTTTAAGAACAGACATAAGTGACGCTAAAAATAACGAGATTAATATTTTACAAAATCTAAAAGAGAATAAAGTCAGGAGAATTAAGTGCAGCACATTTATACGAATAATTTCTACGTTCGGATAACAAATTTATGAAACGCATCACATACCGATGTACTTTTATCGGATTTATCCAACGAGGGACGTTTTGTGCGCGCTAATACATTGCAATTTGCGAGAGTTACGGATAAATCGCTCGAGAATGCAACAAAAGTCATGTCCGATTTCCCGAGCTCGATGCTGCTCGGATAATCGTCGGGGCACGATCGGCGCGATCGGTTCGTGGAAGCGCAAACCGCCGTAATACCTACCCGTGCTTTGTCCCGCGGAAGCTCTTAATTTTGGACCACGTCAGAGGCGAACGGTAATTACAAGGAAGGAGCCGGGAGGAGGTGGAGATGGGGAAAAAAAAGTTGTGTAAAGAGGGAATCAGGCATCTGCCAACGGTTGCCTCGTATTAACGATGATGAGCCAACGGGTGGAGCATCGGCAGGAGAACCATGGGCGCCCCGGATAATTTTTAATCTTCCGTCGGAAGGTTTTCGCATACCGTATTTAATCGCGTCGTGTACCTATTCAGAGTACACCGTGACACATCAAATATGTGAATCGTTTTTAATATTCGCTCTTGGATGTAATGTCCTTGGTTACCCGTGAGCAGATGAGCTATATGCGAGAGTAGAGAAATTTCGTTCATTAACGTGGCAGTAAATTGCTTTTTAAATTAGTCCTATAACTTGTGTGTCTCTCTTTCTTCCTTTATTACATTTAATCCTATTACTCTTTACTATGAGAAATATAAATCTTACACCCTTGTAACACGAATCGTATATTTCCACTCCAATGCACAAAGTAAGAGCTGTATAATCTTACATTCCACGCGAGTGAAAAGGATTATAAGATATTGATCTTTATTCGTGAGAATTTAAAACTAGCATTTATTAATAAATACATTTGTAAGAAGAGAAAAGAATTATTAAAAAAATCCATTTGTCATTACGGAGATAATTGTTGATAAAGGGTGACAAATGAGCCCCTTTCGGTGGGCGCCCATGGGCGGCGGGCGGCAGGCACGGTGTTTCTTTGGGCCATATGGCGCATAAAGGCCGATTCTAGCTGATGAGGACGAAACCCGATGAAGGATGCTGCCAAGATCGAGGAAGGTCACTTTTTGCAAGCTCACCGACCTCGAAAAACGCGGGCGAAACGACGGGCGGGGGACGAAGTGGGACGGCTGCCGGACCACCGGATGTGGATCGTGGTGATTCCCTCGATACACGAGACAGCGGACTTTTATCGCGCACGCCTAAAAAAAATTCTTGACGGCCGGACAGTGTTTTGCGATACAGCTCAGTGAGCCTTAAAATGGGAACATCGTGGACAAGAGAGCGACGTGAGAAAGGAGCGCGTTGATCTTCGACTAACGAGAATTTGCCGTGGCATCCTTTCTTTCGTTTTTTGGTGTTTCAGTAATGTTTAATAGCAAATACACTGATTACCGTTGAAAAGCTTGTCCGAAACACGCGATTATGAAATTGTTGACATTTAACCGAGTAATATTTCACCAAAGTAATTCCGTCGTTATTAATTGAACCTAGTTGTTAAAAAAGAAATTATCTGTTTTTTTTATGCGGAATTTCCGCATTTACTTGGTAATTATAGCAAATTCTACTGAATCCGAATTTTAAATTCCACATGGTGGGATTTCTTTCGCGCAGGTCGCGCGGCTATCCGAATTTTAAATTCCGCGTGGTAGGATTTCTTTCGCGCAGGTCGGCTACTCTCGGCCATCAGAATGAAACAAAAGATCCATTCTTCCCCGCGCCGCTAGTTTTCACCTCGTAGACCGTCTTCAGAAAGCGTAGAGCCGCGCGCCATGCCTCGCTGCCGTTAATTTCCCGTAATAGTTACTCAATAAACGAGAGCGCACGGATCTTCCGCGGTTCCTTAATTACACACCGGTAGCCGTCCTTTGTAATTAAGCTCTGTTTCATTGGTATCATTCATTAAAATCAAGCGTATCTTAACATGAACCGAATAAAGAATGTTCATTAAAAAATGGTGAAAGAGGAGAACGCCTGCAAAAGAATATATATTTTATAACTATCAAGTATTATGGTATAAAAATTAATGACGAATGACGTAATATTATTATTGCGAAGCTAAAGTTATACGCTGATTTGAAATGGCTGTTTATTGGTCTGTTTTAAAGATGCTTCTTCCTCGTTCGAGCGCGTTTTTTCATTTGGAGGGAACTCTTTCAGATCGCAGACTGAATTTTAATACCTGTAAATTATGCGTGCGTTGCTATGATAGTAAATCTCGATTTTACGGTATTGCATAATTATGAAATGAAGTACCTACTACTGCACACTCTCTCGCATTTTTTTACGGTAAGAAATATTTCTCGGCCGGAAGCGTGTGTCGTTTGATCCTTCGCGCATGTCGCGGCGGTGATGAAACAAATCGTCATGCATCAAGCGAACTAATATAATGACTTGGCAAAAAGGGGTATTCGTAGAGGATTATTCAACTTTTTTCAGCAGTTCTGTTACTGTCGCTTTTTCCGATTCCTACACGGAAAAAATTTTAAGTTGCTTCAATTAAACGCAACGTCACGCGGGCTGCCACTAAACATAAACAGTTACCAATTTCAATTGCATGGATATTATTTGAACGAAAACATCAGATAGTTGTTTTAATAATACAAATATTTGGATCAAATAATATCCAATTGAATTAACTGTTTATGCTTGTGGCAGCCCGTGACGTAGACGTTTAATTGAAGCAACTGCATTTTTTTTCTGTGTATAATGTTGATTAATTCCATTTTATTATTAATCTACTTGAAAAATTACGTTTCTGCAGCGGACTGTAAAATTATAATCTTACGAAGAGATGTGAAAAAGCGAAGATAAAAAACCCCACAAAAGAAAATTTAAATCGGTTCTCCAAGCTTCTATAATCTGTAGAAATACTATATGCTGGTCGTTGATAACCCGCATAACAGCGAGCGTGTTAATTATAAAGTCTGACTGATTTGCTTGACATATTCTATCTTACATTTTCTTGTGTACTCCTTAAATCTTGCGAGACGTCACGGACGATAAACTCATTAAAATCAAAATACTTATGCTGCAAAAAGTAAAATCCAACAAATGTGTATAATAAATGAAAATTGTAGAGCGAGGGAAACCGACGCGCCGCGCTCCCATCGCGCGGTGAACACACGGTTCTTCATCTTGTCATCTCTTCCGCTCTCGGAATTCTCGACGGACGACAGGAAATGAGGCTTGGCTGAAGAAAAAGGCCAACCGAGACGAATCGGCGCGAATTAAACGGCGCGCGATCGCACGATTCACCTTCAGAATATTCTTCAGAAATCCCGACGCGCGCTATCGCGCCTCTCGGACGGTGCTGATCGCCATGATGAACGTAGAAGAAAAAAAAATCTCGGGGGCGATTACGAAGAAACGCGTGATTGCGGCGGAACAAGATGCCGGACTTGTTAATAGCTCGCTTACGCCTCTCAAAGGTCTCGCGCGAGTGGGCGAGAAACGGCGAGTAGGCAGAAGCTGAAGCTCGCTCGCGGCGCGTTGGAGACCTTATCCTCTCTCGGCTATAGCGTATTTCCACAGTACTTACTACAAAAGCACACTTTCGCGGCACGCTCGATCTGATGACTGGATAAGATGACGGACGACTCGCTTTCGCGGAAACCCGCGTAAAACGCCGCGGCTCCTCTTGAATTCGCAATCGCCCTATCTACATCGCCGCTCTTAGCCGTGCAATTTTCGCATTGTGTCAGCTTCCGCGACGCAAATTACCTTGGATTAAAATGGTAGGAAATGTCACCGCTGGTTTTTAACGGTACTGCGAAACAGCCATAACTACGGGCTTGTGTAAAAAAATATATTCAACGAGGTAGCTAGGTAGCTACGATCGGAGAAGGGGAATCATTAAGAAGATCTCAGAACTTCTCATATCCTCATGGATATATATTTTATGTAAAAAGATCCAAGAGGATAAATAATTTTATACTCGAACAATTTTTATGGGTATTTATAATGCTAATTTTTGTGGCAGTCGTTTTTTACAATTTTATGATAACAAGTTTCGCGACTGTGACTTTTACGATGTAATAATCTTACCGCAGAGAGAACGCGGCGCTCTCTTTGCCTCTCTCTCCTTCCCGTAGGATGAAAGAGCGGTCATCGCGCAAAGGTCCTTAAACCCGGTGACGCGTCCGCCCGCCTTCCGTCGTGAGGAAGGAAAGCGAGATACGCGAGGTTACGTTTCCCATGGCTTGATAAACAGAGGACGCGGAACGAAAAAGGCGAGGCACCTCCTCCGCCGACGTCGCCGCCGGAAATGCTCGTTTTCCAGCGGAGATAGCAAATATCTGCGTCGCGCGCGAGCTAGTACAGTATAAGATACTACGTGGATATATCGCTCGGCTCTCTTTCTCTTTCTCGGGCCCGCGGGTCGGCGTTCCCTTAAATAAGGGCGTCGAGATAGCGTGACGAAGGTGCTGGTACCCGGCGCGTAATCGGTCTGCGTGTGTGGTTTTAAGCAGATAATAGCGCCGTTACGACTTTGTTACACTGTTTGCGCATTTGCGCTCGAAAGGGTGAGATAAAGAGAGAAAATGAGCAACAGAGGGAGAGAGAGAGAGAGAGAGAGAGAGAGGAGGGGCGTGCACCACTCGTGAGAATTTACCTCGCCGTAATTTGCCGGTTGCCATTCCGGTCCATGATCTGGTACCGGTCCTCAATCACGTGTCGCACGCACTCGGAGTTTCTCATGCCGCGTGCATTTGAAGAGGACACGCTTGATTCGACTATTAAATAATATTTTTTAGACTTGGAAAGATGAATATCATTATCGTAGGAGACGATCGTCATCGACGTAAAGCGTCATCTGCAATACGCAGAGTAAGAAGTTAGAGTAGGCGTAAGAAGTGAAGAGTAAGTGTAAGGGCCAGTGCACGTACATTGCCGTAACGTCTTACGCCACCTTACGTGAGAATCGCCTTACGCGACACGTAAGCCAACGTACGGCAACGCACATAGAAAAACGTAACGCAACATACCATACATACGTTACATACGTTACATGCGTTACGTTACGTTTTTCTATGTGCGTTGCCGTACGTTTGGCTTACGTGTCGCGTAAGGCGATTCTCACGTAAGGTGGCGTAAGACGCTGCGGCAATGTACGTGCGCTGGCCCTTAAAGGGAGCTAAAATAAAGGCGTAAACGAAATAAATTATTTTTATCTCTTACTTCAACTTCAGCCCTTACGCTTACAAGCGTACTGCTGAAGTAAGAGTTAGAAATAAAAATGATTTATTTCGCTTACGCCTACTCTTACTTCTTACTCCGCTCTTATTTCGTTTATTGTAGACGACGCGACGCTTAACACACGTGCGCGAGGTGGAACGAGAGAAAATGAAATGCCCGATTGAAATATGAGTATATACGCGTCCTCCTCTCGTCGAGCTGCAATTTCATCGACGGACGAACGAGGCCATCGCACGGCAGCGGTATGTGTATCCATCTGTCATCCATCGACAAGGGCGAGCGTGATGAGTAGGGAATAATTTATTACGACCACGGTGCATCTCTCTCCAGCTGCGCATTGCGGTGCCCATTATCGCGTCCAAGGGCTCGTTTATGTATCGCAGAAGGTAGCAGCATCTGCGATGCCGTTCTGGTCACGCAAGCCGAGCAACAACCACGGCGACAGGGACGACGTGTAGTCGCGCTGGATGAATTCTGACGCGAGCGCGCGCAGAAGGCGTGATTTATAATTCACGTTGGTCATTCACGCGTTAGTTCCAGCTCAGCATTCCTCGATGCAAAATTCCCGACGTGAATTCGTTCACATGTTTGATATTTTCTTGGTTGAATCTATTTTGGACAATTTCGACGAGATCGAACTGAACGTCACTTCACTGGAAGTGTTTTGGAGGTATTATTATAATCTTTTGAAGCTAAGAGATATCTGCGCGATTTTATTAAACATAGCAAAAAATACGTTGACAATAAAAATATAACTGTACTGTAAAACGAAGTTGATCATGGAAAAGAATATTTTCACGCCAAATTGTTTTGAAAAAAAGTATTGAGAGATACGAGCATTGTGTGTATGTTTGCGTTCGCGCAAATGTTAACGCACACAGTGCTTGTTATTATTATCGTAATTTATTGGATTTCGATACGAGGCCTAAGTATGCGATCGATTAAGAGCTTCTCCCGATCGGTGGTCCTTGGTCTCTCTTTCTCTCTTTCTCTCTCTCTCTCTCTCTCTCTCTCTCTCTCTTTCTTGCTCGCTTTTACTTTCGATTTATTTTTGCTTGTAACGCGGTTTATGTTCGAGTTCTTCTCTATCAGCCCGGTATCGGTTTACTCGGGCGGCTCTCCTTGTAAACAGGCATGCAACATCGACTCGAGATTCTTTTGTATGTGCTCGGCTACAGGCACGCGAATTGTACAGAGTGTTGCAAAAGCATTTGTTCGCAGACTAAACATTTGACGAAGACACAACTGAGGATATCATTAAAGATATAATAAAATAGCAAATAAAATGTTTTTTTTTCTTTTTTTTCTCTACGTTTTATTTAGAATTTTTTTTAATTTCTTCGAAATACGTTAAGGTTTTTAAATAATGCCAAATTTTTTTACATTATGATTGCGCATTTAAATTATGTGGTTTACATCACGTAACTTATTGTTAGATTATATTTGAATGTAAACTTAATGAAATTCTTGATTATCACCCCATGCGGGAACTGATTTCGGAAAGCGCTGTATCTTCATGTACATATGCATAACTCCTTATCTGTGAGCAGAGCTTTGATACGGATTCGTCAGGGGCTCAGGTGACCAACACGGGAGTGACCAACTGGCTGGTAGATCTCTTTAGCATTTCTCCTTAACGATAACCGCAAGTCGAGATGACAAACGTACCTAAATGAGGGGAGTTCTCCTCTTTCTCCTTCGGATATTGACTTCGATTATTCGTACCATCTTCTTCCTCTCCACGCCCGTATAACCGTGTTTCCCTACTACTTGGCCAACTACTTGGGCGCACGAGAATATATAATGTGCATGCCTGAATTATGCATGTACGAATTACTCCGCCTCGCGCCGAGATCCCTTCGACTTCAAAAGTGTTCGAAACTAGGTACGGCCGTTTTGCGCAATTTTTTATTTTGTTTTTTTCTTTTACGAGTCCGTAATCCTGGTTTATCGCGAAACAACGTACTTAGATCACGGGCGCAAGAATTATTATTATCGAAATTTTTGCAAAGTTTAACTTTGCGTGTAGGCATCGAGTTACGTTCGAGCGTTTCCTTTCGTGCGCTACAAAGTGGGCGCAGGAGATAACCACTTCGCGGCTCTAAACTTGAAATTTTATCTCGGACGCGAAATCTGCTAAGGTAGTTTGAAAGAAGTTACGCGATTTAATATCCTGATACGTCGCGAACTCCTCTGCTCTGATAACGACAGGCTCAAAGTAATCACTTTTAGATATCCCGATTAGCCGTGTCCAGAAATCTTGGGTTGGGAGTTACCCTCAGCGTAAGACTCGCGCTGACATCGTCAGACCAGCGATTAGTAACTGTATCTGAATTCATGTACTTTCTTAAGCAAACGAGGCGTGCAGAGCCCACCATTAACGGGTCGCGAATCACGCGGTAGTGATCTCGCTTGCACGGTACATACGCCGCGCTTATCCCGGCGTGCATCTTGATGTAGCGCGAAGAAGAGTCTCGGGTGACCAACCAACATGAGACTCGATGCTTCGTAGATTTCGCACCCGCACATTCTTACGACCGAGATAACCGCGACGCTGATGTCATCCGGCCGCAGATGCGAGATTTACCGTCTCGAAGCCGTTGCTTGACTGTTTCCTTGATAGCATGCCCCGATAGGAGATCTTCCCAGACATAATAAAACCTGTCGCGCACAGGTTTGCATCAAGAGAACGCGCAACTACTTTTATCATTAATAAATAAACGTGACGTGTTTCAGACAAATTTTTCATTACGTCGAATCTCATCTCTGACTGTTTGATAAGAAATGTCGAATCATATACTCGTTTAACATCGTTTAATTATAGGGATGACTTGCGTCTCTCGTAATTGCATCCTCGCAGAAAATTATTTCAAATTCATTTTCATATATTTGCCAATTGTACGGAAATTGGGAATTGCGAGTTGAGAATTTCAACTGTATATATAAGTAACTCGCGAGATGAGAAAACTGCCTCCCTGAGAGCGATCGTTGATAATTTTATCTTTCCATCGTGTGTACACACAATGCGAAAGGTAAGTATTCGCTGTTAAATATTTACCAATGAGTTTAATTGGAATGATAATTCAGTCCAAACGACGCTGCGAAAGAGGAGGGCCGTTAAATCAATCATGATCCGGTTTCTGAGGCACAAAGATTAACACGTCTCGCTCTCTCGGCGATCAGCCTGACATGCGCAAACGAGGGATTACGCTTAGAACTCCCCGCGTTCCAGCCACCAGCAGCAGCGGTGAAAGAGGCTCTCGCGTTCTCGAAATACAGCTGATCGACGAGCGGTCGTTGGTAAGACAAACAGAGACAGGTATGTGGGAGGAGGCTTTGGACGCGAGAGCCGAGACAGGAAGAGGACGAAGACGAAGAAGACGAAGAAGAGGAGAAAGAAGAGAAAGAAGAGAAGAAAACGTAACGCCCGGCCTCTTTCGCTCGCGCGTTTGCTCGCTCGCTCGTCCCTGCTCGTCGCGCGCGCGTTCCTCCACGCATTATGTACGACCGAACTCGGTGGTCTCGGGTTCCTGAGAACCACGCGAGGCCTCATAACTCCGGGACCCCGTGCCGCACCGCGTGCCACACCTTTCGCACGGCTTTGAAGTCCTCAGCCGGCCTAGCCCGAATGCGCCGAACGCGCTCTTCTCGTCTCCGCCGCGCACGGAACAGGCCGCGATTATGCGGCGGGACCGGCGGCGCCCGGGGATTTATCGAAGCTGTGTCGCCGAGAGAGATTTAGCTAAGCGCAACCCGTCTTATTTCTGTGTGTGCCTTTCTTTCGGCCGCGGATAATGACGCGCGACGTGGGAGTGGAATGTGGCCTGGTCGTTTAACAATAATCTTAGTTCTTTCTGACGCTATACGCAAATACACAAAACGTGTTGTACCAGTACAAGGGAAGCGAATGTGATATTTAATGACAGCGCAGAGTAGAGATTTTGATGCTATTATGCATTGTTCTTATAATGCAATAAAAAAATGTGTGCTATTTTCTAAATCTGCAAACTATTATTTATTAATTCGAAACAGATATAAATTGTTTTGAAGTAACACAATGCATGAGTGTTAATTTATAATATTACACTATTTACAGAGAACTTATTTTTTTATAAAATTCACATATTATAGTATAATATTGTATACATATATAATATATGGAAATTATAATTAAATTAATGAGATTATACATAAGAAAGAAAGTTCTGTTTTGTTGTATATCTCAGCTTGATATCCTTCTTAATATTCCATTCGTAAAAAGATACGGAAGTTTTGATATACTATATACATTTGTAAATAAATTCGACGTTTCATACAACTTTCCCTCATGTGACTTAAGCATATCATCGCCGCGAACCTTTACGATCATTACGCCTTTGAAATGATAGACCTCGGCTACGATAAATTATCGTGAAATTGTGATAGCAACGACACGGATACATATACACGTACACACGTCGCGTTTCGAGCCGTTATTAAACAATCTTAGCCATAGCGGTGCGCACTCGATATACCGGGCCACACCTTTCGCACGGTTTTGAAGTCTGACCTCCCGATCTAATGGAAAGTGCAAGCGATCCTCCGGTAGATCTTGCGGGCAATTTGAAGACCGTTCTCTCTTTCCGAGCCAAGCCGAGCCGAGCGTCCGAGACGCAGATCCCGAGATAGGATCGAACTTGGATGTCGATTGAAACGCCGGGGAAAAACGGTACCACCGATTCGCGCGTAAAGGTGGGAATTCAACGATCGATCGCCGATATTTCATAATCTAGTCTCAGCCTCGTCGATTTCTATTACGTGAGAGGTTTAAGGCCGCCCGATCGTCAATTTATCGTTCAATATATGATGAACGATCGTGAAATCGCCGCGTCTTCGCGCCAAGTCGATCCGATCTAATCTTCTGATCGTTAATTTTTAACCCTTGAACGTGAGCGTATTTTATTCCTCGCGACATCGAGGGTTATTTTATATTTCGCTTTGCGAATACATTTTTATCAGCAAGAAATCTTCGCATAATTGTACTCTTTTTGTGTTATTAAGTAATAACTTGTTACGGATAGGATAATAAAATTTTTTATGTCGGGTAATATAGGTGAATTTCTGATCATTTGAAGGGAATGTAGCCAGAAAAGAAAGTCTCGCGTCTTGCAAATTTTTGGTCCGAGAATCATCAATAAAGGTGGAGATAACGCGGAGGGACAAGCCCTTCCTTAAAATAATGTCTGGTTGCGTCCCCGTCTTCTCTAGACGCAAGCCTCTAATTTCCACCGCGATCATTCGGCATATCGAGCTTCTCGCGCTCATTAAGAATTCACGAGGAGGTACGGATTAAGGACCCTCCTGGACGCGAACACCTGGTATCAATTCGCGAAATGGAACTCAAATCGCTCGGCGAAGGAACGCGTAGCGCCGAAGGAAAGATTGAAGAAAATCTCTGGTAATCACGACGGAGATGAAGGGCAGGTGAACGGAAAAAAGGGAATGGAATCGACGAGAAAGCGAGCGGTACTTCATTTTGTTCGTAATTGAGAAAATCTTACTTATAATTGAAGGACTTTTTATTGCGTATAGTTTTATAATGAAACTGCTGATTTTTTCTGCATTATTATAGAAAAAAAATTACGGTTTGGATTAATTAAAATACTCGGAATAATGTATCATTAATTTAGCCTTTAAGGCTCCTGTCCGCTCACTGCAGCCATCTTGGATTGATAACGTCAGAAGCGAGAAAAATATAAAAATACTTGCGACGTACAGTCGCGGTCAGAGTAGTTGCAACACTTAAAAAACTAAACTTATTTTTAAATAACTATAACTATAACTTATAACTATAATTTATTTTCCTAAACTTATTTAAAAAAAAAAGTGTTGCAACTACTCTGACCGCCACCATACATTCAAATAAAATTGTTTTTCAATAAGATAGCATTTGTAATCGATAGAATAGAGTTGTAAATATACCGAAAACACTCCTTTAATCCACATATGTCGAATTGAATTGTGCTAATCAAGGACGAAAACTAGCCGTTTGACAACTGCCAAATTGAAATAAATATTTGTTTTCACATATTAAATTATAACCAAATAGGAATCTTTGGTATATTTTAACACTACTACAATTGTTTAAAATATAAAAACACTGCACTAAAACGAAAAATAATGTTGTAAATCGCAAGAATAATTTAGCTTTTTAACGTCATTTTTCACGCCTTTTAGTTCATAATTTTGCAAGGTGTGACGCTGTGTGTCACGCTTAAACTTGAATAAACCTTGTTTCAACAAAAAGAAATTCGGATATTGGCAAGTTAATCTTTAAAATATCTAATAACCGGAATAAAAGATTATAATTATCATTCTCGGATAAGAAAGTCGAGCACGATATCCTCCTTAGCACCGCTCCTAAGAATCATAATCAACATCTAAATCAAAGGAGAAACTACCTTTTGCGGAACTGTGTAATTTAATTTTATCTCGTATCTCAGGTTTAAACCTTTCTAAGAAAATTGCAGCGATAGTTAATTAATTATTGATGCTGTGCAATCGATTATTATGGAGAACTGGATCACCATTACTCGGGATTATGCAGATAGTAGCGCTTTCCCGACACGAAAAAAGGAAGCAAGTATCTCGAAGTATACTTCTCACGAGCGTCGTAAAATGGTATAGACGATGCGTGACGCTCGCTCGTTAATTATAATGCGACCATAGACTTATATAGATAAGTCTATGAAGTCTATGAATGCGACGTGCGCTCGGTTTTTAGATAAGATTGGAGATGACCTCTCCATAAAGAGAGCAATAGGATATCGATTACCCACTGTCCATCGATAATCCCGATGTATTGAGGAGGGAGGCTGCTGCACGCGAACACCTGGTATCGTCGCGAGATGCGTAAGATAAAGGATCGACTGACTGGTGATTTCAGAGGAAGGGGGGAAAGATCGAGTAAGCGGTTGCAGAGCGGAGCAGGGAATGAAGGTCACGTAAGAGGGGCAGTTGATCGTCCTTTATGCAGATGAAGAGGAGCGATAAGGTGGAGCGCGCGGACGCATACACGCGAGAAAGAATGAGAGAAACGCCTCCTACCGGAACCAAAAAGTCTTTCGAGTAATTGCAACGCGTCGTTGGCCGGCCGCGCCGGCCGGCCGGGCGGTTGCTTGCGAGGAATGCAACCCTGAGGAACGGAGCCGCGCGTCGCCCGGAGGATACGTCCCTCGAACATGCGAAGAGACATTGAATACGATCGAGATTGCGCGCACCGATTTTCTCGCCCTTCTTCCTCTATAAGTTCCTCCCCGCCTTCCCCACTGTCATATTAATGGCGCCCATTAGAGGCGGAAATTACGCTTCAAGATAAATTAATGTTACATATGCGAGCGTTATTATGCTGGCGGTATATATCGGCCGGGCGGAATTCCCCGATCTGGAAGAAATTTTATTGAGGCAGTTCCTCAGCAAAGGCGTAACTCGATTTAACATCGCGATAACTTTTAATTTCAACCTTGCTTCTATTTTGTAAATCTCTGAATTTCTGGAAGAGATCCTTGCGCTGAGATATAAAATTCACCGGTCAAGCCAAGAAGTGGATTTATTCATCTCCAATTTTTTGAGGGATAATTTCTTTTTTGTACAAGATCTAATTTTAGCGAACTCTCCGTCGAGAATATCATGAGAATTGCAAAAGGATCGAGACGAGCGCTCGATTGCCGCTTGATGATCGACGCGAGCTCATTAATCGCGTAGATCGCCGGGGAATAACACGTGTGTACAAAGGTACGCGTGTTAGATGCTGGCGATGCTGCCGAGGAGGGTTTGTGGGAAAAACTTGATCCCACTTCCGTCGTTCGTGGCCCTTAATGAAAGGGACATAAGCGCGGCCGCCGTTTCTTATTCGATCTATACCATTTGTTTCTTTTGCCGCGCGGCGTACATCACGCCCGAGGCTTTCGTGCGGTCGCTTTAATTATCTATCGGTCAATTAATAACATCCGGAATCTACGCGCTTGTAGAAAAAAAAATTGAAGAACACGCCGCTCTTTCGATTCGTTTCACTGCGACAATTCGAAATCAAGAAAGTTGTGCGATACGTTCCGCCTTGAATTACGATTCATTCTCTGCGTCAATCGGTTAATGATTTAATATAAAAATCTCGAAAAAGAAAATTCTGTCGAGGCAACATCTCCTTGAGGCTAAATAAGGAATACAGGGCTGTTTATGTTATTATCTGTTTGCATCGTTAAAGCTTGCTCTACCTACGCATCGTCGACTAACGTTTAATCATTTAATCAACGGCTCTTTCTATTTCTTACCTACTTCACGTTCTGACAAACACTGTCACTTTGATTACGCGTTCGCGACACGCTCCAATCGCTTTTTGCACGCGCGCAGATCCTTGCTTTATAGTTTATGCGTTACGCGATGCGTTTCCTCGGGCGCGGAATAGCTCTCGTCGGCGCGATATCGTTTAGCGCGAGGGGGTTAATTATAGTCCGCGGGACAATAATAACCGGGATGGATATGTTTTATTCGTGTGCGTGAGTCTCGCCTTCCTTTTCGACCAGGTTTTTCAAGCCGCCACCTATTACAATGTTGCACGGCCCATCGGGCGAACCGAGAAGGATGTTCGCGGTTCAGCGAGTCGCACAAAGGACGGGACGCAACGTGCATATACGCACAATGGTCCTCGTTAATAATCACAACGGCGCGGATTGCGAGAGCCTCCGATCGCGGTTTGGCCTCCATTATGCTGCGGATCGTCTGGTGAAGTAATTTACCTGGCGCTTTTTGCGCGAACATTGGCTGTAACGAGAAAGACGGTGGAAAGAGCGGCCGCCGCACCAATTGACCGACCGCAACACGGTTTGCTCGAGTATCAAATATAACGCTGATTGTTTTTCAATCAGCGTCCCGTGATGCTTCACGGGCGTGCTCTAGACAGGTCGCGAGACATCGCAAAACACACTTTCGTGAGCACCGAGATTTTTGAGGTCGTGGGAAGGCGGACTCTTCTGCAATCTCGATTATTTTATTAAAGCTTCAATCCGTACGTTAAAATTAATTGTTCTAATTTAATATAGATACATATGCTTTGTTTCGCTGTTTAGAAGAATTTTGTTGTTTGAAAGCGAGAAATTTTTCAATTACTCGAACATTAAGGGCCAGTTTTTAAATAGTCGCTTAACTTTAATCTTAGCTTAACTCAATCTTCGTCTCTTTCTAACTATCCCTTTTAAAAAAAGATGAAGAGTGAGTTTAGCTATACTTCAGTTTAAACGATTATTGAAAAACTGGCCCTAAAAGGGATAGTTAGAAAGAGACGAAGAGTGAGTTAAGCTAAGATTGAAGTTAAGCGACTATTGAAACACTGGTCCTAAGAGAACGAAGTAGGTGAATATTTCTAATTCCCAGATTCACTGGAAAGAAATAATGATAGAAATTAACACGTTGAAATGTATAATCTTATGTCTTCTGGCGCATCAGATGTAACATATATATCTTTTGCATGTGCAAAAAAGAGGAAGCGATAGTATTACTCTTTACGTTCGCCGGTAATCCCACCTGTCACCGTCGCACCTGTCTCCCGGGAGTACTTACAATTAGTGGTAACGTTAATGACCTTTCACGGCCTGCTGAATGCATGACATGCGGGTGGCAGAGCACGAATTTGTTGTAGTTACAGTTCTGCATGTCACAACTCTTTACGTCACGACGCATATTGTTGTTTTTTTTGCCAGATATTGTTCTTTCAATACGTATATTTAAATTGAGAAATAAGTTCGACTCACGTGCAGTTATCCACGATTGCAATTTCAATGATTTAACAGTTAATATTTTCTAGAAGTTTCTTTATTTCACTTTGAGCACTTTGAGATATGGTATGCTTTATGACTATATTTACTGAATGTAACTTTTATTCTTAAAAAACGTTAGTATTGTGGTAATCGAAAGTGCCTCCGTGAATGCGGCATTTAAATTTTCGCGATTATCTCTCACCTGTCGATGTTGAAATGCGCGTGACACAATCTAATGCCAATTTGCCGCTAGAATGATTTGAAGCATTTGTGGCACGTTAAACTGGACTGCGTGCAGCTGTAGTCACGGACGATTTATTTTTTTATTTACTCAAGCGTTTGTACGAGACTCGGATCGTTATGAACTTGTAGTTCCGGTTTGAAGGTCATCTACGATATAAAAATTAATTGAGGAATCCGTTATGCCGCCGGTATTAAGGTCGTTCCCACGCCCCCTCATCATTCACGAGAATTCGTTACATTTCACTCGTTTAATTGTTCATTCATCCCACAATAATTTGCTTCAATAAATATGCAGCCTTTGTAGATAATTAATCTACAACTCAAAGCATTATATTGTGATGTATTTTTATAATTGTTTTAAATTTGAAAACATTTTTATAATTATTTTAAAAGAATACATATTTAAAATCACATAATTTTGATATTTGATGTGAATAAAATGATAAAATCAAGAATTTTTAAACGTTTATTTTTCATAAGTTAAAAAAAAATTATAAAAGTAATAAATTATAAAGTCTTTCTCGTCAAGACGACTCGTCATTTGCCTTTTCCGCGAAAACTCGACAGTTTGCGCAACCAGCTCTAATAGAGACTCGTCCTCTTCCTTTCAGACGGCACTGTGATCACGAGCGAGGTCCTTCAAGGTTACGACCCTCAGTTCATGGTGGGCTGTTACTTTCCTGCGGAATTCCAGGGCGAATTCGTGACGCAGGTGAGCGGAAAGGGCGCCAGAGGCATGGCGAACGAGCCCATTCAGTATTCCACCATTAACATCACCTTCAACGCGATACCGGTGTGGGGCTACTGCCACAAGAGGGTCGGCGATAATGTGCTGCTAATGGACAGGTCAGTTAACTCGACGAAACACGGACATTTCTTGCATCCGCGAGGAAAGTGTCGGTTCCACTTGTTAGCGTTTAATACGCGAGCGATTAGAGAAGTCGTGTCCGCAAACGGTTCTTGCGTTACAGGAACTGTGATTAAATCGTGAGAATGGGGGTAGCAAGAGCGTATTTAAATTGAACTTTTCTTTAATGCAAAGTTAAATTTTTTTTATTTAACATGGAAAAGATAATTGGCGTATCAGACTTTAAGAGCGTAAATGTTTATAGAATTTTAATTTAAGGTTTAGTTACACAAGTATCAAATGATTGAATTTTCGCATGGCAATATGCAATAAATAGTGATCTCTGATTATTTGACGTATTATAGTTTATCTTTTGCCTCCATTATCGTCTTTAATAATTTATTTCTTTCTTATCTGTACCTTACCGTCTCGATTTTATTTACGACTCTCCCGACTTTGATTCTGCGCCTTTTCGTACGCCCCGTATAACTGAATTATCGCGAGGGGCATGAGGCGATGTAATTTTTTTTTCATCTTTATCAATCTCGCGCGTTAAAATCTCCACGTTGAAGCGTTAAAGTCTTAAGAGCCGTGAACGGTCGTTGCGAAAGTTTACAGACGCATAAAAGTCCGAAAGCGCGGCGCCGCGCCGTAAATATCGAAGTTTTGAGTTACCGGCAACGAGATAGAACGGAGCTCTGGCCGGAACGTTCGGAGGGCGACGGCACCGAGGTAAGTCGAGATAGTCGACTCACAATTAGGAGTAACGGTGTATTCACAGAACGATGCACTTGCAACTAGAATGCCGTCATATCTACGGCGCTTGTCGCACATGTAAATGCAGTTAACGGGGCACAGTGTGAAACAGTGTTGAAAGAAACGCGGTACTCGTCGCTACGCGCGTGTCTAATTATGTTAAATCTCTTGTATAGAATCTTCTCGCATTCTTGTTAACACCTGAAATGCTCTGGCGCGTTGCATTGCCTATAATAAGACTGTCTAATGCTGAGATTATATGTATATGTGAGACTTTCGAATTATGTATGCAGTTACTACAATCTCAAGAATCTGAATTTAAATAATAATAATTATATATATAATGTATATATAAAACTATGAGTATCTTTTTCTTTAAATATACGGTACTTTAAATCTTATAATGTATTTAAATACGATGTATTGTCAAATTTAAAGTTTTACGAAAATATGAATTATTTTACAATTTTATAAGTTTGATATAAAGTATAATACATATGACCAAGATACATATGTGTAAGTTATAAGACAACAATATTTAATTTTTGCTAACAATAAGACTCGAAATTCGACGAAATATTTTATAGAGTCGTAAGAAAAACGTGACTTTTACTGCTTTCTATATATATATATATGAGTCGCTGCAAGTCTAGACGGGAGAATGTCGACGGATTGTTCGCGCGTAGGGAGGGACGAGCTTTTCCTGCCAAAGAGGCAAAAATTCGCCGACGAAGACGACAGTGGGATATTGTCGTCACGGGAAATGGAAAGGGTGTGAAGGGGTTAAGGTTAAATTGGCCTGCCGATGTGTCTCCGGGGATGCCGCGACGTCTACGACTCGTCTGGAGCGAAAATAGCCGGCTCTTGAGACCAGACGCAGACACTCGTGTCGCGCGCGTATCGTGCGAGCCTGGGCTAATTTCAGAAAGAGGACGAGAACCGTAAAACGAAAAGGAAATGGCGAAACGTGCGTCTTTCTCGCCCCAAATCGGTGTAGCTTTGAGACATTATACTTTTCGGCTTTATATATATGTATAACCCTTCCCGAGGGGATCTTGTAATCCTATTGGATTATAACGGAATTATAAATACTGAATTTGATCTAAAAACCAAAGTGCGGAAAATCTGGGCAGTTTTGTAAAATTATTAAGTATAGGTACGCTTTCTTATTAATTCATGAATGTTTTAATTAAGCAAGATCTTGTGTATATGTCTGTACACGGAAAAAAATGAAGTTGCTTCAATTAAAAACGTCGACGTCTCACGGGCTGCCACAAACATAAACAGTTAATTAAATTGGATATTTTATTGGATCCGAATATTTGGATTATTAAAACAACTATCTGATGTTTTTGTTCATTAAAGTTGATGTTGCATTAATAGACTTTATTTCAATTACACTGATGCTGTTGATACGACATCATTTTCTCGTGTACCTATATGCAAAGTGATAATCGGGAAGTTGCTGAAATTAAATAGTTATTATTTTGCAATAAATATGCAAAATGAAATTAATTAAACGTTACTCTGCAAGAAAAACTCATTATTTTTATTAGTACTTGATGCAAAAAATTTATGTTTATATAAGTATTTGTAAAAATACAATGTTATGTATTTATCTATTTTATTATGTCCATTCATCATAAAATAACAGCTATTTAGTTTCTGCAACTTTCCGATTGTTATCCTGCATTTTGGAAAAACAAAATAAAACAAATAGATGAGAAATAGTTGAAAATTGTCCCGCTATTTAAAAAATTCGATTTTGTATGATTTCAATATCGTGTCTCATAGAAATTCAAAGCCCGAGATCCTCGTCGCCAATCGATAGCTCTCCGATGCATCTGAACGCTCACGAAGCAATGTGGGTGTTGTCCGGCCAAGTATGCATAAATTGGCATACACGTGAGAGCCCACCCCTTCTTCTCTTCTTCTTCTTCTTCTTCTCTAGAGACGATCATATACTTCGCGATTCACGTTGAATCGTTAACAAGCTATCGCGCCATGAATATTCCGAGAAATCATATCTCCGATTGTCTCGTTACTTCTCATCGTTATTGTTGCATTTACAATATGGAAAATCTTTACTTCGATCCCGTTCAGCGTCGTGCAATTAACTTCATAGACTGAATCAAACATGAACAAAGACATGAAATGAAAATAATTGTAATAAATAGTTCATTTTTCAATAGTCGTCATATATTTTGACATAATGTGACATGATGTGACGCGTTGCGATAATTACCGATCATCTTATTGTCGCTAACTATAGTTAAGTAATTTACCAATGAGACGCATTGCATAATCTTCCGCGAAGGATTTATTGCAGGGACAAAACAGAGGGTGCTATATAAATTTGCTTAGACTGACATGTAAATGATTGTAATCAAGAAACTAGTATCACTCTGAGGCGACTCGCTAATTGCTCGAGATTCGATCGCTGCTTGCCCTGCATTTTTAAACCTTCGTCGCGCTTAATCGATCGTATGGCTCTTGCCGCGACTTTTACGGAGCGGTGTCGTAACACGTATATTTAAATTTAAACGATGGCGACGTTTATGCGCGTCCTGCGAGGATAGCCGACCAGCCCGCAGCTATATTAGCAATAATCGCGGTGCGCAATAACTTGCCGGAGTGACAAGCAACGCGCGTAAAAGCTGTATGCAGAATTCGCGTAAATTGTCTCTCTTAAGCGCGCGTAATGATTTCGCAGGGCGAGATCGCTGTATTTTGCATCCGCCGCAACAATTTCCTCGCGAGAATCGCCAACGAGTGCGCGATGAAATATTACGGCGAGTTGGTCCGCTTAATCGGTTTCGCTATAAAGGTATACCGCAGATCCAACTTACATAGTCATAAGTACGAGTATATTAATATTGAGAGAAAGAGAGAGAGAGAGAGAAAGAGAGATGCGTTATTTAAAGCACGACTCCGCGCAAAAATTACTTATATCTTACTTTAAGATCACACAGATCCTGTGCATCTGCAAATATGAGCTGTCTCTTAAAACGAGATAACACCATTACTCCGTAAGAAGCAAGAAGATAAAATTTAGAGCCTATATGTTATCTGTATTTATTTCTAAATTGTAAAAATTTGTCATTTCCACGAAGGAGGCAACTTTTCTTCGAAAACGTTACTTAATATTATCTTGCAGATGATGTTTCATTGGTTAAAAGGACGAGGTCCGCTCATGGACGTTAGCCCGTGAAGCGTCCGGTATATAATGTACGCTTATGTGTTTCACGGCATAACAGTCGCTATGCCTAAGAAACGGCATCGGCATTGGAAGAGAATATATTGTAGCCGGAGATGCAAGCCCGTGTGAGCTGAACGGGGCCCGGGCCCTACCTTTGGCGATCGGATAGAGCAGAAAGCCCATTCCTCTTTCTCTCTCTCTCTCTCTTTTTCTCTCGTTGCATACGATCTTCCACCATTAATCTCCGTGAAGACGGAGGAGTGACTAGCCGAAGGTGGTGTGGCCTCTCCTCCAGTTTCCATGTATCCCAACCTTCGTGTTCTCCGTGCGGTCGTTGACGATGCGACGAGCGAACACTCCTCTGGGGTGTCCGCACTCCGCGCCGAGAGGACGACGAGTGTCGCACGTTTCCCTCGCGTCGGCACCACACGGCGACTCGTTTGTCACTCTAATTGCGTGGCGCGAGGTCCTCCGCATTTCGTCACCGTTGACAATTGAATCGGTCATTAATGAAACTGCAACGAATGGACCCGCTCGGAAAGCCATTCACTCGCGAGAAACGACGCGACCATGTCCGCGAGAAATATGCCTTTTTAACGCCACTTCTGATGCAGTTATGTAGGATGCTAAATAACAGTTTATTCGTGCGAAATTACATTTCCACTTTTTGTAATATACATACGTTTGTCCGTGCGACGATTCGCTCGTGTGAGACCAGCCGTGTGCAATGCGTGCGCCGTTATGCAAATTCGATTCGAGTGCAATACGCGATTTACATTTCGGGTCAGTGGGATACTTATCGCGGTCGGATGACAGTTCCACGGAGAGTGAATTCCGATCGTGCGTAATTCGATGGACGGTGAAAAATAAAGTAGCGCGTTACAAACGATTGTAAAATGCAGACGCTTCCGAAACAAGTAATAAACGATAAAGAGGACCGACCTGAGTTATCGCGTCCTTCACTGAACTTGTTTCGCGAACGGCGCGGCCGGATTTGCATGCAGTCTGAATTGCAATACGTTTTATGCAAATTCTGCCGCTTCGATCGCGTTACGGAACACAAAAGTTAGCGGTGGCGCGTTAATTAATAACGTTCCGCTGGCTATTTATAGCAATATCTGAGTACAGCTTATTATCCTGATAAGTAACCAGCCGATCCGGAACGTGAGATAAGACGGACACTATTATAAGAAGAAACTACATCGAAGGGGGAAGCAAAGATGAAAGATAAAAGATATTGCGGTTGCATGAAACAGAAGTTTGATGGAAAAGAAAGTAAATTTCAGCGCAAACTTATACCGGGCATAAATTTTAAATATATACACATTTCTTTTCAAATAAAATGTCTCCATCGTTTCACTAATTTACTATTAAAGACATATAGGAAGCTGAAGAATTTGCATCTTCATCTTATTATTTGCCTTTTCTGCATTCGGTGAAAATAACAAGTTGGGGAAATAAACGTGATATGCATCTGATTCTCCGCTTTAACGAGTCTTAAGCAATTCGCAGCAGCTGTGCCAGTGAGCGAGAAATAGAACGACACCATTAGTAACGGGTGTATCGCGGCGAATACTCCGAATTCAGAGCGCGTGGAGTTGCTCCGCGTATATGGGCAAAACCTATCGTGTGACATTCCAGTTGGCGAATAATATCTGGAGGGTTCCCGAGACCGCTGCTCTCCCGGAGCCGCTTTGCGCGAGAACGAGATCCTATACATATATAGCAATATATGGCGGGGTCCGGTGACCACGCGACCGATGCGGACGCGACGGTAAACGGGCCCGCACGCCCGGCACGTTCTCACAGGTTGCATAATATCGGCGTGACAGCTATTGCCTCCGAGGTACAATTATACGCGCAGGTATGCGACGACGTTGTAAACTCACTCGCGTGTGCACTTGCACGCGGACGGTCGAGAGGTACGCCGCGCCAGCCGCGTCGATTCTTATCCCGGTGTCATTGCGCTATTCTGTGCTCACTGGGTCGGAAAATCGATCGAGATACTTATAACTTATAACGTTATTATGTTAATGCGTAGGATCTTTCGCGCTCGTGTAGAAACGCAAGAAAATAAATATATCATATAAGGAGCGGAAGAAAATTACGTAAACGCGGATGCAGAATTATGTCTCAGGATAATTTGAAGTATGGATATCAGGTCTTCATTATGTATATAAATTAGGATCATTATATTAATTTACATATATATGTATATTGTATATACATAAAAGAAGTATGTGTATAAGAGTAGAGGAAAATTCATTGACAGATGCAAAATTACGCGTGCCAGGATAATTTGAAATATGGATGTTAGGTCTTTATTATATAATTAAAATGGGATCATTATTTTAGTTTTTATGTACAACATTGAACTTTGAACAACATTCCTCGGCGCGTAACCCTTTATAACGCAAATATCCGCCTTTGGATGCGCGCCTATGTAGTTACCCTAATAGCTCACAATTATTTAAATCACATCTTCACTGTGACGGCTATTTCGTTGCGCGAATACACGGGCACACACTAGATACTGTTGAACAAATGACTCCTCCGTAACCACTGTCATTTTCGTAATTGTGTGTGAAAAGCGAGTAGATAGCGACCATGATGATAGCGCGACGCGATGATAAAATGTGCTCCCCCCTCTCTCTGCGTGCTGATTCCCATATAATAAGTATTGCATAAAAGTTGCTCGTTTCCACAAAACGAACAACGAATTTTCTCAGGCGATCGGAACGTGAACCTTTATCTCGCTCATTCTTTCTTCTTTACTTTATTTGCTCTTCTTTTATCTATCTTTAAATACTTACCATCTCTTCGAAAGTCAATATTTTCAGTCAACTTCGGCGATATGCATGATGTCTCAATGGTGCGACAAGTTCCAGGTGTAGATAGCTCGAAGAGTTTAAAATCGACCGAAAAAGGTGTTGATAGATCGTTATTTTTTATGTCTACTTTACAGTTTTTAACATTTCTTCCGGCAAAATCTCTTGCGTCTCTAACTTGGTCTCGAGATATCGCGTGTCGCTTCTCCGAATCGTTGGCATCGCGCGGAACAAGGAGGTCCTTGTACTTTTCTTTTCTCTTTTCTTTTTTTGCAGTTGTCATTGTCCACTTCCTGCGCCGGGGTAAGCCGAGTGTTAATTCACGAGAGGCTCGTCACGAGAGTACTAATAGTACTCTAATCGAGACGCTATCGCATAGCCATTATACCGCCATTAGTGCTATCTTATGTCAGCGTATCTTTATTTCGTGAGAAATTCGTAAATCTCAAGGAGAGGAAACACAAATATTAAAACGCTGATAGAAGATCAGATATTTTACGACGTCGGCTCCATCGCATCGGTGTCGTTTGCTACGCGCGCGTCTCGTAGAGAGATGCCACTTCTTCACATCGCATCGTTTTTTTAATGAAAAAATATTTCAGATAAAGATATAAAAAAAAAATTACAGTAATTTTCTCTCAACTTTTATAAATATAAATTAATGAACTTATTATTAATGTATCAAGAACCCCCTTCTTGAACGAAAGCCTCAAATTAATCCGAAATTACAAACATAATCCTAATCAAAAATAATGAAAGGATACTCGAAGCTCCTTTTTTAAAACTCTTAAAGCGCAATTCGAGGATTCCAAAGCGCTGATCGAAATAAGAGAGCCGAGAGAAGCGGAGCGCCATTATCCATTGTTTTACGGATTTTATTATTTTTCATGCGTGTAATTATTACATGAAAGCATAACGAGACGACGATAATCGTCAACAAGACGATTATCGTCGTCTTGTTGACGATACAATCAACATTAACGGCGCACCCGGGATATGTCGTTGTTGGGCTATACTTTATGTCCCGTAGTTAAGTTTTTCCCCGGCAGCAATTCAGCCCCTATTGATTTTCCAATTTCCCCACGGTCCCGGGATTGGCGCGGCGTAAATTTCGCAAGTAATGTTGCGTTTCCACCTACGACTCTAGGCGCACGGCAGGGATGTTATATACACAGAATATCATAACTATGGCCGTACAGCTTTTTATGATTAATCTTCGATATATGCAGTCTTCGATTTATAAATCGAGAAAAAGATGTAAATAAAGCTTTAAAAAATTGTATCTCGAACTTACCAATAATATAGTTCCATTCGTCAGTCAATTTCAGATGTTCTTCAGTTGATTCCTTCAGCGAAATCTCAACCTAGATCTTAATCTAGACTTAGACATATCAAGGCGCTTAACGCCCATGTTTTAAAAATTGCGAAGATGATATCAAATAAAAGGCCTTAATTCTTTTCTGTTTGCGCAGCAAAAGATGGAACGTGAGAATCGCGCATTATAATAGTACGTCACGTAAATTACGAAATTATTATTCTGCTAACGCAATTTATGGCATTCGTTTGCTGCAGGTACGACGACAAAGATTGTATACGGTGTTTCCGGCTGCAGCGGAGATCGCGGAACGTCATTGAGGTGTTCTCGGAAGCTATCAACAAGTGTTACATATACGAGTCGGTCGCCTTGGCCTCCTGCGGCGCACTGAACTCCACTTCAATCCTATACCGTAAGTAGAAAAGCCGGATTTCTCTCGATTATTTACCTACTCCTGAGGCAGAGACCGCGACCTGATGACGTACGCGGAGCTAAATATGAGCCATACTTGCGATAATGAATATGACCTTATGCATGAAATACAGGGCGACCTAGTCGGATCTTGCCTTTTCCCACGCTTAAGCAAGTCGGATTATTGCTAATGCGAATTAACGCGATTTTTTGTACTTGCCGAGCGAACTTTGATCGTGTAGTATAGGTATGTATCGCTTGCTTGCCGAAGAAATAAAGCGTGAAAATATGATGGTGTTTCTAACGCTAATATTATTTTTATCAAACAGAGAAATAGCAAAGTAGTATTAAGAATATACATAAATGTAACATGAAACTGAAATAATGAAATACATACAGGAAGAGATTGTAATAACAGAGATATGTAGATTCTTTTGTGTCATCTTTAGCACTTCTTCCGTACCAAGGAAAGTTCTTTACTTTATTTCTAAACTTTATTTTTGTTCAAAACACTCGCAAAATTGGTAAAACGTGAATTATGTCTGTCTTAATTTCTCGCGTGCTCTTTTCTCTGTTAAAAAAAATATATATAGACACGCGATAGGACAGCAAGGCAACGCGAGTTAATTTGAACGAAAAAAATTAATTACCCGCATTCTTGCGCATTACTTACGCGAGGCGTGCATATTATCGTACTCGAGGAATTTGCGGGCTTCCGGTTTATCGGACGGACGAATTATGGCGTGACCTCCGCGCACGGAGGAATCAAGTTCGGCGTACTCCCCGGCGAATTAGTAGTCCTCGATAATTAGCGTTAATTGACCGCGGAGCGGGAGGAAGCAATGAGATTTGCATAACGATGCGGGAACAATAGGGCTTCGCGGCGCGAAAAAAAACGCAAGGCACGCACGTCGCGTGCAGAACGCACACACGTCGCGTGAGCATCTCACGCGCGTATCAATTAAAACGCTCTTAAGGATGATTTGGCCGTTTGCATAATCGTTTATACGCGGGGAAGGTCCGCGGTGGCGCGGTGTGGCGAGGACGCGCTAATATTGAAGATTGCGCGAACAGAGGAAATTCCATTCATCTCACTTGACGACGCAGGGACACCCTTGACAAACGAGAAAGAAATCTGAAAAAATATATAAATATATCGGATTTCTTTATACATATAAGGTAGGGGGCCCAAATTTCGTCTACAAGTCACATTTTCGTACCTGAAGACCGTATTAAATGACATAAGAATTCCAAATTTTGACATTACCTTCGTTGAACATTCCTTTATCTGGAAACCAAGCCAAATTGCCTGTATAATCAATTGTCAGTACCCCAAAAAATTAATTTCCAAAGTACGGATTTTCGGCGAATCCAAAAAAGTGGTCTTAATTTCGTTCACATACTAAATACCGGAAAAAATGAGGTAATAACGATTTTTGATGAGGTAATAACACAAAAGTGAACATAATTAGTCGATTGTAGTAAATTAATGCAAAACTTTATGCTTATAGAAAATTAAAAAACATGAATTTAGCAGAAAATTTAGAAAAAATTCAAAAAGAATACTTATTAAGTTTACTTGAAAAGAAATTTAATTCTTAATTTTGTCCCCTGGACAAATTTCAAAACATGAAGGGGGATGAAATAAGGAAAAACCCTCAAATCAGCATTGCGGTTCCTATCTTCTTAACAAGTTAACCTAACGGCACACAACTCACATACCCTTCTATTGACCACATACCTAAACCAACTACATGCAGAGAATATAAAAACAACTCTTACACTAGGCGTGAAGGACTAATAATAATGACATTGCAAGTGCTCACCTTGTCAAGAAAACTAAAAATTGTCGTAAAATCAAAACGAAAGCTTTCTGGATCGCTTAAGGAGGTTCGCCTACTACTTGTGAGTCAAAAGTGCGATTGAAATAAATGTCATTACAGCGATCCCGAATTATATGCAATATTAGTACAATGAATTGTGGATGCTACTTACGTGCTATATTTTTCGTAAATTATTAGTGTATAGAATATTAACAAACATATACTGGGGTATGAGAGCATATTGTAGTATATCATTTAGAAGGGCATAAAATAAGAAAAATTTTGGCGCAAACCAGAGGTTGATACGTTGATCCGTTCGGGAGTTATTTAAAGTCAAAGTTTGAAAAAGTCAATGTTTGACCCTAAATAACTCCCGAACGGGTCAACGTATCAACCTCTGGTTTGCGCCAAAATTTTTCTTATTTTATGCTCTTTCAAACGATATACTACAATATAGGAGGTTCCATTTAAGAAATTGAAGGTGACGTTCACGTGAGCTTCAAACGTCAAATCATTGCCACCATTTTATGTCCCCCTTTAGAACATACAACTTTTGCCTGAAACATTTTGCTGTATATAACCTCTATTTCGAGATTTTTCCCATTATAGACTCATTTGGTCCACCCTGTATATAATATATAAATCAATATTCGATATAAAATAATTCGTTACTCTGATATTTTTCTACATGGGTGAATCTTGTTGAATTAAAAAATGTAAACTGTTTTGACTTTACCTATAGGATTAGTAAAATAAAGTTTTGCGCACAGAAGATATTAGCAAAGCAATTGTAAAGAATTGTAAAGTTTTACCATTTAACACTACTTGCCCTCTTAAAACAATAAGATTTTCGCACATTAACGCATAGCAGCGCGCACATATTCGCGTTGATCGTCATTATTTCCCTAATGAAGATTACTCGATTAACGTCGATTCCTCGGCTTCCGGTGCATTATCACGCGCGTTCACCTGTGGCGGCTCCCAGCTCCCAGGAATCTGCGCACCTGTCTTCGCGACGCAATCGAGCCGACCGATCGGCGGCGAGCTTGATTCCGTTCATAATCCCGGTTTCACGCTTTAATCCGTGTCGCTGCATGCGAGAAGCTTTACGGGAACCGAAAACCCGAGCCGGTGGTCCGGCGGAAGAACGTAATCGAACGTCCGTGCGTGAATCGTTTCAGCGAATCGTTTCTCGACGCCCTGGAAAAGGATTCAGGAACGGCTTTGGTAAAAAGGCCGAACGGACAACGGGCAATCGCTGACGTGTAAAGAATTCGCATCTGGCGAATTTGCTCACGAAAACACACTGGTATCGACGTCTTTTTCAGCCTGAGGAAGAAGCTAAAGTTAATTGGGGAAAAAGGGTTTACTCGCAATCGAAAAACGCGCGGCAATAATTACCTTCTTCCAGATTTTGAAACGATCTTTCTTTGAAGTTTCCAGTTTAATCCATTTTCATTCTTATAATTAATGGTAATTTTTCAAGTACGTATACGTCGGTGGGCGCGTGTGCGATAAGGGTTAAATAACAAATAGGTAGATATATATAAATTGTAATTGTAAAAAAAATTTGCTTTGAAGAAAATATTTAAGATGAATATTTTTTCTTTACTTTAATAATCAATTTTTAGATTATTATTGTATTATGTAATTATTGTATAATAATTCGACGTTTCTTTATATTTCCGACAAATATTCTGGGACCATTCGAAAATAGAGGAGGTTTCGGAAGAGAAAACACCGAGGAGATTCGAAATGACTTCTTGCATTCCTATCCAATCTTTGTCGTGTTCCATTCCTGTTTCCCTTTTTCTTTTCCTGTGGTCGTGGTACACGCAGCAACCAGTATCGTCAGGTATTCGTCGGAAGCGTGGGAGTGGCCTGCTTCCAAAAGGTCCTTGTCCTAATCGTTCTGTCGTGGTATAAGCGAGGGACAACACACACAATGTTCGCCAATAAAGGAAAAAGAAATATCTTGCGGGCTCGTCTGTTTCGCCAAATTATATCGTGTTGTTCGGCCGACGCCAACGTCGCCATGTCGTCTGGACAATAAAAATTACAAAATGTCTGCATTTCTAATTATATAAAGATAACTTCGCGTTGTGCCAACTTTTTACGCCTCTCTCGTGAAAACATTATGTGTTTTAATTTTTTTTCTACCATTTATCAGTTTTGCGAATTTATCGTGAAACGAATAATTTTATTTATATTGCAAATGTCACATTTCAATCTTTGTAGGAGAAATGTTAAATCGAAATAAGAAATAAAATAATACTTTGACATATATACGTAATACATAATTGCTTTAACGTAATATACAATTGTAAATTTTCTATTTATAGAGCTATAAAAAGTACTACAGTAATTTAGCTCAGTTACGCATCAGGTATTTTCAAGTGCCCATTTACTTCCTTCAGTTCGAAAGCAATTATGACTTATGCCATTCTATTCCATGTCTCGTAAAGAAAACCACAGCTTCATCATCACTCTCATAGAACTTCCAAGCTTAGAACGGCGTTATAGATCGTATAACAGCTGAAGAAACTCGCAGTTAAGAGTTAACTCAATATCGCTTTTTCCTCACGTCCATCCGGGCATCCTCTCGAGCTGTTTTGCGAGGAGTAAGAACAGCGGCGCGATTCGACGCGAGGCAGGTCGAAGACGTGGAAAAGAGAATCACGGTCGTCCGTTCGTTTCAGTCCCGGCAATACGGCTACTCTCGCAATTACAGGAGCGGAAAGTCGAGCGGGAAGAAGTACAGAACGGACGTACAGCATTCGCGATGACGGCGGGATTACTTGCCACGCGAAATACGGGGAAGGGGGAGAGGAGGAAATAAATTTTGTCGAGATAAGGCCCAGTTCCACAAATGTCGGTTAACTTTTAACCTTAGGTTAATTCACTCTCCGTCTCTTTTTAACCTCCTCCCTTAGAAAGAGACGGAGAGTGAGTTAATCTACGGTCAAAAGTTAACCGATGTTTGTGAAACTCGGCCTTAAGTGGACGACAGTTAATCCCGGGTTTAAAATGATTTGTTTAAACGCAATCGACTCTGTAATTATATGAATCGTAAATTGTCCTTATTATATGAATGGCGAGACAGCAATACGGAGACTTTTACTGCGAGCACCATCCGCCTTCCTCCCTCGGTGGCAAGTACAATAAGCAGATAAAGTCTGGAGGGTCTATTGCAAGGTGGTCGAGAGGAAGAACATTTCGGAAAGTAAATTCTTATTGTTTTCTTTTTTTTTCTTTTCTTTTCTTTCATTTTCGCAAGATATATAATTACGAGAAATATAAGCGAAAAGAGAAGAAAGGAAAGAGAGAGAGAGAGATTCTGTGAAGAAATAATATTTATTTATAGGATTTATTATCTTAACCGCTTGAAGTCCAACGATCTTTCTTTGAAGTTATTCTCTTGAGATTGTTAAAAGCAGTTTTGAGACGAAACTGCTGGCCCAAAGACTTGAAAAGATCGCTGAAATTATGCTTATATAATTATTAAATTGTTATTTTCTTTCGGAGAAAATGTCCAATATTTCCGAAATCTCCGCCGATGCTTTCCTTTCTATTCCTTTTGTATTATTGTCACGACGCGGCGACGCGACGGAAAGGCGACAAAAATGATTTAAGGACAAGTGAAGAAAGCCGAAGCTTTTAGGTGAAAACGTGGTGTGGAATTTCAGCTACTTCCTGCTGATAGATCGCGTCTCTTTGTATATCTCCGACGAAAAACGTAGGGATTTATTTCGAAAGGATTTCCCGTGGATAAAGGTTCACCTTCTGGTAAACCTTCAGAATTCATCCTTTAATCTCGATTCATAGAAAATCCGATCTCACGTGATCATGTTCAAACGTGTTCTCTAATAAAAAGTGAGAATCGCTTAAATCAAGCGTAATTCTAAAATAGCACAATGATTGTATTTTATTAATAGGGAGTTTTTGCAATACCGTCTTTCAGATACGGACACACGGTAAACGCTAAATTCACGTTATTCATGTTTTCGGGTGGAAAAATGAAACTGGCGCACTTTTTTTTTCTGTGCGTACGCCAGTTTTATCTTCCCACCCGATAACATGAATAACGTGAATTTAGCGTTTACCGTATTTGAAAGACGGTATTGCAAAAACTCCCTAATATTTCTTGAGCCCTTTTAAGTTGCATTCAAATTTCAAATTTTATAATTAAATTTAATATATATACAGTGTATATATGTATAATATATAATACATATTGTGTTGAAGAAAAAAATATATATAAACGGGAATTTGTGTGTTTTTATCATGTTGTAGGGTCGCGGTCAGAGTAGTTGCAACACTTTTTTTAAAAATAAGTTTAGGAAAATAAGATATAGTTATAAATTATAGTTTTTAAAAAATAAGTTTAGTTCTTTAAGAGTTTTTTAAGTGTTGCAACTACTCTGACCGCGACAGCTGTACAATAACACCACCGGAATGTTTCACATACTACTTTTCAATATAATCCCACTCGACTGCATTGCACTTGTTCCATTGTTTTGGAAGCTTCCAAAATAATGGAAAAATTTTTTCGGAATTCACAGAAGTTCTTGGTCACGGGAGCGTGAAGTTCATTTTTTACACGGTTTCTTTTTTCTCAAAATGATTTTATCTAATCGTACAACATTCTTGTCTGTGACAAACATTTATTGTTTGGAGTCTGGTAAAAAGTTTAGAAGGATTTACCCCTTCGTTCGTGAGAAATTTAATAATTATTTGTTGCGCAACACTACTTGGCACTACTCGCTCAGTCATCGTGACCAGCGTCTTACTAATGACTTCACTGATGAAAACTCGGATTGTTATGGCCTGCAAGGTGAGGCCTGTCTGAACACGTCACAAGTCACATGCACGGCGTGTGTCGCAGATTTATTAGGCCGAGAAAGTACACTACATATTCCCGTTTATATTTGAACGTATATAAATAAATATAATATAGAGAAATATATATGTAGATTTAAAAAATATTGTATATAAAATCGTAGGGTCCAATGTATAAATTATTTTTGGTTTTTCTGCCAACAGGAACGAAAGAAATCGACGGTTCAGCGATACGGAATGAATACTGCCCCATCGCCGGTCTTTATCACTTCAAATACAGCATCAACAATAACTCTGCGATCGCGTTGGAGTGCAACACGTTCTCTTCCGAGTTCAATAATTGTCCGGATGGATCGATCTTACATCTGAAATTCAAACGATGTAACTTCGAGGCGCACGGTAAGTTTTCTTTCTCAGATTTCTTCGTGATTACATTAACGTCGATATAAAGAAACAAAATAAAAGGTATATTATACGTTAACAAGCGTAATAAATATTTGAGAAGCAATTTATATTTTTAAAGAAATTTACTTTTAAATATTTGAGCAGTAAAATCATCTGCGATTATTTCATAAATTAGAGTTCAGCGAATAAATACGTGTCCATTCAAACTATTATCAGTAAATAAAACTGATTTGGTTGATATCTATTGCTTGTTAATTGATTAATATAACATAAAGCGACGACAAAGAAACTGCAACTTTTTTAGAGATTATTGGAACACATCGTTAATCTCGTTTCAGCAGATCTCACGTACAATTGTTTGGGCAGTTGGCCTGGACCGAATAATTCTAGATATTTTGCACTTTGGGACAGCAATCCCAACGATGGCAGACCTCAATATAGATGCGGGGTGCGTTACATAATAAATAATCTTTCATAAAACAAAAATAAAGTATAATTCAATTGCTTGATATTTTCGAGATCTATCATACACACTTTACGTATAAGATTATAAATTATAGAATTAATAACAATTCGTGACAAGTGAAATGTAACTTTCAGCTATTCCACGTTGATAACAAAAGAGGGAAAACTTACATGGCATTTAGCAGTGACTCGAGCTGCACGCAGAATTTAGATAATTCAACTAATGGATACGAGACTTTGGTTTTGAGCAAGAGCCTAAATCAGAAAAAGGTGCCGGAATACGTGAAGACTCATGTTGCCACGTGAGTACGCCGAAATTTTGCGATTGTTTAATTTGTCGTTAAGCAGACAATTTCATTCTTGCGGCTATTGGATAAAAATGTTTTTCATATAATATTTGTAAAATGCTTACAATAATCGATATGTTTCTAATAATATTGTCAGATTCCCGAAGTGGGCGCAGGGGTTGTGGGAGGAGTCTCTGATAGTTAATGGAACTATGACTTTCACCGATCTCAATGGTTACAATAGTTATACCTTTATCACGGTGGAGTCAAACGAGGAGACTGGCCGTTATATCGTGTACTCCAAAGATCAATGGTGAGCAATTAATTTGATCGCACATTGCAGTTTATAGCGAATATATTTTATCGAAAGAAAATTGAAAAACGTTAGACTAGAAATTTATTCCTACAGTTTATATAACATTCTTGTGTCTTAAAATATTATTTTACTGATAGTGAGAGTGAAACGAGCATTTACTTTTAATTTCAGTGAGCAGGCTGCTTTTGTGTGTTTAATGATGAGGCAGCGCAGCGAAAATGTACTCGAGTTTACGTTAGGTAATTATTTCCTAGATCAACTATTCCGTATAATTCTTCACTACATAGCGAATAATAGATTATTAATGCTTCATCAAGAACTACATAATTTACCTAATATTTAAAGAGTCTTCAAGAACACATCTAGTTAAATAAAATCGAAGTTGTGTAAATCTATAAATAAATAGAAAGAGTAATTAAAATAATAATAATCTGAAACTTGGTTGGAATATATATAAAAATATAAAATAATCTTTGTCGTTTTTTGTTTTTCATTAATCTCCGTCTATCTTCATATTGCATTTCGTTTTTCACGGGTCTCAAGTATAGTCGCGTATAATAATAGAAATAATGTCACACACAGGGATGATCTTGAATCCAGTGGTTTATCAGGTCGATTTGTGCGACGATCCCAATCTCGACAGACCGGTGTGGATGACTCAAGCACGTAAGTTGAAGTATACATTTTACAGCACCTTCGTAAGTCGCCCGTGTATCTTCATAAGCGCTTTTTATCTTTCTAGATTATATTTCTAATAATGAATTGCATACTTTTAAAACGCACCAAGTTATTTGACACGTTAATATATAATTTTTAAGGTATCGAACGAGTGGTGGAGTCGCCCTGTCCAATTACGGGCCGATACACAGGAATGATAACAGATCTGTCGGGAATGTGTGCCGAATTGAGCAGCAACTGTAACACTCGCGAAATAATGTATTTTAAAGTGAGCGACTGCGAATCCGGGGAGTTGTACGAAGGTATGCATTAAATTATAAAACAAAAGTGGAAAGAAAAATGAAAAAATATTATTAGAAATAAATGAAAAAAATAGTAAAATTATAAGTTGCTTGAAAAATATAATTTACGCGATTTGACGTAGTTACATTTTTTTTAAATATTACGATATTGTTTAATTTGACTACTTCTGGTCGATATTTTAATCTAAATTTCAGCAATCAAATAAATCTTATTTCAAGCAATTTAATTAGAAAATTATTTGTTTATTTATATAATATTATTATTTACATAAAAATGTTTATTTTTTCTACAAAACGCTTTTACTCGCTATTTTTAGAACGGACATATCTGTGCTTGGGACAATGGGAAGAGAAAGGTGTGATGTATACTTATACTATGAGAAACGACACAGCAACGAATGAGTGCTTCGTGGGCTTGATCGTCAACGACGAGGAGATATATATCAAGGAAGCCGGCGACCATTGCATACGAAATATAGATCCCAAAATCCAGGGGATGCGTCTTTACAAAAAGGGTAAGCGCTCTTATACGAAAGCACTCTTATGAGGAGCACTTATTCATACATTCATATTTCTAACGTGAACGATTCTACGATGCACTTCTATATTATGACAATGTTATTTAAGGACAATGTTACGGGAATTCGCCGAGTCCTGCGCCAACTCCGATGAGACCGACTCCTCACAATCCAGTAATGAGGATTACAACTCCACGATCGAGACTATCAGGTAAGTTAGTCAGATAAATCAACAAAGTTAAATAAATTTTATAATTATTATCCAATTTATGATTTCCCTATAAATCAGGAATATATAATTATTTCTTATCTGAACCTATAATTTATTTAGCTAATTATTATAACTGTATATCCTATCGGCAATTCCTCATAATTTAATTCCTCGAGATTAAAATTAATTAAATATTAGATATAATATATGACAATGATTAGATATAATGAATTAGACGATTTTTTTTAAATCGCAGGACCTACTCGAGTACCAGGAAATACAGTTTCTTCGTCAACTCGCTGTAGATCGACAACGTCCACGACTCTTATGCTCTTCGTCGCTGTGATCATCGCGTTTTTCAAGGCAGTTTCCTCGTACACGCACGAATAATGACACCATTTTTACAAACTTAATAGTGAACTAGCTAACGAATGATACCTTAGTGCACACATTGCTGCATTATTGTTATCCTTGTCTAACAGACAACCGAGACGTAAGTAAGCCAGTTATTTATTGCGAAGATCAACGTGAAACTATATTATAGGGACATGTATACCGTTATATTTTTTATCTCGCGCATCACTCCGCCCACGCCGCGTTTTGCGAGATAATGCTTTTTTTTCGTAGAATAAATATAAAATTAAAAACTTTTATTCGCTCCATCATGTGAGAATTGACGAACGCACAGGGATTTTTACAAAAAGGAAATTTTATGAGATATTTTTTATCGATATTTAAAATGTAACGGTACATAAAATATTTAGAGCTGTAATTACTCCACTCTTCGCCGATGATGAAGTTGTGATTAATCCCCATTGCAAATTATTACTATTTATTTAAATGATTTCAATAGAACGACATAGGCCACAAGTTTGGTCTTAATAATCATGTTTAGGCACTGCCTTGTAAGATACAGACATTTCACCGTAACTGTTCACGAAAATCCAAAGAGCCGCTGTCTACGTGCAAAGAAATGATAATTTTTTTACGAAACAAACATCACACAAAAATATCAAAACGCGACATAGAAATATAAAACAGTAGTTTCTCAATAATTTTGTGATAGTAAATTCAGTTTACTTTGAACATTACAAAGATGAAATTTTACAATAATTGACATCAAATCTTTTTTTCTAAATCAAACAAGATTTGTAAGACGTCCTTTATACATATTTAGAGTAGTCAAAACGGTGATATCTTATCTATATATAATAATACAAGTAAAATGTCTGTTAAATGTCCGTGGAGCAGAAAACGCGCCATAATGAGAAAAATAGCTTGACATAGAAAGATAGTTGAATTATACAGTTGTATAAGACTGACACAAAGCTACTATTTTAATATGTATGGTTCAATTTCTAGTTTTCTTTCCCCTCCATTAGAGATAAATGATTCTAGCAGATGTACATTCTTATTCAATACGAAGGGAAGTATGTCTTCGCGAACAACACATATCAGTAATATAAAAAAAAGAAATAATAACTAAAAGCTCTGTGTAAAAGTGCTGAGAAAAATGTAACGAAGAGAAAACTCTCCCACGTGAAAGTAGATATTAATATTCAGAAAAGGTTTGATAAAAACATAATAACAGAGGGCAACGAATCATCTTGTACAAAAGAACAATTTCATAAAAAACACTTTTTAATTGTAGCATTGCTTAAGCACGGATAAAATTTAATATCACACAAAATATTTATCACATTCATGTAAAAAGTTGAAAAAGTATAAAATTTATATATGTATTATACATGGTTCTAACTTGCTCTCGCATTTAGACTAATATGGAAAGTGGAAATAGGTGTATATAAATGTGTAAACTCGTTAATTATTTATTAGTGTATATTGATAGTGAAGCAAATTAAAAAAAAAAATGTACATATATATATATATAATATATTATAATGTATAATATACATATCATATTATATTATATATATATATTTATATATTATCATATATAATATATATAATATTGTATTATACTAATATTATATATATATACAATATAAGTATATACAGGGTGATTCAGAAATACACCAACAAACTTGAGAAATGAGTTCTTCACATGAAAACAAGAAAAAAATGTCATATAAACATATGTCCGGAAACGCACCCCCTCTGAGCTACACCTTCCCAAAGTTTTCCGAAAAAACTTGAATTTTCTGTATATTGTCTAAACTTGGGCTTCGAATTTTACGAAAATTGGTACATATCCTTAATTCGAAGCCCAAGTTTAGACAATATACAAAAAATTCGAGTTTTTTCGGAAAACTTTGGGAGTGTGTAGCTCAGAGGGGGTGCGTTTCCGGACATATGTTTATATGACATTTTTTCTTGTTTTTATGTGAAGAACTTATCTCCCAAGTTTGTTGGTGTACTTCTGAATCACCCTGTATATAATATTAGTATAATACAATATATTATAGTATATTTACTACACTTATACTTAACTATGATTTGTACAGAAAATTATAAGTTTAGTAATCTTGACATTTTATGTTTTATCGAGTCTTTTACCTAATATCGCCGAGAATATCGCTAAAGTTTAGTTTTACGTCTTTAGTATATGTTTTTCGGTATTTAATTTGTATTTAATATAACTAATAGCGAACAAATTTACTTTGTAATTCCGATCGAAGGTGTATAGTTGTATAAAAGAACCAAATAAGCAATAATAAGATATGTGTGAGGAGTGCGTTACAAAATCCGGATGTCTAGGATAAGATTTAAGGATAAACTGCAAGAAATTTTAGGGGCAAACGCGCAAATCGCTGTATTCAATAAAATTCGAGCCAATATCATCAGGAGCAATACGTAAAAATATTAATTTACATGAAAAAGTGCATGTATAATAAAAAACTTTATTTCTGTTGTTATTTATACCCGCATTTACAGATGAAAGTAGGTACTCAATTTAACAAGATTATATAACAAGCTGACGAGCCACGAGAAAATATGATGTAAATATATAAATATAAGTGACAATAACTGACATTTTTAAGAAAAATATTTATCGATTCAAGTGAGACATCTTCGGGATGCGTGGTCACTGTATTTTATTATACTAACAAAAAGAATTTTGTACTTTTACAAGATCCAATGTACGTGAGAAAAATAAACATTTATCACCTTTAAGCGCACTTAATAATTTATCCCACCCTACATCTACAATGAAAAAAACTATCTTATATAATGTATTCGTAATTAATTGTTTACTTACATTCTAAGAATATTTAAACGCAAAGAGAATAAAAGAAAATAAAATTTGACAATTATAAATCACAAAAGCGAGAACATTTAGACAGAAGTCGAGCTTTATAAATTCGACATAGTTGGATTGTAAAGATCCAACTATGTCGTAAAGATCCAACTATGCTTTATAAATTCGACATAGTTGGATGGTAAAGATTATAAGTAGAAAAATAAAAATAGTTGTAACAAGTATTAAAAATTTGCAATATCTATTAGTATAAAAATAATTATGACAAATGTCAAATATTTTATTATATTAAACTTATACTCTAGATTTATACGATAAATATTACACCGAGAGCTGCTTTTCGTATTCCAGGATGGCTTCTTTCCGTTCCAATCCCCAGGCATACTTGGTGCCACGGGCATTGTATGTGCGCTTAGCTGTCACACGGTGGCACGGCACAACATAGGCGATGTAATTCTTGGAAATTGCACCTCCCACCGCTATCGCGGCCTTGCAGTCCGTCATCCGGGCGACCTCCTCGTACGTGGTGACTGTCCCTCCGGGGATTCCCGTCAGAGATCTCCAAACTTTAATCTGGAACTCCGTGCCCTTCATGAGGACGCGAACCGAGCGAAGCTGATGAGAACTGTCGGGATGAAAGATTTTCCCAATAACACTTCCTGTCTTGTTTTCGGTATCCTCCGATATTTTAGTCAACGGCCACTTCGCCTTCAGATCTCTGATAGCTTCCGTCTCGTCGTTGTTGTCAACGAACGTCAGATACGCCACATCTTCATCGATGTCGGTCACGGCGATGAGACACTTGCCGAATGGCGTCTGATTGAATGCGTATAGCAGCTGGAACGTCATGCAATTGCTCTTGTACTCGTCCACCGTCATGCCTCGAAATACAACCATGATTGATTACGAACGACGGGAGAATCTCGGATGCAGATGTAATCGACAGAAGCAACGTCGAAGACAAGACGAACGACAGTGAAGAGACGCCGATGCCGGTATTCGATAGCTGACGACTTCTAACAGCTGACTACAATGAAATGAATTCAATGAAAGGAGGGATATTATGGCACATGCGCAGAGTCGTTTATTTAACAGCCTTACATACAAAGATACAAAGTCCGAACCTTCTCATGTGGTCAAGAAATAAGGAATTTTATTAAACTTCAGAAGTACTGCAAATTCATTGAAAGGATGTGGCTCGTTAAAATTACATTCTGTGCACATTATCGATTACATGTTATGAATATAACTACAAATTAGGAACGATATAATAGTTAAGATATCAATTAACAATTTTTGTCAATACAAATGTAGAAACGTAAAAAATTTCAGTTCCATTTTGACTAACAATAAAAGCGTACATTAATGCAATTATTCAAAACTATGATCTATGATTCTAAAGCACTATCCGACTACCCCAAAGAGTATCAAATAAAAAATTCTTTGGGACTTTCATGATACATTTTTCATTGGAAGCAATGTATTTAAACTATCAAGTTTAGCCTAGATATTTACAAAATGTACAAAACTTATAAAAAACAGTTACTCGTGATGTTAAGTACACCAAAAAACTTTAAAAAATTGTGTCTTTAACGATATGTTGTTTAATAATGGCGGGTGTCGCACTGGCGTCGATACGGCATAAAATTCCACGATCTCGCGCATCCTGTATCAACGCCTTCCACATTTGATCCCTCTGCAAAACAAAGATTTGCTGGTTAATTTAAGCTGAAGAGATACAAAGAATAACACGAAATTTTTAGAACTTAACTTTAGGATTATCTTTCGCTTACCATAAAGGTATTAAAATTTCCGCATAATATCAGACTGTGCTTAGCTCTTGTGAGAGCTACACACAGTCTTTGTTTGTCCGACAAAAATCCAATACCGCTGCTCCTCACGCAGGACATTATTATAACATCTCGCTCTTGACCTTGAAAACCGTCGACCGTGTTAACTTCAAAGTTAATTTTCTTCTTTTTAGTATCCGGTATAGAAGATATCCTGAAAAGCACACGAATCATAAATTTAGTTTCTTCATAGCTTCATGCGTGAACTATTACTATTGCACGTACATGCACGAAACCTACCTTTCGTTTATTTTATCCAGTACAAGAGTCCTTTGATTGTTGTACGGCGTGAGAACCCCGAGAGAAATGGCGGCGCTTGTTGGTTCCCACTTGGCAAACATCAACATGGTATAAATTATATTGGCCACGAATTCCGCCTCGGTGGTGTTGGAAAACTTGTCGTCGTTTTGAATAAATTCATGATGCAACACTCTATAGGAATGAAATGGGAACTTCTTCTTACATTCGGCGGCGTTTTTCAATTTACCACCGTAGAAGTGTTTATTCGGCCAATACGAGATCGCATAATCCATCCGATATTGTGTGTCCAACATTACAATTGGACTGTTCGGTTGAGACGCGAAGACGTTCTGCATCCTCGAAAATACTGATTGATCCAGCCCCATCTTCTTCGCTCGCTGGCTTAGAATAGTTGCGGGCAGTTGGTTCGGATCGCCCACCAGGACCAACGTATTCACTCCCAACATCAACGGTATCAGAGTTTCCGCTTCGCAGCTCTGCGTCGCCTCATCGACGATGCATACGGATATCCTTTCCTTGTGACCGCCGAAGATCGACTCCATTTGATTGGTGTAACAGGACGAGAGCGTACAGGCAATTACATTGGCACCCGTAATAATTACGTTCTCCGACATACGCTTATATTTGGCATGATCCTTCGGATTAAGCTGGTCTACCGATTTACCAGATTTCAGCAGTTCGTACCTCGTCGATACTTCAGATAGTTTTTGCATGAGTGATTTTCTCTTCTCTTCGTTCGTTTTGTCAGTGCTTTCAAGTTCGGTTTCAAGTGAATTGATACGCGCCTGTAAAATTGCTATATCTTCGACGGTAGCCAAGCCTCCATTCAACGTTGACGCCTTAGTCATTTTCAGGAGGTATTTTTTCCCCAGTTCTGACACGGAAATGTTTTTAACCTTTGGGTGCATAGACTCCGTTCGACCAATGCGTACCATGTTGAAACGTTTCTGTTTCAAAATAGACCTGATATTCAGAAGTCTTAACACGATCTCATCGATAGCGGCGTTTGACGGTGCGCAAATCAGGATTCTCAAAGATTTCTTGTCCTGGTGCTGACCGAATAGTATTTGAGACACTAGATTCACGATAACTTTGGACTTGCCCGTTCCCGGGGGGCCCTGAATAAAGCACAGTTTAGCCTCTTTCTTTACCACAGCATCCGTCACTCTAAATACAGCCTCCAGTTGCTTCGGATTTAAATCATCTTTTGTGACGAGCGAAGAAGATGTGTACTGTTCGTTTAACGGCGGTAATTGATGATTCTCGACCTTCGGATTCACAATCAATTTCAACAGAGGTGAGTGAGGAAGGTATTGTAATGCCTGCACCATTCTGATATTCGCTCGTAGATACATGACCGTACGGACCCTTTGCACCCTATTTACAGGGATATTGTGTTCGAGAGGCCGCGTCAGCAAGGTATATGTTATCACACTATATGGATTTTTAACATAATTCTTCAAATCCCTATTATAATGAGTGAAGTCTTTGATAATTATGTGTTGCATGTTGGTGACGTACCCGAATATCTTGTGAAAGATTTGCTTATCGCGTACATTCGTGACATACTCAAGATACACTAGATCTCCATAAATGGGATGAGTTTGTTTATTCAGATCGTCTTTACTGATCAGCACCTCGAGCATCAGTGTCGTCAGGAATAAACTGGTGGACGGTATCGGCGTACGCGTGATAGAATTCTCGACTATAGAACACATCATGGTGGGACGTTGCATATTCTTTTGGATATTTTCGAACTCCTTGGACATGAGGCACCATATCTCGAGTAACAGGAGAGGCATAGCGACTTCGTAATACTGTTTATAGGAATCGTAGGATAATTTCATAGTCTGAAGTTCATTCTCCGAAACGATCGGCGGTTCGCGCTTCAAGTAGCGCTGCTCTTCGAGCCACACGGGATTCCACATAAAAATACGCAGTAGAAACTCCTCCAGTTTCGGGGTCCAATCCGCATAGGTGCCCTTGGGTGCCCTTGTTAATTTGTTTAATTTGTTCGTGGGTATAGGCGCATCTTTCCCCTCCAATTTCTTTAAAGTATGGGGATGATCGATTTCGTACTCCTTTATTTCGAATTTGTCAGAAAAGGACACTCTCTTTTTCTTCGTCGATTTCATGCTCGATTTCACGAGCTTCGATTTCAAATTATTCGGTGAAAAATTCTCTTTTTGAACCGTGGGACCGCGTTCGGTCGACCTATGTCGCAATTCTGACACTTTGGCAGTGGGATCAGCGTTGCTTCTTTTCGAGCTGCTGCTGCTGCGTTTCTTTTTATTGTCATCGGTCGCTTTGAAATCCAGTGCGCTTTCCTCAGATGCAGTGCTCATATTATCTAAATGTAATGATTGTTGAAATGATGCAGCAATAATGTTTACTGTATCCTTAGAAACGTCTGTTTTCTGATGCGGTTTCCCTGTTTTCTTGTCGGAAGCCACGGATTTTTTTACATCAGCTTTATCCGTTGATCGCTTCTTAGATTGATCATCACTTGATTTTCGCAACTCTGCGGATTTATTTGGAAGCGATTTAGATACTCGCGGTTCTTGCTCAGCGATGAGAAAGTCGCCACGATTTTTCAAGGATATTTTAGCTCTCGGTTTAGCAATCCTACGATTAACACTTTGATCGCTTTCAGCGACCAGCTTCTTCTTTTCCGCAGCAATCTTCTTCAATTTCATTTTTCTGTCCTCGATTATTTTCCTTTTTTCGTCCTTAGAAATTGGTCCAGATTTTGTTTCACTTGGTGAGTGACTATCAGCTGATTTAGCCCTCCCTTTTTGACGCTTTTCCTTACCATAGAAATTACCGTTAAGTATTTCTTTTAATTTCGGTATCGATTTTTCTTTTGTTGGTGATTTCGATTGTGGAGTTTCATGTACTTTTGTTACTTTATTTTTGCTACGATCAGTTTGTCTTCTTCTTAAAGGTAAATTCATTGGTTCTATTACTGGAATCAGTCTTTTGGATGACTTTGCAAGCAATTTTTGTTTCAGATTTTCTATTGTTTGCTTATCTCGCTCTGTATTTTGTTTCGTATCTGTTTTCTGTTTAATCTTATCATCAATATTGATATCAACCTGTTTGCTTTTGCCATTAATATTGATATCAACAATATGTTCGCTTTCATCAATATCTTTCGTACTAGGCTCGTTAGAAGGACCAACTTCGTTTACATCCATCGCATCCACTTCTGTCGTTGGAAAATTAGTATTAATATTAGTATCAAGAATCTGTTTGCTTTGATCGATGTCTTTCGAACTAGGTTCATTAGAAGGACCGATTTCGTCTACATCCATCGCGGCGTTCATTTCTGTCGTCGGTAAATTAGTATTATAATTATCCTTTTTGTTTTTAGTTGTAACATCGACGGTTGCGCGTGGTTTAGGAGATATTTCTTTACTGCAAGGAACCTGGGAAGTACTCGGTATCTCGGACTGTTCGACTAAATTCAGGATTTCGTCATCCCAAATTCCTAAATCGATCTCATCCTTTACGATCGCATCACACGCAACAGCTTTATCCTCGTTAAGTAACTGACTTCTGGATAATCGTTCCAACCATGGATTTTCCTCATCTTCGCTGTCTGTTAAAATAATGACCTCGTCGTCCACATTTAAGAGGCCAAATTTTTCGGTATTTAGGTCATCATCGCTTGTACATTCCTGTTTAATCTCCATTTCATTCTCTTCATTATTTTCAGTATTATCTTCATATTTGATATCGAACAACTGGGAGTATGGAAACACTCCTTCTTCATCGTCACTCAGATCAACAACATCGATAATAGAGAATCGCGTTTTCGGCCCATGTTTTGTTTTCTTTAGTTTAATCGGTGATTTGTCACGGGTTGTATCGCTCCCAACAGTTATCCTGCATGCTTCTTCATCGTCTGTTATTTGCAGTTCATTTTCATATTTAATAATTTGGTCATCCATATATGCAAAATTTGGTTCCTTTTTAACGTGTAATATATCTTGTTTATTAATGCTATTCGATGTTTTTCTTGTCTGACTTTTACTTCTATCTCTGTCATTAACATCACCATCACTGTTATTCTCAATACTAGAAACGTCCATCCTATCATCAAAGTCCGATTTATTTCTGGCATCTGAACATTTTGCAGATTTACGATTACGATTATAATCCATAGTGTTCTTTTTATTTACTTCTTTTGCTAGAGATGTATGAATTATTTGAATGTCATCTTCTGCGCTCATATCTATAGTATCATATCTAGTTTCTACTAAATTGTTAGTACTGTTGCTATTGTACGAACTCTGCTTATCATGAGATAAATTAGAATTAATTCCTGCAACAAAAATTTAATTAAGAAAAAGGATTAAAAAAATCATGAGATTTATTACAGAATAGTGCAAATTTAGTATTCCTTTTTCTCTCGTCTATTGCTCGGAAAATAGGGCAATTACCTTTTGAAGGACTAACACTAGAGTCATGTTTGTCATCGTATGTAACTTTTGATATTTTATTTGGTACTGTCATATCACAATTTGAATTGAGTACGCATCTTTTTCTCAAAACATGATTTACAGGAGAAACAGGAGATTTGCCATTTTGCAATGTATTGTTATTTAAAATTGTCCTTGATAAGGTGCTAGTTTCTTCTTCTTCATCAAGGATGGATGACTAAAAAAAATTTGATAAATAACGATTTAATGACAAATATTAAATTTCTACAAGAACCATTAGATATTATTCTAAAAATGTCTTACCCTAATGATGCAAACTTTATAAATATACAGCGTCCCATCACTTGGATCAGTATCTGGGCAGCCTATTCCAATGATATCATTCTCACGTAATTTGATCGTTTCAGGAGAGTCTTTCATCGTGCCGTTGATATAGGTACCATTTGAACTCTAAATAAAAATCAAGAGTTAATATTATTCAATTTACAAAAAAAAAAAAAAAAAAACAAATACGTCGGTATATGACCACTTCTTATACATACCCGTAAGTCTGTGACGTATAAATTCTCACTGTCTCGAAAAAAAATACAATGTCTACGAGACACAACTACACTAAGGCAAATAATATCATTTTCCTTGCCTCTACCACAGGTGTACTGAAAAAATAAAATTTAAATGTAGCATATATATACAATATAAGAAAATTATTAAGCTTATTCAAGAAAAGTCTTCTATAGGACTTCTATACTTCAAATATAATGGTAAGCATTTCAGAGACTCAGAGTAGTATTTGTATCTAATTCTCCATCTTAATAAATTAATAAATACTATATGTAGCAAATAGATAAGTTGCCATCATAATGTATTGTTCTATCTAGAATGAATTCTATTTATATCTATTATTTCTCTGTTATTTACATATTACTTCATGCTGTGATATCATCCTACTTTTATTTTCCAAAATATGTAGCTTATGTAAGAGAGAGAAAAATTCCTTTAGAAATAAGTTATTGTCTAAAAGAGTGTTCTCGACGAAACATCTACGTACTTTCTGAATAGAAAAGTTTCATAAAAGAAATTAGATAACAAGAGTTGACTAAAAACATTCTATCTTAATGCTGCATAAAATAAACTTTTCATCACAATAGCACTACTTTTACAATTATTTCAACGTGTATTGATGTCCATTTCTACAGATGTAGATTAATCTCACTTTAACTTACTTTTCATCTTTTTCTAGTTCTAAGAATTAGAAAAAGATGAAGAGTAAGTTAAACCGAGATTAACCTACATTGGTAGAAATGGACATAAGTCCTATGAAAATAATGAAAACCTTTCTCTTATCTGGCACATCGGCTTAAGTTTTAGATAAGTCCGATAAGTCTTTTGTTAGCTCCATTGAAAAAACTCCGATAACAAAACTGGCGATTAACTCAACGTGTACAGCATCGCTTACAAGACTTCCAATTACAAAATTCGTCGTAATTTCACTTTTCGCGCGAACAACAGATATAATTCTACCTATATTAACCCTTAGCTGGCACTGTAAGGTATTCTACGCCTTAGGCTAGTTCAGCCTATAAACACAGTGCCGGCTAAAGGTTAAGGAAGCGTGTAACTATAAACAGGTTAATCGTCGGTCAAGTTAATCGAAATTTAAGTCGCGAATTTCGCGGCTACCCTCTCGAACTGTTCAACGTAAATCGGGTGTTACTTACAGATCGATTGCGCTGAAGGACGATACGCCTGTTGTCCTCCTCGTGCAATCGCTCCAAGGCGAAATCCATCTCTGCGAGAAATTCGGATATAAGGAGAGCTGACCCTGTTTTCCCTCGTTTTTTTTCGCGCACAGTCGCGCACTCACAAGTTCATGTTAACCTTGCAGGTGCGGATGCCCAACGACACGGCATGTCTCGTGCGCGTTATCTCGCTCCCGTCACGCAGATAACGCAGATTCGACGAAGATCTGAAAGATCGTCAACCTGCCGTAACGCGCGCACAGGATTCGATGGAAAAATTACGGATTTAAAGCACAAATTCACCGGCCGTCTCTGTTTACATGTGTCAAGGCGGCGTCCAGTAGCGTTCCTAAAATCCTAAATAAGCCCGATCTCTCGCGCACGCGCAGCGAGTACGGTTGCGTAAGCGCGTACGCGCCACGCGGGACACCACGGGCGCGAAACTCTCTGCTACTTTTGGCGAACCTCGGCGATCGAACAGCTGAGAACAGAGAGTGAGCAAATAAGTAATAAAAGCGAGGAAATAAATATTGCTGCAATAAACAGTAGTAGATTAATTATTAGATTATTACGAACGCAGAAGGAAAGAATAAAAGTTTTCAGATAATTCTTGGAAAAAATTTTTAATTGGGGCCACACACGACCCCCATTTTTTTCTCGAACTAAATCTACTGCACTGTGATCAAAGTCGCCGTGCGTGAAAGGATCGTGGCACGGGTGGGAAACGTTACCACTATGGTCAAAATTTTTGGCCGAGTAATATAATCTCGTTACAGAAAATATGAAATCAATAACAGAGAGAATTAAATAAACTTATTGTTAGGTAAAATAATGTCTCGCTGGTTGGAACGCTCGGCGTTTGTTCCCCTCTTTTTTGTGCAACATATATTGTGTTTATTGTTATTGCTATTTGTATGAACATCGAACAGTGTTACGTCGCGGTTCTAAACCCGCTAGGTAGGTAAATTTGTTTTCTTATTTACCTTCTAGCACCACGTGTACTACCTAGGCGTAGCGCAAAAAGGCCTTCTCCTTTCGTTATTTTGGGTCAGTCTGCATGCACCGACTATAATCCGGGACAGGCGAGAGGCTTCGTTATTAAAACGGTATGAAAGGGAAAATAGGGGTGCTGTACCTCGGAACACTTTTAAGTATTTGATTTTTCTGAGCCACAGTTTTAATTAAAAAATTTTGAAAAACTATATTATTAAAGTACATATATCATATATGTATATATATATATATATATCTTATTGTTAGTATAAAAAAAGACTCAAATTTTTGTTACCATATCTGGTAAGAGAATACACCAATTTTTTGCAATTGGCAATTTTGTTTCAAGATACAGCAGCCTTGATGTACCTTGGAACACTCCTTTTTTACCTTTTGGAACACCTTGTATGAAAAATTGTAATTTTTTAAAAAAAGTAAATCTTTTCAAAGAAATATATTTTATTAAATTTAGTTATATTTTGGTAAATTATTAAACTGAAAAAGATTCAAATCTGGCGAGATAAATCATTATAATCGTCATAAATAAAAACAGCCGTTCTCTCATTTCATGAATTTGATAAGTAATCTTGCGTGTTTTTCTTAATTACTTTTACTTTTCTCTCTGATAAAATATTTATTAATGAAATAAAACAAAAAGGTAAAAATAGAAATAAAATAAAATAATAAAATAATATCACGCTTAATTTTAATAAATTATTTAAGCATCTTTTAACAGACAATAAAATCAGGGACGTCTCAGGTATCTCAGTGAGATACCAATTTCGTCGTTTTAGTTCCTAAAACTGCATTTACAGCAGATATCAGAGCTTTAGCATCCGGCCTTGGTCTTTTTATTCCACGTTTGCTACGTGGCAGTCGTGGCACGGTAGCTATAATACAAACAAATAGCTTCTAATTACTCTAACTGTCAGTAAAATGAAAAAAATTGTAGTTAAACAAATAACTAAAAGTTATACATATAAAAATAACAATCAGCTAATATATGTACTTTTGAAATTGCGTTCCAAGGTAGATCAACCTTCATGTTCCAAAGGTACATATAGGAACCAATTTCTAATAAAAAATTAATTGACTTGTCAGCTTATAGTTCAGAACTGAGGTTATAAATAATTTACTACATTATTCTACATATTTGACACATTCTTACTCTCATTGGCTCATAACAACATCTTTATTATAAAAAGTACACAAATTACAGTACAAATTTGAATGAATTTACTTTGAACCTCATAAAATACAAAAGTTGACATAACTTACGTGTAAATAATCGTAACAACACAAAACTACAGATTTAAACACGGAAAAAAATAAATGTGCTGTCTTAGCAAAATCGTGATTGCTGTTGCATATTCGTAATGACAGCAACAAAATTTAGTTAACGGAACTAATTTTACGAATTATTCGTCAGTAGAGCAAAATCTATTTTGTTGCGAGAATAGAAAAAAATTTGCTAAGTGTATTTGTTTTTAGAATCACGTTAATTTGCTATTAAAGCAAAATTATGTATTCTCAGTAAATACATTTGCTATCGGAGCAAAACCAATACTGCTCATATAAACCTATCATAACAACCAAAAATATTTGTTATCAGAATCATATAAATTTTGCTATTAAAGCAAAATTATATATTCTCAGCAAATACATTTGCTATCGGAGCAAAACTACTGCTTGCTAGCCTCTGTCGCCAGCTTCACTGACAAGCGAAGAAAGATGACAAAAGAGGACAATGTCAATAACCATCGCGCAAATTCCTTGCATCTATGGCCGCACATACGCACGCTATGTCCATAAAGAAGTGTGATCTGATGTTCAGTGATGTGTTAGTTCGTCCTCGGTTATCATATTCTTTGTGCTGTATTAACAATATAATTTTGTTACATGAGCAAAATTATATTTCTACTTATCTACTATATGAGCAATATAATTTCTTCCGGCATTCCCCAACTATCTAGCAGACCTCGAATCATTATTGCTACACATACACGCAGATTAATGAAATAGACAAATATCACTTGAAAGCATGCGACTCTTGCGAATTCTTTCAAATGATATTTGTTTGTTCTATTAATCTGCGTGTATGTGTAGCAATAATTCGAGGTCTGCTAGATAGTTGGGGAATGCCGGAAGAAATAATATTGCTCATATAGTAGAAATATAATTTTGCTCATGTAACAAAATTATATTGTTAATACAGCAAAAAAAATATGATAGCAAGAACTAATTTGTTCTTACAGCAAAATAATTCGTAGATTCAGCAAAATTATATTGTTAATACAGCAAAAAAATATGATAACCGAGCAAGAACTAATTTGTTTTTACAGCAAAATAATTCGTAGATTTAGCAAAATTATATCTAGCAAACAGCGATTAGTACTCTTAACTAATCGTTTTGTTGTCCATATAATAACGGACAGATTTTGCTACAACAGCAAAATATTTTCTGTGCTAGCAAATTATTTTTTTCCGTAAAGAGATTACCAAATAACTCGATCAACAATTGGCTCTATAAGCTGCCGCCAGATGCGAATATCATTCTATTATGACGGAGTGTTCTAACGTACAGCTGTACCCAAGGTACAGCATCTTCCCCTATATAATATCTATATATACAGGGTGAGGAAAAAGTATGAAAACCCTGAAAAATCTTGAAAGATATACAAGTTTTACAGAAAAGTGTTTCGGATGAAAGTTGTCCTCCTCCGATCTTGCCTTACATAACCGGATCGTCCTCCTTTACTTTACGAGATTGTATTTCATATTTTGTATTAAAAAGTATCATGACAAATTTTAAAATATCTCAGGAAATTCTTAACCAAAAGAAGCTTTATTATAGTGTTCTGAAAACGTCTCTACAAGAGCTATAAGAATATGCAATAAAAAATAGGGGGTCTCGTATAAAAAATTCAAGGTGACCTTATCCTAACCTTGGCGACGCCATCTAAGGTCAAACTGATAAGATCAGTAAATAGATCTTTTTCAACCCTACAACTTTTATCCGAAACACTTTTCTGTAAAACTTATATTTTTCAAGATTTTTCAGGGTTTCCATGATATTTTTTTTTCACCCCGTATATATAACACGGGGATAACGTTGGGTCTAAATTACTCTAAATAATAATTTAAAGTGTTTATGAATGATAGCGATATATATAAATGTATTATATATAAATTGAATACTGCAATTTGATATGGCTTATTATGATTATTTAAGCAGGGGATAACGCTCGCTCAAGGCCCTTGTACAATGCTAGGCAACAGGCAATAGGAACAGGAAATAACCTCAAATTCGTCAATACAAACCTAAAAAATTCGAACGATATGATTGGTTGGCAACAGGCAATAGGCACAGAATTTCCAACGTGACGGAAATGCTGTGTCTATTGCCTGTGTCATCGTCTATTCTGCATAAACACAAGGTTTCTGATTTCTGTTCCCTGTTCCTATTGCCTGTTGCCTAGCATTGTGCAAGGGGCTTCACAGTTCCTTAAATCTATGTACAATGAATTGTATAACTGACTTACAGTAAAATGCTGTTGATGCCACCTAAAAAACGATCACTGCAGAATCCTCGAAGGGATGAGGGGTCGGTCGGAAGCGGCGAATAGCCGGCGCAGCTCTTGGCAGTTCTCGGGCCTGGAGGCACTCAGCACTGACTCTAACAAGTTGAATTGTGAGTATGAACATGAAGGACTGAGTCGAACTTACCCTACTGAAAAAGTTTAATAGAGAAATCTTACTTCTCACGATACAATCGATACAAAAGTTGTGATTTATATAAGTTGGTGCTGCTTGGCAGCGAGACTACCGTTCTCATATACCACTGTTCGTCAAATTTTAAATACGAGAAACAGATCCCATCGGATGCCATCTATCGGATAAGAATTTTTATCCAATAGATGGCATCCGATGGGATCTGTTTCTCGTATTTAAAATTTGACGAACAGTGGTACATATAAGAACGGTAGTCTCGTACCAAGCAGCACCAAGTTGTATAAATTACAACTTTTGTATCGGTTGTATCGTGAAGTTCACTCTTATAATAAAGTAGCGCACTTTAAAAGTAACATTTAACTATATACAATTATAAATTGTACATATAATTGTATATAGACATATTTTATTTATAGTTTTGTATAATTATGTATACATATATGTATAATCATTTATATAATATGTATAATTATATCTGATATTATATATGCCTGACATTTTTTCTTCTATTATGTTAATGTTACTTGGTGTTTACTAGGTTTTTTTAGGATTTTCCAATTAAAAAAAGGAAAAATTTTTATTTGTTATATAATATTCTAATTAATACAATTTTAATTGAGTTCTCAATTGAACTTTTTCAGTAGATAGAAAATGAAAAAAATTAGAAACTTGCACATTGCTTCCTCATCATTACAGATCGCTACCATTGCTCCTTGAATTTTTATTATGTACATAATGGAAATTCAAAAATTTTTGGGGGAATTACGTGTTTAATAATTATGTGCTTAATAATAATTCGATAAATTATAAGTATGTTTAGACATAATAATAATAATTTCTTTTCTTTGAGTACCTATAAATTTAATTTGGTAGAATAATTTTATAATGGTATTAAATGGCAAAACGGCGTGCCATACATATTAATTTTAAAAATCCAATTCTTAGTTTCTTCATGCACAATTTGAAAATAAAACAAAGAATAAAACGAGAATAAAACGAACGCTTAATCCTCTTGCTAAATTAATTTTAAATAAATAAAATAAACTAAGTGAACTAAGAGTTTACTACTTTTAATATCTAATACTTCCGTGTAATCTTTTATAATTTAATAATCTAATATCCCTTTCATTAAAAATTAAATTTTGCAATTTATAACTTGTTCAATTAACAAATGTTGTTTAAATTTTTAGTACATAATTGCACCAAAATTCAATCAATTAATTCAAAAGTAAGTCACTGTAATGACAAATGGAATTATTTCACCTTAAAATTTGCATAGTTATAAATCAGTATGCACGTAAGTAGTAATATGTATGTATGATTAGTAATATCACGTAAGTAATAATGTATAACCGGTACATTTTTGAGAGGATGAATGAATGAATGAATGAATGAATGAATGAATGAATGAATGAATGAATGAATAAATGATAAGAAAGAAATAATCAATAAATATTTTGATATAATTAAAGACTAAAGAGAATGAAGGAATAGACGTATAAAATTAAAAAGATTAGAATTATGGTAAAGAAATAACTCGTATGTATGCCACTTGATTGCAATTATTCAACTATTATTTATATTTCTTATTGATATTGTAGTACACAAATTAGTAGCGATATAAATCTGATAAATTATTTTATCTTACTCATTACGTGTGTTTATTAACAGCATCATCTAATTCGCAACAAATATTATACGCAACACGCGGTATTATACGAACGTCACGCAAACAATCTTTTGTCTAATGCCTGTGTCGAGAGCGTGAAGTGCGCGGTCACTAACACTATTGACGCGCGACTCACAGACAGGTTTCCGTTTAATCGTAATCTGTAATTGGCCACGTTTAAACCTTTTTATCTCAGAAACTACTGCTCGGAACGAAAAGTGGCAAATACGTTTTAAATTTATTTTTTCGAGAACTTTATTGCTGTGGTATTTTGATATAAACTTAATTTAAAAATGGAACTGAAATGCAGGAGGCGCGACGTCTGCTCACTTCCGATAACGTAACTCTCAGATTACAATAGCTACTGACCGACTGACTACTGCTTCGTCACACGAATGACGATGTTGATAACTCGAAAATGGCACCGCGCCGTAAGCTCGGCGGGTTTATATAGTATTATCGCATCCCCCTCTGAGGCTCTCAATTGCATCAAGCGTTCGGCGTTTTCAAGCTTTACCCCTTGAAAAAATTGTGTATCGTGCATCAATGTTGAAAATTTAATCATAGACGACTTTCTTTTGAATCGGAGAAGACGTGTGGATAATGTCCAGTTCTTTACAATTTGCTTTCTTAAAAATATCAAGGGAAGAAGCTTGTGGAGCAATTATTTACAAAGCTCTCTTCTTCGATAAAACAAACACAGAAATAATGTTATCGAAATTGATTCTTAGTACGTGCTTCTGATAGATAGATTCAAACGTCTGAGTGATTTGCAAAGCCTCAAATATTTCACTTAACAAGAAAATACGGGGCAAATAAAGAATCCGGCTCATTATGAGTTCGCGAAAATGGAAGCGGATAATCAGTCGCGGTCCTCCAGACGCTTCTTGTGTTACGTCGCGCACTGCGACTATTAACGCTCTCGCTCAATAGAGAATAATAATATATATACATATATATATTCTTAAACAAAAATCTTAAAGAATTATATATGAAATATGGGGTAGAAAAGACTGAAGAATGTAATAGAATTAGAAAAGTTGTCAATAATTAATATTAAAGTCCAAAAACATCAATTTTTGAAAAGTCCCAAATGATTGAGACTTGAGGTGTAGCCTTTAAGAGTAAAAATTTAATAATATTGGCAATTTTTCTATTTTTACTATATTCTTCAATCTTTTCTACTCCTATTTTATATACATATATAATTCTTTAAGATTTGGTTGATTAGTTCTTGAGTTATAGAATATTTCGGAAAATCCTCACACACACACACACACACGCACGCACGCGCGCGCGCGCGCACACATATACACACATACAGACATTTTTTAAAAATGCGATTTTTCGACGTTTTAAAAACACATTGGCAGCGGCAACTAAAAAAAATTTTTTACGAAAACAGCTTTCTCCATGAGGAAGCAAAAATGATCGCAACAAAATTGACTAAAAGTGACTTGATTTTGATTAGAAGTAGAAATTGAAAATAGAAGTGACTTCCCCCGTTTGAGCTCTGGGTTTTTATTCATATGATCGCCGCTGCGCCGCTATTGGCTTGTGATCGAATAAAGGGGCATTTTCGGGGTGGTTCCTCGCGCTATCTTTTCGAGGCGGCTTAGATCTTAGATCATCCGGCAATGTAAACAGGAAGATTAGAATTGGTAACCTGAGTATTTTCTCCGCGTTATCAGCTATGATGTACGATTCAACACCGCGGCGATGAAACTAGATCCATTTTCTTCACGTTATCTATTACTTACTAGCGTTCGACAGCAGCGACGAGAGAGAGAAATTAGATCCTTCTATTCGCGTTATCAGCTAGGCGTTTTGGAACCAGCGATGAAACTGAATCTTTTATTTGTATTATCGACCGGACGTTTCGGCACCGGCGATGAAACCCAATGAGATCCTGTCGACATTCCGATGCTGACAAATCGCTCTTAAACTAATGTTTATTATGGGAAGTTTGATCCGCGCGCGAGAAGGTGACTGTGAAGCCTGAGTGGTTTGGTGACATTTATCATCGGTGCAGATAAGCAAGTAAGTGAAGTTATAATAAAGATATAATCAGATATAATAAAGGTTAAAATTTATAAATTCTGAGAAATTTTGCGAAAAAGGAAATAATTTCATTGGCGGGACGTCACAACAGCACATACGTCGTCGTATTATTTGTTGAAATGACTATTAACGACTTATAATTGTTTAAAGGAATTGAAGTAATATAAGGAATGCGAGATAATGGTGATGGGAATTATAATTTATTATGTTGTATTTTCGAACAGTCAATAACTTCGTAATCAGGCACCAATTTGACTCTCATCGTGTCACAGCTAGTGAAGCTGGCGCGCGTCACTCTCAAATCTTTTATCGTCGTGAACGGAACGTCGCGGACACGTATGTATGTACAGGACGGGTCTATTTGTCGCGGCACGTTTAATCGGTAAGCACAATTGTTATGAGCTTAGCTCGTATACCTAAAAAAATAATGTCTATTATTTGGCGCTCACGCTGCGTAGATTCGACGTGCGGTACATAGCTTAAAACAAGTAGCCCAAGTAGGTATCTCGCGTGACGCGTCCGATCGAAATCTATCGCGCGTTGCGCAGTATATATCACGGTAAAGGATGGCGGCTGGCGGCGTCGCCGGCCGGCGTCAATCTCGAGTCGCCGCGGACCGGAACGTCGCGGACACGTACGGTGGGGGAGCAGGAATGAGTTCCTTTTTCGGTGTAGATGAGCGCGCTATCTGTAGGGACGATAGTTGCACCTACTGCACCTACTTACTTATGCTCATCTAACCGAAAAAGGAACTCATTCTTGCTCCCCATTGTACAGGACGGGTCTATTTGTCGCGGCACGTTTAATCGGTAAGCGTATAATTGTTATAAGCTTTATATTCAATCGTTTTAGTATTTGAGACTTGCGCGACGTAGATTGACGCTCGGTAAATTTCTGACTTCTTAAAATGAATATTTCGCGAAATGCGTTTGAACGAGACCTGTCGCGCGAACAGTCGAGAGATCGACATTCGTATTTTCTGGGTATAACTCAAACTCGTATAGTTTACATATACTTACGTCCATCCATCTATAATAATGAATTATGTTCTATAAGCCACCATGGTTCTAGCGAGTATTATTGGGTGAGCGCCATGAAAGAATGGCTGCGCGGCCGCGGAGGGACGACGTAGGAGGAGGAGAAGGTCCAGGGAGGTGTCGGTGAAGCAATCACGAGGTGAGCAATTTGTTATTTAATTTATTATTGTTTTTGGACTTAAGTGGTTTTTCCCGCGAGGACCACGCGATTGCAATGAGTATTCCACGCATCGATTACAGTAACATAATCTTTGGGCAAATTGATATTAAGTGAAGTGAATATTATGATCCTTACGATGGCGCTTGTGATTGTGACCTGCGATGATTAGTACTGGATTCCAACACCTGAATAAATTAAAGTAAAATAGGAAATATTCTAGGATTTTGGAATAAAGAAAATAGAAAGGTAGATGCACATACGAGCGGTATGCCAAGTCTAGAACGGATACCCACTCTCGTATGACACGGTAGATCACTGCGTGCGCTTAAGGCGTACGCTCTCTTGCACCGTGCAAGCAGAATAGAGGAAATAGAAGAAAATAAGGAATAGATCAAGAATAGATGCACATACGAGCGGTATGCCAAGTCTAGAACGGATACCCACTCTCGTATGACACGGTAGATCACTGCGTGCGCTTAAGGCGTACGCTCTCTTGCACCGTGCAAGCAGAATAAAGGAAATAGAAGAAAATAAGGAATAGAAGAATAGATGCACATACGAGCGGTATGCCACGTCTAGAACGGATACCCACTTTCGTATGACACGGTAGATCACTGCGTGCGCTTAAGGCGTACGCTCTCTTACACCGTGCAAGCAGGGAGCATGCAAGCAGGGAGAAGGATGACTGTCACTGTCACAACACAACCACAAAAGCAAATGCTAATCGAATTAAATGCTCGATTCTCGGAAAAGAATATATGATACGCGATAATCACTTCACTTCACTTGAATATAGAATCTGATATTTTAATATAAAATGCTAATTGAATTAACACTTGAATATGAAATCGGATATTTAAATATAATTCATAAAAATCGAACAATTATTCATTAATTTATTTAATTTGGTATATTCCTTGTTCAATATCAATAACAAATTTAAAAAAAAACATTAGTAGGTTCCTTAATAAATGGCATTGATTATATCATTGATTTATATAGTGAGTATATGGAGCTCACTGACAGGCACACACACATGTGTCACTACATGTATGAGTTATATACGTGAGGGTAACACTTCAGTATTACATATAATATTCATTAACCAAGTTTAAATTCTGTGGGTTATTATTAATAATATGTAAGATAAGTTGTATCAATAATATTTAATTCTTCGTACACAATATAATTTTCTGATTTATTTGAGTATAAGCACGATATGCAAAAACCAACACATAAATCGACAAAGTACATTCAAAAGATTTTATAGTTTCCATAAAAATAGAAATTTCCACTTCTAAAAAAGGCATGTCAATCGAACTCGAATGTATCGAAATGTTGAAGCCGCTATAGCGCGATGCCGATTGGTTTTTTTGTTGCGCTTACTTCGTGAGCGACTGTCATTGTATATTTCGACAGTTTTGTGTATCAAGGGTTAATAGTGTTATAGTAATAGTATAATTAAGGCTAAATAGCGCGCGCAAAGCGCGCGTCTGTGATCTCTAGTATATATATATAAAAGAGACAGTGTAATATTGACGCAATTGTGTAACTTACGTATTAAATGATCTCGCAAACGCCTTTTATTTCCTATGTTAAGCTTTCGTCAGGCGTCTTTGTCTCAGGCGGACCACCGAAATTTGCCTGATGAATCGTTGATGTATAGGTACTTCTTAAATACTTAATCTTCTCTAGGCAACGCAACTCGAGGACTATCTGTCCCACGGAAGCTTGCCTACGATTTAGGATGGGCTGACTGACAGCTTAATGTTAACTGCTTGATTAATTGTGACCAGATAACCGCTCCTGCATTAATTGCAGCGGCTTATATAGAGAAAGAGTGGGGTCATGGTGGGGGCCCAGTTGCATTATGCATTTAGCAATTTTGGCCTTTACCCTTCAATAAAATTGTTGCTTACATTTTAATTTGAAAAATTCGATTATAGAGCTCCTCTATGTAGTTCAGGGAAGGACCCAAAGTAGGTTTCCAATTTCCGTCTTTATTAATTTTTAATATATAAAATGGGAATGCTTATTTATATTAAATTTAAAAGTCTTTACCACTAAATAAAATTGTAAAATTGTAATTCTTTAATTATATTTGGAAATTCATTTATAGGCCTCTTTCTTGTGACTCAGAGAAGGGTTATCTATTTTCCTATAATTTCTATATTTTATAGATTTTATGTTATCAAAGGGGGTTTTTATAATACGCTTTTTATACGTGTATTATCTTAAATAATATTATAAATTTCGTTACCTCTCTTAGTATCTTTCTGGTTTTTGAAGATATAAACATGAAATTTTGCAACATGATTTTTCTATGGTTTGCGAAGTGTTTGCATCTATTTTTGTCTTTAATTGTTAATTCTTTAATTAATAGTTTAATAATTGTTAATTATTTAAAAACTTTGTTAATTATATTTGAAGATTTTAGTCATTAACGCTTCCCCTAGAATCAAAAAAGTTGTTTTTCAATATTTCAATCTCTTACAATTAATTATTTAAGAGATATTGGGCCACATTTACAAAAGATGAATTAAGATGGTTTTATCTATAATTCTATAATATGTATTCCAATATCTCTAATAATTGTTAATTATATTTAACAATTTTGATTGCAAACGCTTTCTTTCAATTTAAAGAAGCTCTTTACTTAAATTTTATTCGTCATATTTAATTGTCTTAAAAATATTAAGAGACGTTTCCATAAGATAATTTGTTTCCGGCTGTTATTAACTCATTAATAACTGTACTGCACTGTAAAGAACTTATTGCGAAAAATATTACCCGCGCGTAGTTTAACATGTTGGAAAATACGCGTATTTAAATACATATAGAAAATAATATTAAGCTGCCTAAGATCCAAGCTTGGTCCGTATGGCTATTTCCTTTGTATTGATTTATAAGTAGTGGATCAGTAGTAGGCGACAGCCTCTGGGAGCTCCGCTTGGGGGGTCGGGACGGGCCGCGGAGACGCGTGGGGGATGCCGTAAGGGGTGAGCGAGGGGAAAGTGGGCAAAGAGGGGAAAAATTCACTCCCCTTACCGCAGTGCACCCCCTCTACTAACTATCCTTGTCTAGCGCTCTCGCTCTCGCTCTTTCTCTCGGCCAGGGGCGGCGCGCCCGAGATTTTCCCCAGGGCAAGATTTTCCTCGGGGTTGACGCGGGCGTAGAGATCGCCACCGCGGACTCGTCTCGTCGAGGTCGTCGATCATCCTCTCGCAGAGCGCGAGCAGTAGCGCGATCGCAAACGCACGCGCGAGACGCGCGATTGCTCGAGCGTCCGGTTTTTGCAAGTCTCGAATACGGGGATGCGGTCACCCCCGGCGGATGTGGACGCCGGGGGTGCGCGAGTTTCAAGGACGAGGGATGTGGTCACCCCGACGGGAGGTTGATAGAGCGCATCCTCCTCGAACGGAAGTCGGGGTGATCGAGAACTTTTCGTTTTATCGGGGCGATAACGGCGCATCCTCCTCTAACGGAAGTCGAGGTGTCCGAGAAAAAACCTTTTGTTTTATCGGACGATAACAGCGTCGATCTAGCGCGTCGATCAAACTCTCCTCTTACTAGCTGCGTTTTTTAGCGCGCGTCTCCCTGCTCTGCTCCCTCTCGGAGCTTCGTCCCCTTAGTTCTAGTGAGAAAATAGTTAAAACAAACTTTGTAATCTACTTTTTTATGTGTTAAGAAAATGTTTTACTTATAAAAATACAAAATTAATTATCTTAATAATTGAGAATAAAATGCAGAGAACGAAATGCAGAATATCAAGTTATTATGGATTTATGCAAAAATCGCACAAAAACTTTCGTGTTCGAGGTGTGGATGCAATTTGAAACATCCAGTGCATCTAACTTACTTTTCTCCTTTAGAGTCACTCGAAAACTGCTTATCACACAAAAGACCGGGGGACGAAATTTGGATCTATGTAAGGGCCATACAAATTAGGCACAGAGCCATTTACGTACGAGCAATGTTACCGAAAATAAGGTATTACAATAGGAATGAAAAGCGAAACCGGGCGTTCGTTACAGCCTACTTTATTCAAGGGTCTTGTCAAACTTTCTAATGGAAAAAAAAAACGACATAATGCATAGAAATAATAGAAGAGAAAAAGTAATTTAAAATTTTATATTAAATTTATCCATGCGTGAAGATCTTTTTCGGAAGATAAACAATTATTTTAATAAACCTCTAAAGTTTTAACTGCGCGCCGTGACAGCACTGACAGCGTCATGCAAGCATTACCTGTTTTATCGATACAAGATGACACAGAACATTGCATTTTGACTTCATGATGCGTTGAGCACAACGTGCTGGCATGCTTATAGTTATCTAAGGAAGGGAGAGGGTATAGTTATGTTACCTTTCAATTCTATTCTAATATATCTATAGATCACTAGTTTACCAGTAATTGCTAACATTTATTTTTATCTACAAGAGATAATTACGAGTGGGCTAGACACCAGAACTAAGTAAAAAATTTGTAATAATAGATAATAATATTTATATAAACAATTTGTTGGTACATAGCGACGGAAGTCTAATACAACAATTCAGTTATTGAAGATTATTGAATAAAAATATATTTTAAGGGGATCCTGCAGCCGTGTGTTTTACCGACAAAATTACCATTTTCTATGTTACTGACCTATATCTGTTCTTGTATAGACAATGATATAGACAAAGATAGTACCCACAATAACCTACATTGCATTCATAAAATGCAATTAGAGAAAATCTCTTTTTCTAGGCTTCGAATCTTATTGTTAGTTCTACTTACACGATATTATTCTTATACATGTTTTCCTTAGCGCGCCTCTATCTCATTTTGTATATATAAACTGCAGTATTTTTGTATTAAGCAAATATTGTCATCAGGTGACAGCTCTACGTGTCAAAAATAAGTAAAATTTTTAATTTTTTTTTTTTTTTAATACAAACGACCGCTGCGCGCTAGATTTTTGCGCGTACTTTAATTCTGTAAAAGAATTTTGCGATTCTGTAAAGTCAATTCACAGATTTCTTCTAATGCGATATGTCGATAAATCGTACGGCTGCAGGATTCCCTTAATTGATAATAAAGTTGAGGATAGAATATGCTTTATAGAATTTTTTGTTTTAAAAGTTTCTTTTTTCTAGATTACGATACAAATTTTTCTACAAAATTCTATATATACTTTACATATTTTATTATAAGTCTAAACTATACAAATATATAATTTTTTGTGAGTTATAGGAAATAATATAATTGTCACAATGTGTCAGTATTATTAATTAATATTTCTAACACATAAGAGTTCACCAAATATACTTAAAAGAATGAAGAACTTTTTAAACGTTTTTATATTATCTAGACATCTGCGTTATGTACCTAATTTATGATAATAGATTAGGCCTAATTAGGATAATTATATCTTTTAATCATTAAATATAACAAAGTTATTCCTGATTCTGGAATTCAGGTTCTACTAACAATAAGACAAATATAAAAGCAATTTCTCTTCTATCTATAGAAAAGATGTAACAGAAATTTACGGACAAATTTATAAACGGAACGCGAAATGAATAGTCGAATAATACTTCTGCGATACATTTTACGGTGGTTGATTCGTTTTTTAAGACGCTATTTACCCGTTTCTCCTACGCTCGAGAGACTCATCGTTCATTCCGCAGAAATCCTTCGTTAACCCAGATAAGTATCATACATGTTTCAGTTATGTAAATCATCGCTTATCGCAGAGAACCTTACAAGCAGCTTAATGGCATGCTTTAAATCAACATTTCAACGGGTCAAAAACAGAACGGTCACTGTCAGCAACTACCTCGAGGGGTTGCTCTCGCGCGTTTGTGAAACAAAGAAAAAAAAAGGAAAAATACTTGGAGGGCGGACATACTAGGTGGACGAGGACGTGAAGGGATCGCGACCCCGATTTTAATACCGACCGGATTAACGAACGCCTGCCGGCGATTTTTTGCGAGCATTTTTCAGTTTTAGTCGGGAGTTAGCCAAGGGTGTGATGTGAGTTATAGTCCAAAGGGCAATATGGGGATGAGAAAGGTCTACAACAAAACAATCATGGCGATCGCTTAGCTTTATTGATGGGCAACTGAGAATATTAAAAACGAGTAAATTGCATGCCGCGAGATTTTATCGAGCCGTTCAGTCCTTTAATTCTCGATATTGATGTAACGCATTGCAATTAAAATCAAATTCTTGTTATAATATTGTCATAATTCTAATTTCTGATAAAGCAACCATTGCTACAAATAATTGTGAAGTAGATTGACTTCACGAGGCTTGAGATTCAGCATTGTGTTTTTATATCAAAGAATTATTTGTAATTTATAATTATTGTTGTATTTTAGTATACTAGAGTTTTGATAGAAAATATTTGTAGGCGTTGCATTGCACGAGCACAATTGACTTTGTTAAAAATCGCACGTATTTTCGAACGCACGCACATGTAGAATTCGAGATGTCGTACAAAAATCATTGATTGAAGCGATAATAAAGGAATATTTACAAAAAAAAAGAACTGTGCACGTGCATATACGTAATATCGCGTTTGATTGAAGTGCGTACAATACTGCAATAGCATTTGTGCGTTTTTTGAGTTAGATAGGTAGATATGTAGATAGATAGTTTCTTTGAGTTTTTTTAAGTCAAAGAAAACTCTTGTGCAAAACTTTACTCATTCAAGATATATAATTAAAAGCATGTTAAATAGATAACATCTCCTTGCCATTTATTTAATATTAAGTAGTATGCCACTTTTTTATGGTCAATTTATCACAAAAGTATTCGATAGGTCGTAGGAAACTCGTTGATCGTAGAACACATGACAATAATTGGCTCTTGACTTGACCTACCAGTTCATAAGATGTCGTTGCGTCATTTTCGCCCTGCGCATCCGGTTTCGTGTTGCATCCCGCCTCAGCCGTTAGTCATAATTAGTGTTTCTCGCGTGTTCTCTTCGATTACATCGAAAGTGGATATAAAGACATGGTCGTACCAAACGAACCGTAAGCACTTCCCGATCGTGATTCGTAAAACACAGAATAAAACGGAGCTATAGATGATTCTCGAATTGATGACGTGGTGGCGTTTTATTGTTTGCGAGTAAGAAACGTAAGAATAGAATCCGAGAAAGAATATCGATACGTCCCGTGTGCGTAATAAAAATGCATATTGCTATTTATATTTTACTCGTAATTAATCAACTTTTTAATTATCGCTGAATTGGACGCAAAGCACCGTTGAATGATATTGCTACGTTACAGCACGATTGATATAAGAAAGTAATTATAAATAAAAACGATATGTTACAAATACTCGTAATAACGTATTCGTATCAAATCAAAATTGTAGTCCATACTTGATTCTGCTGCATTAAGGAAAACTAATCATTTTGTTCAAAAACATTTTTTGTCACTGTTCTATTAAGAAATTGCAGTATCTTCTAACGGTAGCGAACTATAATAAACCGTGCTAATTTCTTCGATGAAATAAGTGCAAATCAAAACAATTGAGGATATTCTAGCAACGATGAGATAAAAGGAATGAAACAAAGGAATGAAACAAAGCTATAGTGGCGTTTTATCCTAAAAAATGTTTTTAGAAGGAAGTCATTATAGTAGCGTTTTGTTCCAAAAAGTTGGTTAACAGATAGTCACTATATAGTAGCGCGTAACAGCCAAACCAAAGGGTAAAATTAAAACTTGAGTCTTTCGGCGTATCGCAATAATATATTATTCGGTCGAGTGACCTAAAATTGTAACAAATTATAAACATGCGTATTCGGTTGCGGAAAGTTAATATAAATTAATTATGCGCCATGCGTTTGTTTTATCTCATGTGATATGATGTATTGCGAAACCTTATCTCGATCCGAGTGCATGCGTGCATCGTCGGGTTACGAAACGGACCGTCGATACTCGATTAGCGATCGGATAACGAGATGCGGAACGAAACGCATGGCTATACGTTCAAAGCCATCGCCACGTTAGTTGGGTGCGTTCGGAAACGGTATTCTCCTCGCTCGCGCTACATTCAAAATCAAGGCTCTCGTTTGTCGTCGAAGTACTAGATATGCGGGCGCTCAGGTATCGCGAGTAATGGGAGATGAGGAGCGCGTCCACAACACAACGGATCGCCGCAAAATTGTAGGAGAGACCCTCAAAATTGAGAAGCACGAGAGAAAAGCGTGTAGAGACGATCCGCTTCCGATATCAGATCCGTTACTTTGCTACAAAACTCGCGCGCGGGACATTTAATTTGTTTACAATTTTCACGAGACACAGACAGCAAAACAGGGACGACACGTAGAACTACAAAGAGAACTGAATGTTTCCATGAATTTCCCGAAAAATTCTGTAAATTGTAGGTTGTTCGAAATAACGTTGACTGATGTCCTCTCTATCTCTTTGTTTTACTTTTCTCGTGCGTCATGCAAAAATAGTGTAAAAAAAAGAAAATATCATTAGCGTCTCGAAATATATAAAACGATTATTGCTAATAATTAATATGCATGAATTATGTTATCTTACTATTATAAACAGCTCCATTGGTATTTACGAGTTTTGAAATCCGCAATTAACGACGATAACATGATTCTCTATATTATTTTACATCCGCGAACCGTTTCAATCTGATAAAGCAGATAAAGGATCCGTAGCAGTTGCGAGTTGCGAAACTTATGAGTGCTTTCCATTCGCCGTGCCGACATAAGTTTCCGAAGAAGAACTATTCCGTTCGTTATTCGGAGTTGTAACTTTCGACAAAGTCAAACGGCCCCGTAGAGAGATGGCGATACAACTTTCGATGGGGACGAAACTCTTGGGAAACTGCGCGACGAAATTTTACCGAGTCGGACACCTAGAATTGCCTCCGTGAAGGGACACGGGGCTTTTGAAAGCTTTTGTACCTTCAACACTTCTGTGTGTCTTCCACTCTTGAATAATCCTCTTATCAATAAGATCTTAAGATCGATACTAAGTCTCGAAACTTACAACTAGTGTCCTAATCGCGCGACTTAAGATGCATTACGTGCGATTTGTTTGTTTTAATAATTTAATTGATTTCTTGTGCGATGTCTTAAAAATGACAGTTCATCGAAAGGATGTTGGACAATAAAAATTTTCCTAATTCATAAAAGTACATAATTTATTAAAAGATTTGATGAATTTCTTAATTGATGTTATTATATTTAGGAACCTTATAATTATTTTGATACAAAATCTACTTTTATTGAATACGCAGATTGTATACACATATATAGATTTAATTATATTATTAATAAATAAGAAATTTTTTATTTATATATATAACAAAAAATTTTATTAAAACATTAAAATTGATACACCAACGTAGTCAAGATTGAGAATATGCCTTAATTAATCGTCAAAATAAAAGTAGAGGTTAAATAGAGTTATCTCATATTGCCTGCCAGGATCTTTGTCTCTGTTAGTAATACTGTGGATCTCTCGGCAAAAGAAAGAAAAGATTCCAGATTTTTAACGAAGGACTCAGCAGCGCCAACTTGGCGCAATTACCAGGCATTTCGGAGCGCTGGTGAATACTTGGCCTTGTTCTTGGTCGGATAATTCTGCGTCCTTAATTTCTGTTGATCTTTTGGGGATCAAAGATTCCGAATTCGCCGGCTGTGAAAGCAAAACGGTTTTTTTGTACTGTAGCAATTTTACTTTTCAGAAAACGTTGCGAGATATTTCGACGCAAAAGTATAATATATCAATTTATATAGTTATGAGTAATGAAAGAAAGAGGTTTACATACACTACTCGTCTCATATTATTCGAATAAGATATTTTATAGTTTACTCCGATTTTCAAAACTAGATAAATATCCTATATTGTTGTGTTAGCAGAGATAATATTTTACTAGAATAATTAATACTTTTTTATTGCATATTGGTTGTAATTGTACATATTCTAAATTTAAATTATTGAAACAACGTTCAATAATTATCTATCTTCTATTATCTGTCTATTATCAAATTATCTCCAATTTCATCATTGAGTCGATATTATTATCATTATTATTATATTAAAATCTATGCTTCTCTTGTACGAACAAAGAGGACATGTGGAAGAAATTATAAGAGTCGTGGAACAAAATAGAATATCAATAGAAATTAGTTTGACAAATGCAAAGAGATTTTTAAAGCGGTAATCGAAGCAAAGGATGCGCATTTGATAAACATTATTTAAATAAGAATAAATAAATAAATAAATTTTTTAATTAGATATTATTATATTATAGTCTATAAATTTATCTGCAGGTAAAATAGTTTTTATCAATAAATATTATTTTTCCCGGATGTAACTTTCTATTCTTTGAACTTTTATAAACTTGTTTGAATAATTATGAGCATTTGATGAATTACTGTATATACATGTATACACATTATTATAATTATAGAATAAAAGTTTGAAATGATTACTATTTTATGCAGAATAATGGAAAATAAAAGTTTTGATAAGCAATAAATAAGAACCGATAAATATATTTCTACAATAATATATGTTATATTGTATAATAAAGTTTTCTAATTTTATATATTGACTATATTAAATTATACATATAAATTTCACTAGTTAAATACAATAAAAACCGTGCATTTTATTTATTACCGAAGCCGGGTTCGATTTAGAGCAACTATTTTAATTCACGGTGCAATAACAATGCTGCGAGTTTTCTATTTGTCTTTTTCCGCCGCAATAACGATCGCAAAAAACTACCGATGAAAAAAACCCCGTCGATTACAAATGGAAAAGACGTTAATTGAAAAGTTCCGCGTGAAAGGAGAAAAAAAGAAAGGAAGAAAAATATGTGAAAGGGACATGGGCTCTCGTTTGCGGAATGTATTCCGGAAAATGCTGCTGCAACAGTTGTGAATCCAAGAAGGTATATTTGCAAAATCCGCCAAAAGAAGACCATACCGCGACACATCGTTACTTCTGCATGTCGCTTTGTTCAAACTTTTAGTTTACTCTTCGTGTACAAAGTCTATCTTTTTATTAACGATTTTTCAGGATTTTCCTGACGGTGATAAATTGTTGCACTTAAGATTGTCACTTAAGATGATGTCATATCTAGAATAAAAAAGTTGTATAAAGATAAGTGCGTTTTGAATTAAATTCAAGAAAGAGAGTAAAAAACAAACTACCCTAATTTACATTTAAATTAAAAGCGACTTTTTTATTTTTTAAAATTATAAATATTGTGTTAATATATTTGATATATTTAAATTGTGAGATATTTAAGAAATAAAAATATTTTGTTACATTTTTAATTGTAACTTGGCTAAAGATTTACAAGCAAATTTTAATTAAGGTAATGATATATAAAATGATGATGACTTATTTAAATATTGTGTTTCTTTGTTTTGGCATAGCAATCTTTTGATACTTTGCACATTCTCTTCAGTAGTTAAAAAAAAAAGGTAATTTGAGATGATGATTATTTTGAAATATGTTATTTTTGGAATATTATGTTTATATCAAAGTTATTATCACGGCTGTTTGTCAATGTAGAACATTCCAAGAATGTTCCGCAAAAGGGTCGTCTTACGGAGAAGTTACTGGCTCTGCCGGAGGGTGACTCTCATCTTCAAGTTGCACTCTTTCGCACGTTCATTAAAGTCGAGAATTTACCTGGCGGCGCAGCACTCGTCCTTCTTGTATCTTTCCCTAGTTTCTCTTTACTACCTTCTGCTAGATTGTTCTACGCTTGCAATTAGGACGACATGTTCAATCAAGGAAAACATTTATGCGGTCCGATTTGAAATTAGAGGTATTTAGTGATCCAAATTACGAATATCAATTTTATCCAAGAGTAATAATTGGGAAAATGGATGCAATATGTTATCATTGTCAAGCAAAAAAGTTTAAAACTTAAGCACCTAAATTGTGTTGTTCAAACGGAAAAGTTAAACTACCACCTTTAAATCAATCACCCGACACACTCCTTATGTTTGTCCACAATATGGATATTGAAACATAAATGAAGTCGTTTGAAGAAAAACGACGCCCGGGCGAAGCCTGGGTAACCAGCTAGTACTATATAAATTTTATTTAAGTATTTATTTATATTATTTCTATATAATATGTCCAGAGAATTGCTTAGAGAATTTTTGCTTGCATACACTCACATAGATATTTATTTTTATAATAATCAATGCATACATTGTATATAAGTTGTTATATAATGAGTTGCAATTTTATTTTTTAATTGATATTAAATCGCGCATTTTTAAAAATTGCTGAATTCTGCCAATGCTGACGAATGAAAACTTACTGTACATTATTTCGCCTCAATGAAGCGCCGCTATCTAAGTAACTGACAAGGGAGAGAATCGTGAAGCCACCTGCACCTTCTGTTGAAAACGAATGAATGGAAGCTTAAACGAAGTATCTGCCTCGCTACTAGCAGGAAGCTGAAAAATAACGTAACACTTAGCGAATGAACAAGGGAAACGGGTGAGGCCCGCGATAATGAAACGGAAGAAGAGCGAAAAATGGTGAAAAGAAAAAAAAAGATTTTTATTTCCAGTCGGGGGCGTTCGTCAGATGAAAAAAGCATAAAACGATGTGAGATCGTAATCTGTAGAACTGGTTTGATGATAACAAGCGGGGAAAATAGGGACATGGAAAATATAAAAGAAAAGCGATGGGAAATATGTGTAAAATCGAGAGCAACCGTTCTTCTTAAGATGTGAATCGTTAACTAGATAAATATGAATGTCATACGAAATCCTTCCAAACAAAAGAAATTTAAATAAAAAGCACAAATTAAAACTGTAATTAAAACGGTACGCGTCGAGAGGATGAGAATGAAAGAGCGACAGAAATATGATAGAAGAATAAAGATAAAGTGTCAGTAACTGAAAAAGAAGATCAGGAAGAGAACAGTAGAAACGGAAGACCGCCGGGAAGAGAAAAGACAAACGGCCCGAAATTATAGTCCGAGGTGAAAATATAAGAAAAAGGGGTGCAGCTATGGTGATTGATACTGGTGATGTAAGCGGAACGGTAAAAATACGAGAAAATTGAACGAAAAGAACCCCGAAGAGAATGGCGCTTGGCTCGGTGGATATAACACGTGAACGCGCAAATAGAGTAAGTGGCGAAAGGAGTAAATAGAATGGGAAAGCATTGTTGTTCATCACAAGGGAAAATGGAAGAGACGAGAGAAGAGAGGGAAGTAGTAAGATGGGATTTAGATGAATAAATCACAACATTGTGCATATAAAGCCAAAACAACGAAAGCAATTTTTATTTTATTTACCATTTGTATTCACGCGTGCGAGTCAAGCAGTTAGAATAATGACTGAGTTTTCCTTAACTTCTGGATTACTACTTGGATATGGGATTGGATAACTGCTTCTCGAGCTCGGGTTTTTCCTTGATCATAACAATGTAATATAAGAGTATAAGAGAGTCAAGGTTAGCTAACCGAGGAATAGACTTAACCGACCATAAGCCGCCGGAATAAGTCCGGAGCAAGCTCGATTACGAATAGAATAACAGAATAAACTTATAATAAGCCGGATTGGTTTGATATTAAAATATAGAAACAATAAACAGAGAGTTGAGTGAGAGAGATGATTCGTGCTGAGGGATTGATTATACGAGATGAAGGCGGAAGGAGGTTTTCGTCGAGGGAAGCGTAAAGCGCACAATACTTCGCTAGAGTAGGTCTATGTGGAGAATCACAACGAGAACAAAGGACGAATAAATGAATGAATGAATGCAAGAATACGAGAAAACACAACAGTACGATAAATACGAGGGGTTCGCGTGAAAGGCGAGAAGTAGACATAGTGGATCGGGACAACTTGTGCCTCTCTCCCTTTCTCTCTTCCTCCCTCTTTCTTTCCCTCTCATTAAGAGAAACCGTGCGAAGTGCGGAGCGAGCGGGCGAAGCTGAAAGCCAGCTTTTCTCAAAGCGCAAGTAGGCTAAAGTGGAAATACGGGGGCAGCGCGGCGATGTGGATCGGGTGGTGAAGAGGGAGGCAAATGGTGGCGGCGGGCGCAAAAGGGGTAGCAGTGGGAAACCATGACGTCATCGTTGAGGGGTTGCCCGGGCAACGGGAAATGTTCGCCGCGTCGGGACGCCGACGCGCGTCGCCACCGCCGCCGTCGCCGTAAAAATCAATTTAGACCTTGGCTAGGTGACCGCTCTGCGCTCGCACGACGGCGTTGCTGCGACGCGGCCGCTCCGCTCTCTCTGGCGAGGCGACGAGAGCCACGCTTCTCTGGAGGTGCCGGGCTAGCCGACTGCCACCACCGCACCACCACCGCGAACCACACGAGCTCGGGGCCGTGGGCCAAGCTCCGCAGCCGCTCCGCTCCGGCAGTCGCGAGCGGCCAACTCATCGAGCGGGTGCTCCAATCGTGGTGCTGGCGGCGGTGCCGCGCGCGTAAAGGCATTACACATTACACGCGCTCGTACAACACATATACACGTACGTGTGACACACACATACACGTACACGGCACGGCAGTTACGTATACGTACGAGGACGTCGGCGCGTACACCCAGTCAAGCGTGCGTACGCACTGTTCGCGCGCGCGACGCGTCGCATCGCGCAGCGGGAGGAGCAGCGGTGGAAAAGCTCGGACGAGAGAGCGATACTCGCGCAAGAAGTAGCATTGGGTATACGGTGAGAGAGAAAAAGAGAGAGAAAGAGAGAGAGAGAGATGGAGAGAAGGTAGGGAGAGAGAGACAGAATCGAGTTTGTGAGCGGAACGTAGTGCGCGCAAGCTTGCGGAGAACAGTCTGAACAGTCCAGTCGGACGCCTGAGGGGGAAGATCGACGTGCGAGCTCCCAGTGCCGGAGCTTGCGGAGACGCGCTACCTTCTCGGGAAGAACTCCATCGTGGTGGCTTTTGGCCGGTTGGCGTGCTTCCGGAACTTCCGGATCGGTGGACCGACAGGGAACGGAACGTATACGAGTTTGATAGACTGGATGCGACGCGGGAGAAGCACGCGCGGTGCTTGCGTAAGCAGTCGCGTGCGTCGGTGAGTGAGCTTTGTACCTGCGCTCCGGCGTTTGCCAGAAGAGCCACGCGGAGGAAAATGTCCGGGACCATACGAAGATAGACGCTGCGCGAAACGCGGAGCGTGCGCGATCGAAAGAAGCTCGCGCGTATTCTGATCGGAGTGACTCGATGAACGGGACTCGCTTGGCATTTGGTCTACGAGCGAGCGACAAACGCCTCTTTTTGTTCTGACGCGAAGCACGGCGAAGCTTTCAAAAAGTACGCCGGGAAGCTCTTCTTTCGTTGACTGTTTGATGTTTACTCGTAAGCGTTTTCTCCTCTATTCTATAAACGGCTTCGGCGAAGCTTTATCCATGCGAATTTCAACTTCACGGACGTGACCCGAGTTTACGAGTGTCCGCTCGGTTAATGTACGAAGCATGAAACGAAATTCTTCTTATCTTCAGCCAATCGGCATTTACAGGTGAATGGCATCTTGAAAAAAAGCTCGTATCTTGGTGCACGGTGTCTTAAATAATATTCCGCGAAAAAGCTCTACGTGTGACCTCTACCTGCTGCGAAGTGTATAAGAGAAATTTTACAGAAACCTCTAATCTTCTCGCAGAGACTTCTAGACTTATTTTCTCAAGTGTCGTGATTATCTTTAGTCTTTAAAGCACTCTTTCTTGTTATTATTAGAAGAGAACGTTTCGTTACTTCTTATATGAACTCATGAGGTTTGAATGTGAACCTGGCTCGATAAAAACATCGAGTCTTGTCTATGAGTAATGTCGTCAACAGCCGTTTCTCTGCGAAGTGCACTCGTATCTATGTAGGGACCCGACGGAGAGCTCGAAAGCTCGAGAATGTAGTGTCCTGGTGGGCGCTTGCTGGCGGAGACTCAAGCTCAGGCTCTCGCGGCGGCCAAGCGAGCCGAAACAGGTGGAAGATCTCCGGCGCGATACTCTGAAGAGTACCACGAAGAGCTATCGCGTGACTATCGATGATGATGGGAGGCACGTTGCCAGAACGCGATTGGTTGGCCCGGCGCGCGTCTCCGCTCGGCTCGTGTTTTGCTGCGTGCCGGTCGTCACTTCGTTAAGCTCGATATTTCTTCAAGAGATCGAATTAAAGAAAGGGAGGACCTTGAGGAATGCCAGGCGTGAAATGACGATCTTCGGGATCGTGCCCGATCTTAGGCCATCAATGTTGATGTCATCATCACTGTCGCCGCCGTCGTCGTCGTTGTCGTCATCGTCATCGTCATCGTCGTCGCCGCGACGTTGGAGAGGCAAACGTTGTTTGGCCAGTTAATTACCATTCTTCGACGCGACTCGCGATCTTATAACGACGAATGCGGCGAGGCGCGACGGGTCTCGGTAAGAGACTGTTTCGATATTTGCATTTCAAAGAGCGAGAGTGACGATAAGAAAAACCGAATCCGTTTTCCCGCGAGGGAAAGCTTTGTTGAAAAGATTAAGTATACGCAATCGACGAGTAGATAAATAGATTTGTAGATAAATAAGCGAAATAAATAGATGGAAGTAGAAGGGTTGCTGATAGCAAGAGGATGACATAGCAAGTAGACCTTGGACTTAAGAACTAAGATCAGATTAGAAGAACGTTAGAAGTCGAGAAGAACTTGAATTAAAAATAGAGATTAGCAATGTGATCGTTCTTTGAGAGAGAACTAGACCAGTAGTTAAGTATACTGCTGATCGTGCGGTGGGCTTGAAGAAGCATGAATCAAACAAACGTCAGCTTGAGCTGACCTAAGAGGAATCGCGGCAAGAAGCGGCGATTCCACGCCACAAATTGGAGGGAGGAAGTCTTTAAGTTAAAAAGCTTTATTGAATCTGTATGTAGAAGAAATCTTTGGAGAGTTGCCAGTCGTAAATAAAAAATCGTTTTAAGTTTGCTGCAAGAAAGATATTTGAAGTAATCGTCGAGATAGCGACGAACGTTGAAGCGGCGCGCAGTGCCGTAAATTTCAGTTCGTAAATGTCAAACCGACGAAAAAACGTTCTACACGGTCCAAGAATTTTATCCATCGTCGAGGGAAGTATCCACCGTAAGTGATTGATGCGGATCGGATCATCGATGTTGAACCTGTCGTAGATCTAGATCGTCACTCCGAAGAGAGAGGGTCCGGACGTATAGAGGGATCGATTTAACGTGACAGGAGTAGAGCGTGCCGCCAATACTTCGGGTACGGTCAACGCTGGCTCTTCCGTTACCCTGAAGAAAGATTCCACCTTCAAGTATGGCCTCGGTGGCAGCGTGGCTGCCATTCGCCCGTGCGGCGGCGATCGGCTGGGTACCGATCGCCACACACCCACTGCCACCGCCGCCGATCCCGAAGGACCGGCGCAAGGCCGACGACGAGAAGCTGTTGATCAACGTGAGCGGCCGTCGCTTCGAGACGTGGCGCAACACCCTAGAGAAGTATCCGGACACGTTGCTCGGTTCGAACGAGCGCGAGTTCTTCTACGACGAGGAGAGCAAGGAGTATTTTTTCGACCGGGATCCGGACATATTCCGGCACATTCTCAACTATTATAGAACCGGCAAGCTGCACTATCCGAAGCACGAGTGTCTTACGAGCTACGATGAGGAACTGGCGTTCTTCGGTATCTTGCCGGATGTGATCGGCGATTGTTGTTATGAGGACTATCGGGATCGCAAGCGCGAGAACGCCGAGCGGCTGATGGACGACAAGCTAAGCGAGAACGGTGATCAGACTCTCCAACAGCTGCTCGACATCCGGCAAGGGATGTGGCGAGCCTTCCAGAATCCGCACACCTCTACCGCCGCGTTAGTGTTTTACTACGTCACTGGATTCTTCATCGCCGTGAGCGTGCTGGCGAACGTGGTGGAGACCGTGCCGTGCGGCAATCGTCCGGGCCGCGCCGGCACTCTCTCGTGCGGCGAGCGTTATAAGATTGTGTTTTTCTGCCTGGACACCGCGTGCGTGATGATCTTCACGGCCGAATACCTGCTGAGGCTGTTCGCCGCACCCAGCAGGTGCAAGTTCGCGCGCTCCGTGATGTCGGTCATCGACGTGGTAGCGATACTGCCGTACTACATCGGACTCGGGATCACCGACAACGACGACGTGTCGGGCGCGTTCGTGACGCTACGCGTGTTCCGCGTGTTCCGTATCTTCAAGTTCTCGCGTCACTCGCAGGGACTACGTATTCTGGGCTACACTCTAAAGTCCTGCGCCTCCGAGCTTGGTTTCCTCGTGTTTTCGCTCGCGATGGCCATCATCATCTTCGCAACCGTTATGTTCTACGCGGAAAAGAACGTCGACGGCACCAACTTCACTTCGATACCTTCCGCCTTCTGGTACACCATCGTCACGATGACTACGCTGGGGTAAATACAATTTTTTATTGATTTTTATAATGATCGATGTATTGTGATGATCTCTCTTCTCTTTATATGTGTCAGTTGCAAAAATCACAATACCTTACAATATACGAAATCTTTCACGTCAATGTTTATCTTCCTTACATACAAGATAATTTTTAATTACTTATTTATTTTTATTCGAATTAATGTACATTACAATTATGAAACATACACACACACACACACACACACATCAATGTCTGAATGATTATAAATATCTTATTCTTTTCTTCTAAGGGCGAATCATACTATACTTTGCACGCCCTTTATGCAAAAAATGTGTTTTTCAACGTTCTTAAAATATTTGCTCTATTTCTGCATGTCAATTTTTGTCGTTGATCTTAATATGTTAATATAATTTCGATGGACAAACTTATGTCATCTTTGAGTATGAAAGCAGAACGCAATTTTATTTTAGAAAATTGTTGCAAAGCGAGAGAATGATGTGCGTGTAAATATTTAGATGTCGAGTTTATGTAAAACTTCTTCACATAAAAGAAACTGTCGATAAATCGATTTTTGCAAATTTCGCATTTATAACTCGTGTAACTCAACATGATGATGGAGTATAGTGGTACACTTACAATGCGACGAGTTATGCACTGCCATATAGTACAAGTGAATTGCCCGTCGAAGTGCACGAGAGTTTGAGTATTTGACACAATCTGGCGACCAACTTTAGCGTCGTTATAACTTTTTAACGAGATCGTCACAGTCCCTTGCTCGTACGTAGCTGTTTTTGCGCGGAACTTTGACACTTAGTGTTTTGCACTTTGGAATTATTTCGATAACGCGCGTTTTCGTGCGCACTTTATCATGTTTTCAAACTTTCCCAGATTATTACTGCTTTGGTGTGTGAATAATTTATGAACTCTAAAATAACACAAAATTAAAAATTTAGGTCTTACAAAGTTTGAACTTCTTTACAGTTCTCACATTTTATAATTTTGTGTTCTGTGAGAATGCACAACTTGATCTTAAAACAATTTACAATTTGTACATATGTATTGAATATGCATATGTCATTATATTTATTTTTAATTTTCAAAATCTTTTAATGTTAAATATCTGCTCTTTATTAAATTTTCTATCATAATTTTAGAAAAAAGCTCAACTTGGAATTTACCAAATATTTGTTGTATACAACGCTTATATATGTCATTATACTATGCACGGCTTATGTAATGTAAAGAATGGGCTCATAAGCCTACTAATTATCCAATCTAATCATCGGATGAATGTAGTAAATTCCATTCGGTGGAAATACCTATGATCCGAAAGCGCATTATTCTCGCGGAATTTACTGGCCCATGAAATCTTCTTCTCTTTCCCCCCAACCCACGGATTTTCTTCCTCCCTTTCTCGGCTCAATATCGGAAATGGGCACTGGTACGAGCGGAAAAGTCTCGGACGCATTTCTCCCGCGGCCGCAAACGCGCCCGCGCTCGATGCCTCGGAAGCGCCGGTTGTTCCTCTATTTTACAACACAGCCGCTATTTTTGCCCGGCCGAATCTATGCCAATGGTATTTTTGTTGCGTTTTCGTTCGGACAGCTGACAATCATGCGTGTAACCGGAGTCACCGAGAACCGCCTGATAGTTGCACCTACTTGTTACCATTCGTGCGATTTGGATTAAGTTTGTCTAGATCGCGCCTTGCCGACCGCGTTTTTTTCTACATAACATTGCCGCCAAATACCAGATAACAGATACCTGCAACAGATTCGGTTTGTAGCTATAGTGATAGCAAATAACGCAGTAGTGGAAATAAATATAATTTGCTGCTCTAACAACACCAAAAGACACTTCCGTAATGACGACAAATGCTGTTGATCCTGGCGGAAATTAGCGCGAATCATTTGTTCGAATCAACAAATCTCTTCTGTTGGTACAACGCTTATTATTACATTTGTTGGGGTTACTGATATTATGAGTTGTAATAGCGATGATGTATTTTGTATACCAAACAAATATAAATAACAAATGTGGTTTGTACTGCAGACGATGTATGGTTTCGTTAAAATGACGACTAACGAGAAGTGATTTGCAACAGCAACTCATCGATCGGTTTCTTTACCAAATCATCAAGTAACAAATCATATTTTGTTCTGATAACCGAAACACGCCGAAACATTTTTCTCAGTGTATTAATAACGGAAATATACATATAAATTTATGTACTTTTACAAAAATTAGTATTTTTTTCTTTGTTGTGTAAATACTTTTTTATATTTGATGAAAAATTACAACATATTAAATGTATAATTTTGGATTTTATGTAAATATCACAATTTTTAATTATGTAAATATACACACTTATTTAAGCTGCTTTCTTACCATATAAGATAGTAATTTTATTTACGAGACTCAAATTTACTGTATGTATGTAAATATACACCTTTAATAGATGGTCCCAATATTACCCACTATAATAGTTATAATTTTAAATTTAATTTTTTGACGGTGTAGGTTAAATTATTATATAGAAATATATTCAGAATATAAATATTCTATATTTCTATTTTTTTTTCAAAAAAGGTAGTTAATAAAAACAGTTCATAACAATTATACTAGGATTAATTCAACTTATTAGAAATAATATTTAGTATAAAAAAACAAATATGTAAATTATTTAGCTGTTTTAATGTAACTAATATACATATTTAATTTGATTTATGAAATTCGTTTGACGAATTAATTGAAAAGTATTGCTTGTTATTTTATATTTTGATATTTAATTTGTAAGAACATTTTTATTCTGAATTCTAATACTATATCTTTTAGATACTATATCTCTACATTACAAGAACCACCATTGTCCTTCAGTATCAAAATAGAGAGGCGTGGCAGTAGTTTACGGCACTTTGTATGTAAATCACATTCCTCAAATAATTTTATGAAAAACTATCTTGTCTAACATTATCGCTCAGACGAAGTGTGAGTACGTAGCTCTGTAGATCGAGGTTTCTTTAGAGTGCCGGATGAGGCTCGTAAAATAGCGCTAAAGATAATCTCGGCATAGATCCGGATTTAATGGGTAATGTAATGTATATTCATGTTGGACCGAGCAGGAAAAATCTGATTTGTCAGTAGAGCCAAAAGTAGCGTGTCGCGCTACTTTTTCGTGTCTCACCGCCTGCCTTAGCATTTGCGTGTCTGCAGGACTAGGACAGGTCACTTCCTTCAAACTTTAACGAGAAGGATCAACAGGTGCCTCGAGGGTTCGTCTAGTCGCACGGCTAGCGTGATCCTTTTTTAATCTACAGCGGCCGAATAGTGGCTGCCGATATGAATTAGCTTCGACCCAGGCTTGCGCGGTACCGGGTAAAAAAAGGGCGAAAATTGCGGTATTAAAAACCACGCGAAAATTCCGAAATCAAATCGGTGCGCGGGATTAGTTTCGCGAAACTTTTCGCTTATCATAGGGATTACGTAGCTCATGTATCGGCGACAGCGCAATTCGACCGTTATACTTTTAATCCTCCATCGTGCAAATCTATTTTCGTTAGGGACGGATATTAATTTCCGTGTACGTAGAGCACGAATCTCGGAAAATAACGAAGTTAAAAAGCTTTTTGCCGCTGGAACTACGAATTAATTTTGTAGTAACGCTTCATACAAGCTGTTATACTACTCTGCTGTTATACTCTTGCAGAGTATAAGAAATATTTGCGCTTACACTGAGTTAAACAAATTTTTCGCTGCATTAAAAATTATTGCATAATTCTGTAGCGCGTGTAAGTTAAAAAATGTATGAATATTCTTTACGTAATCAATTTTATAGATAAAAGATACGTATTTTGTGAGTAAGAATTAAATGTTGTAGAAATATTTTAACACGTTTTCTGTAAAATTTTTCTCTAATATCTTTTGAGAGATACGTTTCAAGGTGGACCGAGTTTCATAAATCATGCTAAAGTAATAAACGAATTAACGCCTTGAAGCAGTAATATAAAGAATTAAGGTAATGGTCATAACAAAGAGTAATATTGACGACCCAACTGGCCAAAATTAATTTATTAGAATCCACACGACGCGACGTTTTGACCGTAAATTTCGGTTCCTTTCAAGTGTGACAAAAATTGTTTAACTTTGACTGTTACAGTATATAGACGTAATGAACAAGATGTTTGATTTCACGTATTTTACCGTTTTGACTAACTCCACATTACACTGTTATTTCATCTTAATTTGACACACAAAATAATTTTACGGCACATTGACGTTGTTAGGGCACAATGTTAGGCGGCGTAGGAGATTTATGTGTCTAAATGTTTGCTGAATAATTTTTGTCACACTTGAAAGGACCGTTTACGGTCGAAACGTCGTGTGGATTCTAATAAATTAATTTTGGCCAGTTCGGTTGTCAATAAAATTTCTCTTTGTTTTAACTATTTACTGGCGAAGAAAACGTTTTTACCATTGTAGTGTATCATATTTAAGTAAATCGAGGGGCTCCAGATTTGTCTCCGTGCTATCTCTATTTTATATATATCACCTCGGCCTGTATATAGTGCTCCGCTTCGTGCGAAAATTTATCCGACTTCTCTCAAAATGAGTATCACCTCGATATATCACGACACGTAAGTGCGATTCTTGGGTGGCCGGCCATGTCAAATTACGGCGGGTTATTTTACATACGTTAGTTTTTACCTATCATATACCTACACACGCATTTTACACAAATGTGTTATGATGATGAACGTTATAATGCTAAAGTGTCGAGCTTGCTGGCGAAAATTGTTCGGGAATAGATCGTGAGAAATTCATGTGACGTACGGTAACGCGAGTGGATTTTTAATTTAGCGTATGTTTGTGGTTGGTATTGCGAACATATTATGGTGGATGGCTCGTTTATTAAGAATTCCTTGTGATTAACAATGCTTTTTATTTTACAATGTAACACTTTATACATCTATAACATAATACTCATAATATTTTTGTTTTTGTTGGCGTAAAAACGTTATCCCGTTGTTTAATATTTTCAGTTTAAATCCGCAACAATACCGCAGTAAAGAGTAATAATATTATAGATACACGCGTAATGCTTTTGGCAACACATCCTTTTCTTTAGAAAACAAAACGTTGAGGAAAGAATAATACGGCAAAACAGAAGAGATTAAATTAACAATAAAAATGTTTGAAGAGAAGAAGTTTATTACCTACTATCCAGTATTAAAGAAATTAACTAGCACACAACAAAATATTACGAATTTAAATTGACATTAACTTTCTGGGGTATTAAATTTTGCTATAAACTTCACTTATTGTAATACAAAATTTATTGGTGCAATCTAAATCTATTTTATAATTTTCTTCATTTTACTTTTGTGCAATTATTTTCAAATTTGTGCGTAATGAGAATTGAAGTAATTTATCACTATATAAAAGCCGTTTTTGAGTGCATAACATGCATGCGTATATCCCAGTGGTTTTCAAGAGGTAAAATATATCACGTAAAGTGGGTAACGGTCGTCGTAAACGAGACTTAACAACGTTCGAAGAGAAAAAAAGCATGAGCCTTTAAAGGGTTTGTTCGAGATTCTGAGAGCGCCGTGTTCTGGGCAACGTTATTCAGTTTGGTGTAAGTGGGACAGTCTCCCACTCAGATCTCGACGTGTCGTATCACAGTACCTTATTCAATCTGCCCGGTGCACTCTATCAGCCAATCTCCCGCCAATGGAATCCATCGAGCGTGAATTCACATCGCGGCTTGAATGAGAATTGCGTTCGATATGACGACGACGACGTGCGTTTTACAATTACGCTGTAGTCATACGATGCTACGTAAAAAATTTAAATCCGTAGCAAAGAGATGTGCTCATTGACAAATATGAAGTCATATTTTCTTTGCGAAAGTCAAAGGTTGGATCAATGAACTGTTCAGTTTCAAACATTAAAATTTTTTACAATATTTATTTTTACTACACGTAAATATTGCATATACTCTTTAACTAATCTTTCACGCAAACTTAAATATAAATTTAATATGCATGGTTATATTCCTTAAAATATTTTATATCAATAATTTAAAATGTGAAACTTATATATTTTGTATATCGTATGTTATGACAGATATGGTGTACGTGGCCTTATATTTTTCATGGTATTTTTTCTCATTTTTTCGTATTTTGCTATTTCGAATTTTTGTGTCGATTTCTCTCTCTCTGTGAAACAATAAAGGCTTCCTTTGAGGATAAATTCTCAAAAAGGAATTGTCAAGAGGAAATGATAAGGAAACCTTGGACGCGTATGATCTGACAATCGCGATGGATATATCTTGCGGAAACTGCATATCTCTGCATGATTATATAATACAATGATATGTGCAAATTGGTAGGGAAGTAACAGATAATCAAATATATATCATTTAGCATTAACTAACAATTAATTAGTTCAAGTATAATGTAAATTTACGCTATTATGATACAAATATTAATGCACATTTTGCAATATGCATACACTTGTACAATGTACTTATGTATAACGTATTTCAAAATATTTTTGCATGTATAATACATTGTACAATACTTATTTCGTATTTCTATAACAGTTTTTTGAGTATAGGATAATCTATTATATTAAAATCAAATGTCCTAGAAATTTTAATAATAGATTTTTTAACGAATTTGAGATCGATTTTGATCGTTCGATATTCGTATTATCGCGGATGCGGGATGGTTGGAGGTGTCTACTTTCCGTAAGAACGAACTTATGAGGAAGGATAGATGCGACGGGTAGCAAGGATAAAGAGGAGTTTATCTCTCTCCGAAAATCCTTCTGCGGTTTAAGAGGCAAGCCAGTAATATCAAGAACAGATTTTCGCACTGGATCTCTAGCCCCGCCCCGCCGCGCCGAATCGAATATTCATCTCGGCAAACGGCAAAAGGGTAAGGGAGGGAAAGTTTCTACAATCGTTCGACTAATTTACGCGATATATCTGTGCATATGCTGCATGCTATGAGAATATGCACTTACGCAATACCGTTTCTCTTCGGAATACGACCTAACGCGAGTTATGAAGAGAGTTTCCTTCTTAAGGCGCACGATTGCGGCCGCCTATCTTCAAGAGTTTACTTAGGTCGTGAGATAGGGGTGGATTAAGGCGTGTACATAAAAAATAAGTACAAGGCCGAACTTTCTCGAGTTTCGTATCCGCCGTCATTGAACTCCGAAAATAAAATCTCTCGAGTCTATGTGTTTCGCGTTATTAGGCACGAGATCCTCAGGGCTCATAAAAAGAGAATCCTTGAGAATGGAAGGGCAAAATTACGAGATAATATAATGTAAAATACAGTGAGATCTTCTAAGAAACTCCTGCTTCAAGTTGAATTTGTTTTGCAGTTCTACGACGTTAAATATAGTATCTCGGTGTAAGCATCGACTAGAGATTCAGCCAAACTTTACTGTGAAACATTTGTTTTTTCAAAAATCATGTTACGTCAAAGTATTTATGTAACACATGTAGGTTTTTAAATCTTTTGCTATTTGTTTTCTATTCGTTTTTCTCGATATTATTATATAGGCAAGATGGATCTTTCAATATCATAAAAGTTTAAAGTAAAAATATTTTAAATGTTTTATTAAATTATAGTTAATAAACTTGCAAATGAATACAGTTTAAAATAATTTTAATCTTAATTATTTTTCCTTTCTTTTCGATAAATAATAAACGATCTCGAAGAAATCGCTTTTCTTGGTTAAGCGAGTTATGCGGCGTATGAATAAAAAGCTGCGATGATCAAAGAGAATTGCGCTATCATATAAAATTAACCGCCGTCGCTCTTAAAGATTTTTTCCGGGGATTAAAAACTCGAGCGAGGCGCTATCGAAGATTCGTTCGCGCGAAGTTTAACACGGGATGGCTTTAAAGCGACGTTGATGTATACCTTAAGAGCGAAAAAATAGGTCGAAAGGTAGTGCAGGGATAACGAAGAGGACTAGAGGAGGGATTTCAGGCATCGACAAACACTTTGCCGTGTCGGGAAAGCCTGATTGGCGTATCGCCAAAACACAGACTTCCCAGCCACGATAATGCGTGCTTTTTTCTCGACCCAATGTACTTCCTACGAAACTCGTCGTTCTCTCTTTTTCTCTGTATGAAAACGATAGGGTGTGCGAGTCGCTCGTAGATTAAATTAAGAAGACCACAAGCTACAGGAAGCCATTGTTTCCTCTAATCTTTCACTGATTAATTTGTAATCCTGCGTATATTAGGTGTTATATCATTATCATAATAAATGGGATATATCATAATTTATTCACATCATTTACAAATTATAATTTATAGAATTCTTAAGATTGACATTAAAAACGGGTCGTCATCATTTTTCCTTACATGATATTTATTGTACGTGATATTTGCATTACATGGTATTCATAATGTGCATGATATTCGTGAAAGTATAATATTAAAGTATAATGTACGAGCGATTGTAATCCGACATTAATTATTAGCACCTGTTATATCGACATGACCTAATGAACTATATCGCGCGTAAAGAGAAATTATTATCTATTACAATTGATTCAACGAATGAATATTTTACTTGTCGTTAAAACGACAATTGCTTGAAGAGTGAACGTATTTCACGACAGCAATGATCAATGCATTCGCGCTTTTATGTTAAAAATGAGGTGAAATGATAAAGCACTGATAGTACTGATAAGTCCACGGCCAATTTCTCCTTTATCCATCGTTCTGAACTACGCATTGAATCGTTCTACAGTATATTACCTGGCTAATGACAGGCTAATTGGCTGCACTTGCCGAATTGTTGCCAAATTATGCAGACTGGGCGCGATTACCGAAGTTCATCGCCTCGCGTACAGTTAGTTTTGCAAAACTCCAAGAAATCAGATTTATACGCTCTGATTACATTTTAAGCTCGTTTAATCATTCGAGTATAACGTCAAGTAAAGTTCGGAATTGTTATCGTGAATTTTAGCGTCTGTAAGATAGATTACAAAAGACAATAATTACTGCAATAATATTACTCATACATGATAAATATACGTATATCGTGTAAAAATACATGCGCGCTATTAATATAATGTTAATATAATTTGTACTGTATTACAAACGTTTTAATGTTTGACACTTAACATTGTTATATTTTTATGTATCTATCATAAGCCTAGACATATATTTTTATTATTTATTAATTGTTATATAAAAAGGAACAATAAAATAACAAATATAAAATACACATATAGAAATAGAGAAATATTAAGAATGTAACTGTTGGGAATTTTAGACAAAACAATATTAAAATATCTTCATTTTTTGCTGAAAAAATACAATCGCGTTGCGAAAAAGCAAATACGTTTCTTCAAGCTAGACAGGTCAGTGGGTGTGTCCCCTCGGGCAAAATTGCACCTATATGAGCAAATAACGGTGGAATTAACAGGTTATTTTTCTACCAATTTTTTTCACCGACACACACAATACTAGTCCCCTTGCCAGCTGCCACTCTTTCTCTCGCTCGCAAAAAACATTATACACGCTGTTAAAATGATTGCATTTGATTGGATTAATATAGAGGTGGAATACAATGATAAGTACAGGAATTCAGTAAATTAGTTAGCCGTGATATTGTCTTGATAAATAAAATTTCGCAAGAATATTTTTATAACTAATAATAATTTATAATATTAGTTTCATAATATTAGTTTCTACTTGCACACTTAAAAACTATGAGGAAGCAATGTGCAAATACCTCATTTGCACCATTTTTTTATTTTTATATAACTCGCATAGAAATTTTACGGGCTTTATTTTTTCTGGGTGCCATCCTATTGGACTTTAGGGCCCGGTGCATACATTTTTATAAATAAAGTATTATTAAAGAATATAGATGTGTTATTTAATTTGGCAAGAAATGTCCTTGGTTGCTCTTTTACAAATTTTTAGATATCTGGATGAATTCTTTTTAAAGAGAGTATTATTAAAGGAAAGTTGATGTTGAATTTGGTGATCGATTATATGTTATGGTGATCGATGATACGTTTTTATTTAAGCAATATTTTACACACACACACTCACACATACACACGGACATTTTTTTTAAATGCAATTTTTCGACGATTTACAACATTCTGAACACATTGGCAGCGGCAACTAAAAAAAAATTTTTTCACGAAAACAAAGCTTCCTCTATGAGGAAGCAAAAATGAATATACAGGAATGTCAAGAAAATATTACATTTTATTATTATAAATGCATAGACAGTCTGAAATTATTTGATTTAATTTTAGGCTATTTTTTAAACCAAATTTTACGATAATTACGTTTTTACGAATTTTACCACCTTTTTTAGTTTTAACAATATATTAAGCAACGATTCATTAGTTTCATTACATAGGTAGAGTATTCGTAATCTATTTAATTAACAAGAATTGATAGATAAAATATCGGCACTTTGCGATGATCCCTCAATTATGTGAAAGTTGAGCTGTTTTTTTTGGGGGGTTGATTGCTCATTCTCCTATTTCACGTTTTACCAACCTCCTGCACTTTTCGCGAGAGATTGATTTCGATTTTATACCACGTGGCACACGTGAATCTTACCGAGAAAACACTTTGTTGTAGTATCTGAAGCAAAGGTTGAGGCATTATTAAGCCGGTCAGTCTCTTTTGCTCTCTTTTCTTACTGTTTGATTAATTGTGCGTTTTCACGAACACAACGGTTCCTTCGAAATGGGATCGAAATCGCTGATACATATTGCGTAATGGTCTACATCGATACGGAATTTTGTGCTGACCAACTGCGGTTGAATGAAGTTGATCGGTGAATAAATAATTACGTCTGTTGTTAACATTCTATCAGACGATGTCTATGCTAAATGAAGTAAAAAGTGCAATTTATTTCCATATTTAGTCAAAACATGTGGAAATTATTTTTGCAACTTTGTGCGGATGAACGAATTCTGGGTCGTTATTGAATTCTTGTAATTGCAATAATGCATATTAATATATATTTTTTGTTAAATTTTATATAAATTTTATATAAATAAATACCATTTTGATTGTTTCGAAATTTATATGACTTGAAAACATTAATTTAAAGAAGAAAGAAGAAAACCATAAAATTTCTTTTTAATTAAGTCACAAAATTAAATCTTTATTTTAATTTTTTTATTTGACACGTGAATGCATTGATATTTTTTACTGGTGAAAACTAACCGACAGCAATATATGTAGAATTTTCATTTTTTTTATAGTTTTGCGACAACTTGGCGTATTCTGTTGACGATTGGCTGAAATCATTTAGAGGCCTGTTTCGCGCTTTATTTCCGTTTTAGTCCTCGACGTTATTTTCCGCAGCTCGGATAAACCTTTCGCGCTGAATTTCCGGAAATATAAGGCCTCCACAGTTTCGCCTCCAGTATCCAATCTCGTTTTTCCTTGCCCTCCATATTTTTCTCTTTCTACTGTGTCTCGTGCCCTCTTTGAAAATATCTGTCGTATTTCTTGTTCGGTGAGAAACCCCATATTTTGTCGACAAAAAAATGTGATTCATACTTTCAAATTCGCAAAGGTGAACATTTCTTTAGGCATTATGAGGGTCATGCAAGTGACTAAAGGAATAAGATCTACAGGATTCTGGTTCTTTACGAATTTTTGATAATACGAACGCGATATTTTATGTACAGATTCTATATAGCCGAATTTTGCAACTGTGGAAATATAAAGCAACCTATTGAGTCATTGAACATTATTCTAATTACTTAAATTAGAAAATTGATTTTTTACGTGAGCAACAAATTATTGATTAAATAATTAAACAAATAAATAATTAACGAACAAGGACGAATTTTTTCAATGTAACATTTTGATTCTAGAAATTTGAGATTTATATGAGATGCATACGTTGTGAGAATATTTGATGTTTGGACTTCCTCATCCAAAAAAATCATACATCCCCATCTAATCATAAAATATATAAATTCATGAATTTATATTGCTCCCTTACTGTATAATCAAATGTGCGATATATTTAATCTTCTCCAAATGTCTTCTTAATATTTTACGAGATTGAATATTTCCTTTTCAAGTTTATATACATCAAACTTCGTTGAACGAAGTATCGCGTGGACAGAAAAACCAATGGTTTTCGTGCGCGGTTCTCGTCGTTTGTCATTAGCGTGAAACGTTGAAAAATGATTTCCGCAGCCTCACCGAGCCGTACGTCGGTGGCGTCTAGTTCCCGGACAAGCATCAGTGTTAACAAGGTCCGATTTGTAATTCATGAAGCGCCGGACGGGATAGATTGCACGTGCTGACTAAAAAAAAAGAATACCAGACAAAAAAAAGACTGGCTTTCTTTGGCACCCGCGTTACGCTCCGTAGAATTTATTAACTCCGTGAAAATGCATTGCCTCGGCTACGTTACTTATTGCTGATTGTTAATGGAAAACAGAAAAGCACGCGGAAAAGAGATAAAATCGTCAGTTCCGTACTTTCGTTTTAACGGACAGGCTATCTTAAAAATGTAACGAAACTGTCGATCTCTATTTACGTTAAATATTATCCTGCGCTTCTTATACTTACATAATTTAGTTACACGTTAATTTTTTGCAAGTTTGATTCCAATTTAGTTATTTAAAAATATATGCACGAGCGCGTCTTGAATTTGGCTTTAACTCAAAATTGCGTATTGTAGTTTTACTAATTGGGCCAGTTTTACAATAGTCGTTTAAACTAAAGTTTAGTTAAACTCACTCTTCGTCTTTTTCTAAAAGGGATAGTTAGAAAGAGACGAAGAGTGAGTTAAGCTAAGATTAAAGTTAAGCGATTATTGAAAAACTGGCCCTAAGTTATAAATTATACCATTCACAAGTTTAGTAGATTGTCCTTAAGACGATATAATCTCAAGAGAGAGTTACCTACATGTCTTTGTTTCTTTATATTTCGTGTTGCTTTGATCAAATAAGAATTTTTAATTTGCATAGTTGAGTATGAGAAAGATTATAAAAAGTGCTAACTTGCAACTTTAGTACAGTTAAAGTCGCAATAAGATTAAATGATTTGGATAAGGTAGCTAAACGGTAGGTGAACGGAATAAAGCAATTTAGATTTCAATTTTGATCTCATCTCATGTTCACATTGCTATGCAAGTATTAAGGATAAGTTACATATAGGTATACTCAATGAAAGAATATAGTTATTTATAAAATTTTTTCTTTTAATCTGGAAATAAAAATTAATCTACATTTCACAATTCACATACATTTTATGACGTATTTTTAGATTGTTAATGTATATACATTTGACACAAGATCAATAGTTTCTATTTTCATTCGGTTGCATAATCGGGAGTAACCGACTTTCATATTGACTTTTGTGAGCTATTTGAGGAGAATTTATGGATAAGATACCGAGATTTTTATTTCGTCGATTTGCTGATTAAATCGACAGCGCGCGAGTGTGCCATGTTCGATTTTTGCGTTGCGGCACTTCTATCCTTTTTTCGCATTAGCTCATTGTCCATTGTTATAGCTCCTCTCTTCCCATAGAATCTTTTCATAGCTTTCCGGCATCTATGTCTCTATCGATCGATCTGTCTGACCGAGGCCGTGTACAAGGCCGGTTTGGGCGGGGTCATATCACGAGAAGAGAAAAATTGGCAGCAATGTTGCGAATAAAGGGCTCTGAAACTCCGATTTTGAGCACAAGGGACCTTTCCCATTGAAATCTACATCGTTTGTGAGAAATAAACGGCGTGTCGCGGTTCGACACGCCGTTTCCTTTGCGCAAAATCACACGCAAACAGTTTTACACGAGATATAGCGGTAGCTCTTGTAAAAAATTTCAATCTAAACCTCTTTATTATATTGTCCCGCATTTTATCTAACATCAATGTACAACAAAATTTTAAGAAAATTACAAAACTAGGATATTTACAGATGACGTCTCTCAAAGAAGGAACGTCATTGAAATAATTTTCTTGTTTTTAAATTACCATTTCTATTAAAATTCAGTGAAGTGCACAGGAAGCATGAATTTGACCGAATTGAATTTTAAGTATGTTAGGCCGGGGCGAGTCTGCGAGCGACATAATCGACTATATTTTCTATGCAATTACTTACTCTGAGATATAATATATGCAAGATGATTTGAAGAAACTTTCGAGTCCGGAGTAAGTCAGTTTGCCCGTATAGAGTGACCCAGTTGCTTGGCGCCTAACACACTCTTCTGGACTACGGCGTTAAGTTCCGGTAAAGCTTTAGCTTGCATTTGACAGAAATTTTGTTCTTCATTACTTACCTCTCGTTTTTCCTTCGTTGTTTCTCGTGCCATTGGCGTCGTTAACGTTAAATACAGATTACACAGCTGACGCTAAATTACATGTGTAATCATGCTCCGTTTTTATAACTTTAGAAATGTTTTAAATAATTTTAAAAATTTTTTATGTTTGATATTAAAAAATTAAACTGCAAGCTTTGTTGAATAAAAATGTAAATTATGGAAGTGTCGTTAAAGTCTGAAACACAATTTTAATTTTATACCTTCTGTAATTGATATTTTTATATAATATTAATAATGCTCTTATAATATCGTAGAATAATAATCTCTATATAATTTAAATGATTTAAACATCTATTTTGTTTAATCATTTTCTTACCAATATAAACATCATTAATTTGTTTACTCGTGAATATGAAAGAAAAGGAAAAAGTCGATGGTTGGGACAGTCGTCAATCTATTTGTGCGTTGTAAAAACAAAGAATCGATGAAACCTCATCGACCCGGGATTTCGAGTCCAATTCCGCAACAATTTTTCACGCTCATCCAATATCGCTTTAAAGCGGTTATCGCGTCGACGTTTCCAGCGTCGATAGTGGCTGACTAAAAATAATATCTTCACTCGCCGGGCGTGACATTTAACGGTTACTCGCCCACGAATCGACCCGACTCCCTCAAACATAATTACCCTTTCTCATTAGCCTCTTTCACGGTTTACGGTCCGATCGGCCCCTCATCGTCGCAGATAATCGCCGCGATAGAAGTGGCTTGCGATAAACTCGAAATACTAGCCGACGATAATTTTCTGCGACAAAAATGTTTTACAGTAGTATTTTGTATATTTATTAATTTGTTTGACGTGGCGTATATTTTTTACGAAGTAGCGTGTATACACACAATTGTATTTCTTTATTTTAATTATGTTAATTTTAATTCTATGCCGTAGGTACCAATTTTTAATACTGCGTTAATTCCACTTTTATTTTTATGCTATACGACTGTTGCATCATAATTAAAAAATTTTAGTGATATATTTGATATATATAAATTATTGATAATATTGTTTATTAGAAGTTTTAAATTAATTTTTGATACATGACTGTATTTTCTGGTACATATTTTTACCATAAAGGATTTTTGATTAAGATTATAACGCAATTAATAAATAAATATAAGTTTTATTATAAATATAACGCATGTTTTCCGTCACATGACAACGTTGTTTAAAGTTTTTCCATTGTATTATAATCTCAATAATTTTATCTATTCGCAGTGTAGAGTATATATATAGACACAAAATTGTGCCAATCTAATTTTGGATTATTATATTTGAATGCAACCTAAAAGGGCGAGAATTTACGGAACTTTGACATTTGAATAAATCTAGGATTTACTATACACGAGAATAATACTTATTGATACTTGAACTATTGCAACAATTAATTATTTTTATATAGGGTAAGTCGGGGGAAGATGCCAGTAGGTAGAAGATGCCACTTTGTTAATATTTCGTTCATTATTCGATATATGGTAATGTTTTCTAGTTGTTAACGTGAGATTGTTTATACAACGAGTAACACATGCAAACTTCTCTAATTTTACCGTGTTAAATCCCAAGAATCTGGGAAAATCTATTCAAGCAAAGTGGTGAGTGGGCTTTTTATAATATTGTGCTTTTTTTTATTAAGATCTTTCATAATTCCTTTTCATTAAAAATGAATTTATTTAATATATTTTGAAACTACATTAAATGGCTGTCTCATAACACGAATAGTCATTTTTTTCTATGATATCAGTGTGTGAAGCGTCACAGGTAGCACCTTTCCCTCGTCATTGGAATAAGATGCCACTTCAGGAAAAACACCATTAGATTGACGGACTATTTTATAATTTTAATTTTAAAAATTAATTTAACTTTAATTTTTTAAAATTGTATTTCTTAATTGTTAATAGTTAAAGTTTATTGTTAAAAATAAATCTATGTTTTGGTATACGTATTAACTTTATTTTTATTTATTGAGTGCTGCATGTTTCTTAAAATACTTTGCATTCTTTCTCCATTACAGGTGGCGTCTTACCCATGAATTGGGGTAAGATGCTAGTTTTGCAGGTATAAATATATAATCAAATTACAACATTTTAACAATAACCTTTAGGGTGACTCTTTTCAGCACTGCTATGTGAAAGCTTAAGTATCACTTTGCAAAAATTCCGAAGCCGTTATGGCTATTGGTTTGTTCATATTTCCATAATATTTCTTAACTATGGCATCTTCCCCTGACTTACCCTACTTTTATATATTTTAAATAAAAATGTGTGTGTGTGTGTGTGTGTGTGTGATGAGACCATATTCTCTGAAAGAAACATTGAATTAATTTTTGCTCTTAATTAATTAACAATTTATTAAGAACATGCAATCTTTTTTATTAACTTTTATAGGGTACATTGCTATGTTTTTAAGAGATAATAATTTTTTGTTTATCACGTTTTATGAGGCATTGAGCAGTTATTGACTTTCAATAGGCCTCTGTTTAGGACATTTTGGCGTATACTAAACGGTTGTTGAATCGAAAACACGCAACGCAATTAATATACGTGCTAATTGCTTAAGTTTGGGCAATTAAGAAGTTGCTGTGCGGCCTGAAATCTTGCGCATGTACGTACGGTATTAGGCGAACGGATATTAATCTACGTGACGGTCAAAAAGAATCACGCGATAACAGCTTAATGTAATAGCAGCGCTATAGTTCATACGTCCCGTATACTATCTAAACTTCTGTAAAAACTTGAACATTTATTTACTTTATAACATACGACTCAATTTTTATCTTATCTGAAAGTTCTGCGTTAAGGCAATCATCTTATGCAATTATACTTATTTTAGCTCGTAAAATTAATGAAAGCGGAACGCTAATTTAATTAAGTGCAAAAGTAACTAACGACCGTGAAAAGATCTTAATTGCTCTTGCTAATCTTGTTGCGTGCTTTCGTTTAATAGCGTCGCATGGCACACGCCATCGTGTGAACTCAGATGGCCGATTATAAATTACAAGATTATGCTCCTATATCCATAATTCGGGTAAAACACGGATTATGTCATTGTTGCTACTAACAATAAGCGCGCTGAAAATAGTGATTATACAAACGAGGTGATATGCGGATTAAAAATAGATGCAATATCTCATTAAATTGCTTAACTGCGTTAAGTGCAACGCGTGTTAAATAATTGTAATTTACTAATTTACTTAATAACGCGTCAAGAGCTAAATATGCACGCGAATGTTTCAAAGACGCGGAAAGAAAGTATAGTCTATCTATGTATATATGTACAAGTAAATTATCTCAAATATATTTCGCATTTATATCTATTCACATTTTAAATCAACTTTGTTCTTTATTCATGCAAACTTCACACACGCATGATGTGCTTTGAAGTTTAGCAGCACCAAGTTTTCTTTGACAAAATATTTTATTATTTTAATATAATATAATGAAAGAATGAAATATAAAATAATAGAAAATGAAATGTCACGATAACACATTTTTCATGTTCAATTTCATATTTCTTTTTCAAGTTCTTTTGCGTTAATTCTATTAAATATGATAAAAGAATTAAATTTTATGATGTATATAAACTCATGCTCAGTTGGCTCAATGTTTGATATCACTACTTAATAGAAAAAATAGGTTAAAGCATCATTGTTTTGCACAATACTATTTTAATGGGCACTTGCGCTTTTTTTTTTACTTTTTTAAAACAGGTGTTTTTATAGAATACGTCAAAGTAATTAGATATTGTAAGTATTTTTTACCATTATAAATAATAGTAAATAATTTGGTTACTATTATATCAGGAGTATATCTTTTACTGAGAAAGATTGTTTATTGATTAGTTTAACGAGAATTTTGCGGAATCGGTATTTTTATCGCAAGGATTTCATGAACTATATATTGAAAGCCGTACAATGTATTGATGTTAACGCAATGTCGACCTTCGTTGTAGTTAGAATCTGTTTATTTGATTTGAGTTGAAATGCGGTGCTAACATCGCGTGTCATTAAAGTGTTTTCAAGAAATCGAGGTATAGGGACTACCTCCAAGTACGGCCCGCGCCTTCGGATTTCTCTAGAATCTCTTGGTCGTTTGCCAAGGATTGTTAGATCGCATCCAACGATTCGTATATACGTAATATAATCTAGATGTATTAATACATACTAAATCGCAACGTGGTGCAACGTCGGCCGTTCGTTTACCCGTTCATTAGTACTTTACGTTTCTCGTGTAATCCGTCTTTCTCACGATAAACTCGCCTCAAATTAATTTAGCGTCATGACTCTCTTTACCGCCACGGAATAAGATTTGATTTTATTATTTTTTATTTTACACGCGGAAAGATAATTCCCTTTCCTATGTTACTCTGTTAAAACAGCCATAAATGTGTCATTCATGTTTTTCTTTTATATTTTTCTTCACAATTATTTTTCTCCTTTATCATTTCAATTCTTCTGTGAGAATTACGCAATTACTTGGAATGTATTTCTTATTTTAATTATTACGAAATCTTTTTTTAAATTAAATATTTTTTCTTTGTTAAAAAAAGCAAATGCATTATATGTGTACGTGTATCTGTTACGCGTATTTAATTTTAGCAAAAAATTATAGTATATTGATCGATGTTGTTCGTATGATTTAAGAAAGTCTGATATTCCTTTCTTGATAGAAATTGCTTGATAGAGCTTTCAAGGTTGTTTTGAAGTTACTTCGCGATGAAGAATTTCTCTCAGGACTTTCCGAAAAAGCTTATTTTGGAGATAAGGTCTTTTCGAAGTCTTCTTGCGGAACTATTGTTTGACTAATTACGGTTAAGAATAAATTATTACTTCATTAACCGTCCCGCTATCAAAGGCCGTATAAATCTAGGAAATATTTTTTCGCCGCGCAACGTTGAAACTTCATAATACAGTGCTGCGAACAACAAAATTGAAGCTCGCTGACGTAAATAAAATTTATGAACGATAATTTTAAGACTGCTACGTATTTTTTTATGTTTTGTTCCTGTCTAAAGTATTAATTAACACATTTTACTATCTTCCGACAATTTATGATTGAATTTGTTCTAACCATACCATTAAGGGGATCCTGCATTGGCAGGCGAATTCCAATGATGTCAATAATGTCGATCGAAATGTGATTTTTGCACAGCTGCCATTTTTTATCGGATTTATAGAATTAAAAGTCCTTTTCCAGGATTAAAGTATACACGCAAACGGACACGGGACTTGACAACTTTACGTTGAGAAAGAAAAAAAAATTTTTATATTAAAAACAACTTTACGTTGAGAAAGAAAAAAGAACTTTATATTAAAATTTTTTTTTCTTTTTCAACGTAAAGTTGTCAAGTCCCGTGTCTGTTTGCGTGTATACTTTAATCCTGGAAAAGAACTTTTAATTCTATAAATCCAATAAAAAATGGCAGCTGTGCGAAAATCACATTTCGATCGACATTATCGACATCGTTGGAATTCGCCTGCCAGTGCAGGACACTGCAGGATCCCCTTAACGGGCTGAAATAGGACAGTTCTGGACTTCGTCATGATCGTGCTAGAAAGTCGTAATACGCATGAATTTTCGAACTAGCCGGAAGAGTTAAAATGTATCTGCGGAAAAGGTTTTAAACGATGAAGTTACCGCAGATAAAATATAAAAGTTTCGCTTCTCTCCCTACGGTTTTTATTTACACCACCACTGCTCGCGGCTAATAAATTGCGGAGGCCGTAAAAGTTTCTTTATACGAGTAACGCGATAGACGCCGGTATACTTAAGTCGTGTTATAAAAAATAAAGTATTATAGGGTCTATCAGGATTTTAATTATGGATGTTTCGAAGGTGTTAAGAGTACCGTACTAATACTACACGAGCCGTAATGTATAATTATTATTGAGCAGTGTTGCAGTTTTAGTACACTATTCGCGATGCTGCATAATCATGCAACATGATGAACTTATGTCATATTTAGCATGAACATTATTCTCACATAATTACATGTGGAAATCTCAAGCTCGTATTTTGCGCTTAAAGAACGTACTTGAAATCGATTTTGAGACACGATATGGTTTCATAAATAGATCTCGAGAGTCAATTTGATATTCGTCGTTACGTCATATTCGCAATTGCGATTTAATCGAGGAATTGAGATGGTCTTAAGATACGGCTTGAACTTTATTTCTTGCAATTCAATAATTGATTATTGCGAGAAGATTATATGTTTGTGTGTGTGTTAATTGTTTACAAATTTTGTAACATTTTTCCGTAATTGACTTGAAAGAAACGCGATTACTTAAAAAAACACGTTTAACAATTTTTCTAAATGACAAGCTAATAACAATTATTTATTAACAATTAAATTGTCATTAGTCTGTCATCAAAAGAAAAAATTTAATATAGGGGAGATACACACACACCGGGGCTAACTCGACACGATTTTTTCAAAGGCAATTTTCAACAACCATTTAAAATGCGAATTCAATGGTACACATTTAAAGAGTGTTCCTTTTGGTACAAAATTGTTTAAGGAAGTTTTGCTGAACGTCGCTTTGTTTTGCCCCCAGAAGAGGAAAAGTGACGCGAAGACAAATTGAAAAATGCCGGGGCAAACTCGACACTTTGTCTGATCGATACAATTTGATTTGAAACTTATTTTTTTATTGTCTGAAAATGAAAATACGTTATTTATCATGTATTTAGAAAGTACAAAAATTCGGAATAAAGTAAAACAATCATTGGAAATAATGAGAAAAAATTGGGTAAATATGCACGAAAAGGTCCCACCTTTGTACCTATATAATGTTTGTTGCTATGAATACCTTGAGTCATACTGAGTATTTTCCAACAAGAAACACGTGGCGCTCATTGCTTATTAAAAAGTTATTAACAAGAAAAGTTTGGTAAATATGCAGAATGTAGGCAACCTCACGGATGACGCTCATCTTGACATATGATGTCAAGGTCATCACCCTGAGTAACATGCAAAAAGATTTAATTGTCGGTCGCTGTTTATTCAAAAGTTATTAACAAAAATAGTTTGAAAAATATAGCAGTTATTTTGAGTACTAAAAGACATAAACGACTAATATGTATGTGGAAATAGTACATGTATGAACGAAAGAAACTAACCTAACCCAACTCAATTGTTGTATGGGTGGAAAAGTGCATGCGTGGATGCAGTAGGTTCCGCCCTTCTGCGGGGGGACCCGCTTCCAAAAATGCCCCCCCCCCCCCCTCGGCCTGTGTGGAACCCGCCCCTCTGTTTACGCATGTACTTTTGTATGTTAGTCTCATAATACCTACTCAATTAACATTAATATAAAATTTTCTATTAATAATATACATTTATGTATATTCTTCGATTAGATTGAAGTAAAGTCTATTGTTAAAGTTAAGATTCAAGCAATTCTATTCTAAAACGATCTCGCAATCGTTATCGAACGGAAGTATTTAAATGACTCTAATAAGTCTACAAAACGAAGTGAAAAATACGCAGTAACAGTTTATTTATCGAAAATAATTTAGAAAACAAGAAGTAGAATATTCAGCGTACATTTATTTCGTAATACGTTGAATATTTCGTGGCTTTGGCATTTGTTTTTGTGGTGTACATACACAGCGCGCTATTGAGATCTGACACGTGGGCGGAGTCAGCCAATATGGCTGACAAAAGGTATCACTTTTGAAAAAATTATTCTCGCTTCTGACACTCAATTGTCGCTGTTATTAAAAAATATTTATTGAATGCAGTGAAAATTTTATTTTTATGACAAAATATGGTAAAACTGCATATTAGGGGCGACCTCTCCGAAAGTTATTAACAAAAAAAGTTTGACAAATATAGCAGTTATTTTAAGTATTGAAAGGCATAAACGACTAATATGTATGTGGAAATAGTACATGTATGAACAAAGAAAAGTTATTTAAAGCAGCGAATTGTTGGTATATATACAATATATACAATATGCCAAATTGTTCACGTACGAATGTATGTGTGTACGAACACTGCATTTGTACACTGGGATTCGAACAGTTAGATAGTAGGGCAACTACGCGCGTTCCGTGCGTCATCGTATTATCATCCTTCGAGACCGCGACAAGCACCACGAATAACGCGATTCTTCTAGCAAACAAGCAACTCTTCGTATCTCGCGTCGCGCTTTGAATTTTTCAATGGTTTAATAATTTAGCCACCTTTTTCGGATTGAGAACGCGACACATATAATCCAACGTGACATATAGCTATTATTTGTATTAGTTCGAAAGAAGAAATTCAAGAAAGGAGAAATGTTCGATACGAATTTAATGAAGTATTAAATATTTTGGAATGGAGAGATAACACACATCACCTGGCCCATGCAGCCTTGGTATTTGTTATTATGACGTACAGCGCGCTATTATTCATGCAAGTTCGCCGCGCTATCATTCATTCTCACTACTCAAACAGGAAGGTAGCAGAGCGAATCGCCTCGTGCGCCATCGTATTAACTACGTGACAAGTACTACGGACAACGTAATCGTTCCTAGTGAACGAGTAATATTTAATTATTAATGCTCGTGATTAATAAGTTTCCACAATTAACGAGAACTAATTTTTGTTACGTGATTATTTTCTATAAAACATTATCGATTATGCGTACAAGAGTGTCTTGCAAAGTATCTCGCAATCGTCGTATTAATATGAAGTTAATTTATCGTATTTATATGAGTCAATAACAAGGTCAATAATAAAGCATAAACTCATGAATATTAATAAAAAATAATAAGGAATATTTTATGAATACGATAAACTAACAACTAACAAGGGGAGGCTACGCTCCACTCTGCGAATTTTGATGAAACTTGCAGGAGTTGTAGGAGATATTATTTAGTGAATACCTGTAAAGCCGTTTCTCTGAATGGGCTTTAAGAGCCGAGTTATAAACAATCGTAGGTGGATCTTTCCGCTGCGTATCCATATTAAGTCGCTTACTTTCTACCTTCGCGATTAAAATAAAATTTTGGGAAATGATTTAGGCATGCCTCAGGATTATTTAAAGTTAGTCAGATTGCTACAAAATTCCCAGGAGCACCATGCAATTATTAGTTTGGCAGGCAGACCCACCAAGCCCCCAACAATGATTTCGAATTCTGGTGCTGCCGGGAATTTTGCAGCAAATCTGACTAACTTTAAATAATCCTGAGGCATGCCAAAATCATTTCCCAAAGTTTTATTTCAATGCGAAGATAGAAGGTAAGCGACTTAATATGAATACACAGCGGAAAGATCCACTTTCGGCTCCTATAGGGCTTATTCAGAAAAACGGCTTTACAGATAATTCACTGCATAGTATCTCCTACAACTCCTGCAAGTTTCATCAAAATTGGCGGAGAGTAGTGTACAGCGTGGCCTCCCCTCGTAAGCAAAAAGTGAACAAAGGTGGAATAATTTTGTTAAAAGACAAATTATTAAATAAAAAATAAATTATAATATTAAAAAATAAATAATAGAAGTCGCATTTATTTCTTTTTTGAGTTAGTATAATTGAGTAACTGATTCTTCAATTTTGTCATTCTTGATTTACGAAGGTTGCAATTCCATTCCATTCCGATTTTAAATACGAGTTATAACTGGTATATTGTCTTTAATTAATTGGTATACATATTAATGAATTCGCATTACTAGTTGATTGACAAGTATTAAATAATATTTGTTTTATGAAATTTATCTTTCACGTTAAATTGCGTAAGACAAATCGCGATTGTCCGTGGAAATTCACGCATTCACGAAGGAGTGAATTGTCCGTGTAATAATCCTCATTCATAATAGCGTAGTTGCCGTTTTGCGGACGACGAATGAAGTGTGCTATTGTGGTTTCGCGCATATCACTTAAATTCTTCAGCGTTGACTCCGCCGGGGTATTTGGCATCGCGACGCGCATCTGGTGCGCGATTTTGATTAACGACGGCGGCGGCGGCGATTCTCCGCATCCGGAAATAACGCTGCGAAAATGAAGTCCGATGCACCGATCTTGAAATAACCCTATTGCGTAACAAAAAATTAATGAGAATTATGCTATTTTACCCAACGGTGAAGCTACAATCTTTGACCCTTCACGCGAAAAGATTACTGATATTAGTTTCCCCAAAGGTAAAGAAATTTATGAAAAGAATTAGTATAAAATCCGTTTCCATATAAATTGCAACACATTCTTCGGCTTACAGTGTAATTTGCAAAGAACTTGTTCATTTTTTAGGTTTACACCGTGCAAAAGAAATTTACCTACGTTTTTATGCATCTGGCATTATTATGATACAGATTAAATGTACGTAAAGATTACTGATTAGTCTCCCTAACAGTAAACAAATTTATGAAAAAATTAGTATTATAAAATCCGTTTCTATATAAATTGCAACACATTCTTTGGCTTACAGTGTAACTTGAAAAAGACTTGTTTATTTTTTAGGTTTACACCGTGCAAATAAAATTTACCTTATACGTTTTTATACATCTGGCATTATGATACAGCTTAAATGTACCTTTTTATAGAGCATTATTGTATCGCAATTTGGTGACGATTATGTAACCGAGTTAATCGATGACGAGATGGTTGGAACGGGAGCTCGCGAAACCATTTGAGTTCTCGACCACTAACTCTAGTCCACTCACATTCTGCCATCCGCTACTGACCTGCTCTTTGGCGATCATTCGGACCGGTGGAATGTGGGTTATTACATCGCCGTTAAAACGTTGATTGCACAATGGCCTAACCGAATCTGATCTCGCGTTTGCAGCGAAATTTTGCGCGATTTCGCGTGAAATCGGGGCTGATATGATCATCGTGTTACTGTCCGTCAAGTAACACGATTGATAGATCTTTTAACGACGTCGCAGATCGATGCTAACGTTGATACAGTATATCTTTAACACGATACAGAATAGTGAGAATTAAAAATGCTCAATCTTTGCAGCGATTTTATATTAAACAAAAATTGTTTTATTCCATATTTATTAATGTAGTTTTATCTTCATTGTTAACTAGCTGGTTACCCGGGCTTCGCCCGGGCGTCGTTTTTCATCAAACGACTTCAATTGTGTTTCAATATCCATATTATGGACAAACATAAGGAGTGTGTCGGGTTTAAAGGTGATAGTTTAAATTTTCCGTTTGAACAACACATCAGGTGCTTTAATTTTAAACTTTTTTGCTTGACAACGATCACATATTGCATCCATTTTCCCAATTATTACTCTCGAATAAAATTGATATTCGTAATTTGGATCATAACTATAAAATGCCTCTAATTTCAAATTGGACCGCATAAATGTTTTCTTTAATTGAACATGTCGTAACTGGTCTTTTTCTACTCGAGTTTCACGCTATTGAGTTGTTTCCACTTTTCCGATGTTTCACTTACCGATCAGCGACTTCATCCCTTGGTTTTCCCGGGCGTTTTTTCGGGAATTTCGAGATTGCTCGCTCGCGATGTACATACACAGAACATCGATATTTCACTTACCGATTAGCGATTTCATCCCTTGGTTTTTCCGAGCGTTTTTTTTTCGGGAATTTCGAGATTTTTTGCTCGCATGTAACGTAATTTGTTGTCTTCCGCAAATGCCATATACCTACTTACAATATCTTTTTAAATGCCTGTTGCGAAAGTTTGATTTGAGATTGAAATTAAATTCAAATAAGAAATAGTAGGTGTTCAGAATACTGTAATCATCCCTTGGTTTTTCCGGGCGCTTTTTCGGGAATTTTGAGATTGCTCGCTCGCGATGTGCTTACACTAAACCTCGATATTTCACTTAAAAAACGCCCGGGAAAACCAAGGGATAAAATCGGTAATCGGTAAGTGAAATATCGAGGTTCTGTGTACGCGAGCAATCGCGAGCAATCTCGAAATTCCCCCCAAAAAACGCCCGGGAAAACCAAGGGATGAAGTTGCTGATCGGTAAGTGAAATATCGAGGTTCCGTAGTAGCCTATGTTTTGCGCAAATATGTAAAGAGTAACTGTGCAAAAGTTGGTTCAAATCGGTCGAATAGTTTAAGAGTGTATAAAGAACAAACAGACATACAGATATTCTATTTTATATATATAGATAGATTTTGATTATTTTCAAATTTTATATGCTCTTTAAGTAATATGTAACGTATTTAATATATTTTAATACAAATTGAATTTTGAAGACAGCAGATAAGTTTTTATATATTTAATATAAAAGATTTAAAATAGTAGTTGTATTTATTTGTATATGGTTATATTTTTAAAATTTTAAGATAATCAGCATTAATATAGACATTTACAATAAATTTAATAAAGTTTAAATTAGTTTATATAAAATGTTTTAACGTGCGCATTATTCGTTAAAGGCATAATTTTCTTATAATTTTTATTTTTTTATATTTTTCGTCAGCACATTAATATTTTGAAATTCAAAGTAGCGCTTACATTATCGATAATGTGATATCGAGAATGATCGTGAATTTAACATCTTGTTGCAAGTTAGTTTTTAAAGACCTTGTCTCTTAAGCGGAGTCTACAATGAGAATTTAAGGCGTAAAATTTAAGCTTTAAGCCTTAAGCCGTAAGAAATTGACAAATCACAGTCAAATATTCTTCTCACATTTGACTGTGATTTGTCAATTTCTTACGGTTTAAGACTTAAAACTTAAATTTTACGCCTTAAATTCTTATTGTAGACTCCGCTTTAGCCATCAATAACATCGTGCCATTCGATCGGAAGAAGTTTTTCTTTCCGAAGAAATTACTTATGCTTGAATTACAAACTCTTAAATTACTTTTTTATATAGACCTAACCATTGTTATATTTTCTTCCATGGATTCACCTATGGACGTGAAGAAAATTATCTTTCTATGAAAAATACTAAATAATTTTTTTTTTGTAGAACAAGAATGCATTAATATTATTAATTGACAAAACAATGTTTTTTCAGGGAAATATAACGATTGTGTTGAATTCTGAATTGCGCTTGACGACGGCAATTGACGAAAATCATGGCATCTTTTTGTCAAACTACGATGTTGAGATCCACATTAAGCTGAACTTCTCCGTCTCTCCGAACTTGTAATTAGGGCGTGATAGATCGTCGACATCGATGTTGAAATCGTCTTTCCGTGGCAGACCGCATTACCCGATTAATCAGAAACTTCACATAGCGGAGCTTAGGGCACTTTGAAGTTAGGCAACTGGCAGGATGAAATTAGAGTGTATCGTCAGGTTTATATCCTTTTACTCGATTTTTATTCAATTTATATAATTCGAAATACCTATTTGATATCTGATAAAGTTGAGAAGATTTAATATTAACATTATTAAAAATTATTATAAATTAAATAAGTTATTGCAACATTAAAATTATTACACAATATTATTACAATATATCATATAATATTATTTTAAAACATGTTTATGTATTAAGAAACAAAGAATGCTATTTTTATAAAGACAACAAATTTTTAACGTCAACATATTGCAAGATTAGGTGATAAGTAATAATTGCACGATTACTAATTAATATATTTAGTAATAAACGTTGTATAAAATTGTAAAGAAATGATAGACGTTTACTTAAGTCTTTCAAGTTTTATAAAAAAAGGCAGCTATTTGTTTCTTGTTAAAAAATCAGTTTGTTGTTCTATTTAAGTGATGTCTCTGTGTGTGTTCGATGTGTCCGAGTTTCGATTACCCCTCTCAACCTTACAGCATGATATCGCTAAGCGCAATTAATCGTTATTATATTCATTCACTGCTCTGAAATTGATATATTGCTATCGATTAGCTTTGGAAGACGTCTCATCGCAAATCCCTCTTTCTTTCCGTTCGCCGTTTGCGAATGTTGAAATAATCTTTACGGAGGCACAGGTGTGCATTCACGTACGGCCTCGGATCGCCTAGATCCGATGCTAAATCCGCTTGTCGGTACAAGCAGACAGGTGCTAGCCGATCTCGACCCAATCCACTCTTCCATCTCCGTACCCCTTGCCGTGTTTCCGCCACCTTCGTGTGCCGAATAAATATATATCTACGGAGGTGCCATGAGACGAAGTTTTAAAAGAGGCAAATGCAGAAACATGCTTTTGCGATCGTGCCAATTGTCCTTATAATCCAATTGCCTACTTAAATCTAAATATCTTTACCTGAGAAAACTTTTCCGTGAAAATTATTGTATCAATTTTACAATGATACAGCTTTAGTCGCAAAATTATTATTTTGACAACATTACTTTGTTTCTTACAAGAAATATCGATTTTATTCTTAAAATTTAATGTTGATATTGGAGTTAAAAAGGAGCTAAATCATATACGGCAATTTAGAATTTAATCCAGGATATCTCGAGAGAGAAGATATTTTTAGTTCAATCAAGTTTTTAAATTAAATCACTGTTAAATCCACTTATACAAGAGGATAGATGTCAGACAGACGCAATCTTGTATTTTCTACTGATATGATAATTCTTTACGAAATGCAAATTAATAAATTATTTTTTTTGTGTATAAGAGTTTCTCTTTGGTTAAAATTCATTATTTTATAAAGAAATGTTATATATGGAAGATAAAAAATAATTAAATTATTATATTGCGTTACATTTTAATTACAGCGGAATATTCTTTTTATATTTAAAAATATGCTATTCTAGATCTCTTAAACTATATTTCTCCTTTGCCATTAATAAACAAAATATGTTACTTAATAATCTTTATGCATATTTAAAATTATGCGCAAGCTTTACGAAGCGGAATCCTCTTTCATGAGAGAGTTCTGACCTTCTGCAGCATATCTTACATATCGATTAATTCAGAGACAATTACGAGTTTAGGTCAGTCGAGCTTTATTGCACACGGTTGATTCGTAAATAGCAAAGTTCTCTTTTCTGGGCAGAAATTCTCGCCGTTTCTGGGACACTCTGTATATCGATTAATTCAGAAATAGCTGCAAGTGCGCTTAAAACGCTCGAGTATCAGTACTCTTCTTCATGACAACGCAATTCTCATCTTTCGCGGTATTTGTATTGCTGTATCAGCAATATATTTACTAGTACTTTTAATTATTGAATAATGTTATCTGTAATAATGCCAGCAATGAATCAATATAATCGCACATAAATATATATATATGTATTATATTGATTCAATGCTGTTATTATATTGACATATATATCAAATCATAAAGTTATCTTCACCAGTAAATAATTTACAAAAATGATCTCGACCTAACTTGCCACATTTATTAATTGTAACATTCACGACGTTTCAATCATCGGTTGTGGTCATTGGGGGTGTCCTTCTCAAGTGTGAAAATTTATAAATCACATATACAATAAGTTCGAATCATGTACATTGTAGCGTGTTATGACAAACCAGACGAAGTAAACTAAAAAATATACTTATACAGTGAAATTATAATAAATAATTTTTAAATCATAAAATAAAATTCGCAATATAATAAATCACAGGCATTTCAAATCATGATATTGTGTAAAACGAGATAAAAATCAAGAGGATCATGTTTCGTGTGTCTCAAAAAAGATAAAAAAGATCCAAGATCCCCCTACATAACACGGATTCGTATAATTCTATAATACAACGGGAAAATTTTAATATTTGTTTGTTTTAAACTTTAAAGAGAGTGAAAAAAATATTTTGTTATATCTTTAATATTTAATATTCATTTTACATTTTTTTTGATAAACCTTTACATCTTTTATACAGGAATACGAAAACAGAATGAGGCGGAAATAGTGAAGCTGCATGCAATGATACAAAAAGTAGAGCTCAAATGCAATACACTCGGTGAGCTTTTAGAACAAAAAACAAAAACACAATTTTAAGGGTTGATTCAGACAACCGTGCCGTGACCGTACAGTGCAGGGATAGAAAGAAATGACAGAATGATAGAAAAATGACAGACAAATAGAAATGTTCACGGGATGGATACGGTATGTGCACGGCACGGCCATGTCTGAATCGATCCTAATTGTGTTTTCTGTTTTTAAAGCCCTGTGGACCTATTCTCAATTCTGTAACTCTTAACGACAGTTTCGTTTAATATCTGGGCAACGCAAATATAACGCTAACGAAACTGTTGTGATAGAGTTTCAGAATAGGCCCACTGAAGTTTTAAAAGCAGAAAATATACAATTTTAATTGTGTTTTCTGTTTTAAAAGCTCACAGAGTTGTGCTGCATTTGAGCTCTGCTTTTTAGAACCAACAGCCTACGTCTTTCTCTCCAAAGACAGAAATCTCCAAAGACAGTTCTCTGCACGAGAGTCCCCTCTCATAAATGTCTCGTGCGGGGGGTGCAGTTTGAAATATAAAAATTCTTGTGATTAGGTGGACTCAAATCTGGTTCCTCGAGGTTACGAGTCTGGCACTTTACAGCACTAGACCACACTGTTACCCATCGATAAGAGTATTACGTGATGCTATGGCTAATTTCAACATGCGATCACTTAAACAATCAATTTCACACCTAATTTTTTAAAAAAGTGTCAGTCGTCGGCTAACATATACAAATATTTATACAGGGTGTCAGGTTATAAACGGACCACTTCTCGTAGGCAGGTAAAGCGTGTTAGAGCCATGGCACGTAGCAATGGACATAATTCACGTAATGATATACGTATAATCTATGTGACTCGTATAATAACACGGATTCATATAACACGGAACGCATTCCCCGTGTTATACGGGCATCTACTGTATAGGTATTGTATATTATCTATCTATGTAGGTATAGATGGTAATTTTGTATTATCTAACAGTATTTTAATTTTATTTATTTTAATTATTGTAACAAGTGTTATACATCTATCGTTTTATCCATACGTCTCGTTAACGAGCGCTGATGATTCATAACTTCATAAGTAGCGAGATTCCTTGTCATAACAGTCGATCATCGCTCGAATCGTCGTATTCGTCTTCGACTACGCCTTAGTCATTTAAGTTATTACGACGGACGCGGGTCTCACGACTCGGGGCGAGAATGCACTTTATTTTCAGACAAGGCGCGCGAACACTTCGCGGCCAATGTGGAAAGCCAGTGGTTCGTCTTTTAATAGCACGTTGCATCTTGGTAACGACGGGCCGCCGTCCGCGGAGCTTACCTGATATACCGGGTGGCCCGAAAATGTCGTTTGGTGTCATTTGACGAAGATATAGTGTCGGTCAGGCGGCGACGCAATGTTGCGGCCGATCGTTTTGTTGTAAATATAGATTCGTTTGTTCGTGATCGAGTCGACCAGTTGTTGACCTGTATTGGGGTTTACACACAGTAGTCGAATTGTGTGCAAACGCGCCCGTCTCTTTATACCAACAAAACAACCATGCATCAATATCGTTGATAACTTGTGTTACGATTTTGGTTGTACTTCAGTGACTGTCGTAGGTAAAATTTATTTGTGCAGTAATTCCTGATTTTATTTCTCTTGTTTATAAAATATAATTCTTGGGTTATGCATTTATGGACATATTAACGATTTCCGCTTTTGCTTTAGCTTGTTAAAAATAGGACACACATTCGATCATAATGAAAATTTAAACATATAGGATTCATAGAAATTTATTTGATACAGAGGAAAGAAAAGAAAGACAACTTATATTCAATTTATTTTTAAACATATGTCGCTTATTTTTACATATATTAGAAACCTATATAAAAAAGATCGGTAGTAATTACGAATTATTATAGATCAAATATATTTTCTTTAATCAAGTAAATTAAATTGTTCCTCTCCTTTTCTTTTTTTTTCTCTCCTTTTATTTAATAGATCTTTTCATGTTATTTTAAATTTATAAACACATAAGTCTCGAATATGCGTTGATTGTTTCTGATTTGAAACCTAGCTCATATGTAATTATCGATCAGCGTACGTGCATTGAGTTGTTTCTGTAAACGTTGACAATGAAGAGCAAACAGTTCTCATAGCCGATCGATTTCCGCCTTTTCCCCTTCTGTCAATATCATTTACTTCGGAAGCAAATACAAATTCATTAAAGCTAGTCAAATGCACCCACCTCAGGAATTAACGATTGTCGTGTATGATGAAAAACAAGAGGATCTTGACTATTTTTACGACACGCGAGTATATATGAAGTAAAAAATGTATCAGGTACCTGTCAATATACATGTATCCATGTTCGGAAAGCAAAACCGTGTTATGTTATGTTTTTTATTTTTAAATGCTCTTTATTGTACCTTTTTACGTATAAAGTGGGACAAATGTATATTCATACTTTCAACCGCGCGCGAGAAAAGAAATTTTAAAATATATTAATAGTTGGTAATAGCAACTCAATAAATCAATAACATTCTAAAAAAAATTTGGTAATCTTTGAAATTAAAAGGTAAATTGAAAATATTTGAAACTATAAATATACTAACAATAATTAAAACATTTATATAAAGAACAATTATATATATTAGATATTTCTTATAATATTATACATAAAAACAATTTAATATTATGTTTGGATTCATATAAAATTAGGTGAAAGAAAGGTGTAGTTGTTAGAATTGTATGTAAGTAAAACTTTTTATTGAAAAAATTGCGAGTACTTGTTGAAGATTGTCTCTGACATACACATTCAAATTTAATGGAAATTGTATAGTGTTACATCATGAAACAAATTTGCTTTTTTTTCTTTTGGGTAATTATTTAGATTAACTTACCCTCCTCCAATAACCTTGACCTTGACATATGTTGTCAAGGTCACCCTCCTGAGTGACCTTTAGAAGGTTTTAGCTGTCGCTCGTTTTTTATTAAAAAGTTATTAACGAAAGAAGTTTGAAGAATACAGTGGTTATTTTGAGTATTAAAAGGCATAAACGACTAATATGTATGTGAAAATAGTACATGTATGAACGAAGGAAAGTTATTTAAAGCAGTGAATCGCTGATATATTGAACAGTCTATTTGTTAAAGCAGAGAATAGTTGGTATAGAAAGGTATATGTATATACAATTTTATGTGTTAGAAAGTGTGAATATACAAAGTATTCTCTGCTTTAATCATGGCAAAAGCATGTTAAAGCTTTGTTAAAACAAATAATGGTTGGTTATTAACAAAAGTTTAGTTATTAACAAAACAAGGTTCAATGACCACCTTCAATGACCAACTATTCTCTGCTTTAACAAATTATTTCTGTTACAGATATTGAGCGTTAAAGTTGACGAAATAGAGTAATATAATAATTTATGGATATACATTTTAATAGTTTATACGCTTTGTTAAAGCAGATAATAATTGGTCATTGAAGGAGGTCATTGAACCTTGTTTTGTCAATAACCAACTATTATCTGCTTTAACAAAGCTTTAACATGCTTTTGCCATGATTAAAGCAGAGAATACTTTGTATTTATGCTTTCTAGTAGCATATAAAATTGTATATATACTTTTCAATATATACCAACTATTCTCTGCTTTAATAAAAATATTATTCAATATACCAACAATTCGCAGCTTTAAATAACTTTCCTTCGTTTATACATGTACTATTTCCACATACATATAAGTCATTTTTGCCTTTTAAAATAACTACTATATTTTTCAAACTTTTTTTGTTAATAACTTTTTAATATAAAACGAGCGACGGCTAAAACTTTCTGAGGTCACTCAGGAAGGTGACCTTGACAACATATGTCAAGGTCAAGGTCATTGGAGGATGGTAAGTTAATCTAAATAATTACCTTCTTTTGTAACTGGTTTATCATGAAGTGGAAAATTATAAGAAACTAAATATATCATTGTGTATAAACATGAAAATTTTGAAACTTTTTGTTACATACGTCCTTATATTTTTTTACCTTATGAATATTGTTTGAAAAAGAAGTGGTTTCCTGTGACTAAACAATAGCGTAAAGCAAGAAAAGTGTGCAACCATGCGAGGTATAGCTACGACACGATGAGCCGGTGATGCATAGATCTCGTGTTAGAAGCTTTTGCTGTATTCATGACTGTCAACGTAAATCAAAGATATGGTATGTTCACAAACGAACGAGTTTTACCAGGAATCCATACTTCAATCAAAAAATTCGTTTAAGCTTTAAAATTCATTGAAGTATCGGAATTCGGTTATATAGGGTGTTTTTTAAAGTGTTACAAACGTATATCTCGGGAAAAAAGCATTTTAGAGAAAAATGTTTCATACAAAAGTTTTTTTATTTTGAGGGGGACATAAGATGGTGTTATTGGTTTGACCTTGGATAGTCGTTTGAAGCTCACGTGAACGTCACTTTCAATTTCTTAAATGACACCCTCTATATTGTAGTATATCGTTTGAAAGGGCATAAAATAAGAAAAATTTTGGCGTAAACCAGAGATCGATACGTTGACCCGTTCGGGAGTTATTTAGGGTCAAAAATTGACTTTTTCCAACTTTGACTTTAAATAACTCCCGAACGGATCAACGTATCGACCTCTGGTTTGCGCCAAAATTTTTCTTATTTTATGCCCTTTTAAATGATATACTACAATATTGGGGGATTTCATTTCAAATTTTTGAGTTGGAGTCCCCTGGGACACTAACAAATTTTAAGTAAAACCCCCATATTGTAGTATACCGTTTGAAAGGGCATAAAATAAGAAAAATTTTGGCGCAAACCAGAGGTCGATACGTTAATCCGTTCGATAGTTATTTAAAGTCAAAGTTTGAAAAAGTCAATTTTTGACCCTAAATAACTCCCGAACGGGTCAACGTATCGACCTCTGGTTTGCGCCAAAATTTTTCTTACTTTATGCCCTTTCAAACAATATACTACAATATAGGGGGTTTTATTTAAGAAATTGAAGGTGACGTTCACGTGAGCTTCAAACGACTATCCAAGGTGAAACCAATAACACCATCTTATGTCCCTCTCGAAGTAAAAAAACTTTTGTATGAAACATTTTTCTCTAAAATGCTTTGTTTCCGAGATATATGTTTGTAACACTTTAAAAAACTCACCCTGTATATGTATAGATTTCAAATATTTCGTTGTCTTTCGAAATAAATCCACTAATATATTTTCACTTTCTGCGAAATATATGTGATGTTAATCGAGGTAATTACGATTCTGAAATATTATTCAATGATATGATTTTAAATTGTTATAAGTGACGATCATATAGTTGGAAAATTTCACAAGGTTATAATTCTAGCGGTGGTGTTACAATTAGCCTAATTGATCTTATTCCTTGGAATAGTCGGTTATGAAAATAGCCGGGGAAAACACTGTTAAATTCTCACGTTCTCACGGAAATGTACTTCAGAATCCACTAAACCGATAAAATAGAGTCGTATAACATTTGTACGTTTTTCGAAGTCGTGGAATATTTTGTCACGTTGGTAGACTCGTGTTATTGGTTTTTCACAGCTGGAGCCGCGATGTAAGGCCATGCACGTTTTGCTTGGTTCGTAGTTTTTTCTTCGCCAACAGGCTGTTAAAAAATAAAACAATTTAATTTTTTTTAGCTCTGACGTTAAATAAGTCATTTTGTATCCTACGGCTTTGTGAACTTTCTTAAGAACGTTCCTTTCTTATGATTTATTTTCGATATTATAGTTATACAATACGGCATATACAAAAACTTTCGCTGAGTTTAAAAGATTTAATAAATAGAGAGAAATTTATATATATTACATTTTCCTTTTATTATATTATATTAATTATGTTTATTCTGTATATTATATTTATATGAAAAAGAGATGATTTTTTTCTCATAGATTCTAAACGCCAATAAAATGTCAATAAAAATGAGTTCTCTTTTTATGATCTCAACAAGAATTTTACATTTATTAATCACTTTACGTAAATAATTAAAGAAATATTTATCAAATTTTTTTTCTTTACGTTAATATTTGAAAATTTTATTGCCTCTTATTCAGCGTGTAGTAATTATTAATGTTCCTTATGCACATAAATGAAAGTGGACACTTACGTTTTATAAAATGGCATCGAATTATAGTAAAGTTAAGTGTCCTTGGGATGAGTTAACCGAGTTAAGTTCTAAAACAGTATTAGTTAGTAGGTATATATAAATATAACCCTTTGAATCGCGAAATCACCATGATATGAATAAATTCCAAAACTTATTTCTTTCTTGTATGTATCATTTTGTATATAATTTTATTTAATTTGGAACATGATTTTTCTCCAAGATTAACTAAAGTATTGAGTTTTACTTTTGCTTATTTTTAAGTAAATAAAATGTCGATGATTGTGCAGAAATCACTTCCACATCAGTTAATTTATCACATACTAACTGTTTTTACTTGGATTGCTTTATAAAGTTTTACGCGGATGTTTTAAATGAATTTTCCGTTTTTCGTATTAAAATACAAAAGAATGTAAGTAATTGCATTGTCCTTGGATTCTCTCTTTCCTCGCAATGTCGTCACGTGACTACTTGCGTACATTATAAATGAGCACGTAACACCACTCTCGTGACGAAACGAGTTAAGGAAGATCGTGAAGACGACGGCGTCCGCAGTTTGCGCGAACTTTGCTAATTCGCAAAACTTTTGCATTCAGAAGATACCTGTTGTGACGAAGGTTTTGTCTTTGTTCAACCAAAACAACTCTTGCGAGTTGGGGTTCGTTATAACGTATGATGTGAATTAATTGCAAGATTATTTCTTTCTCATGACAATGTTTCTAAATTTGTATAAAAACTTCCTTTGAACGTCTATATATAATCAGCTAAAAATTAAAACTGGAATATCGGCCGAGAAATTCTACGAGAGAGAAAGAGAAAAAAGAAAGAGTGCATGAGCTCGTATAAAAGTTTTAACGCGCTTATTTAAGTTTGAGTTAACTTCAAAATTTGATTAACTTTTTAGATATGAATGCCGATTATTTCATCCTTTTTCTTTTATTCACGGATTTTTTGATCAATCTAGATTGGAGCTTCTTTTCTCAGTAATAAGGTTTAAAACTCCAATAGTTTTGAGAGAAATTAGAGATTATTATAAGATTATTTTTACAAATTAAACTTTAGAGCTATATGAATTGTTAACAAAATGCTTTATATATATAGATAATTAATGTAATTTTATTAATATTTATATAATTTTAAACGGATTTTGAGCTGTATGTTAATTTGAGGCTCAGTTATAAAGGTATTTAAAACTGATTGGTCATTATATGGAAAAATCGATTTTGAATTGTTACAATTGAAATTGACTAAATTGTATGTAAATGATAGATTTACGGAACATACATTGTACGTACGGATCGCATGTTATTTTGTTTTTATCGTATATATTGTAGAAAAACGGGAACTTTTTTGCGTGTTACATCCATTAATTTTCGGCTTGTTTGAAAAACTTGCGAGGTCAGTTTCGGGTTGATCGCTTAATACTCTCGTAATCTCTGAACGTGGTATTAATTTTTCTTTGTCTACATTGACAATCGTGTTTGTGATTCAACTATGGACTCGGCCTGGTCTCTATAATCTCTATGAAATCCAACTTAGTCCCAGGTAGTTGCTCGGCGACCGCCCAAGGCGCGCTTATCTAAAAATAGATCACTAGATCCTATGTTTTCGTCGGTTTTAGACTCGCTACCGTCGCGTGTCCCGACTACATTGACAAGTAAGAAAAATCACTCGCCATCGGTTCGACCTGTGAGAGCGTTTACCTTGAACTCATGCAACCTGCAATTTCTAATTCCTAGCGCTCGATATTTGTCTATTTTGAGCGTACGATATTATTGCAGAGTGAAATAAGCTAATAATTGTGCTTTATAACAAGTTTATTTATTTTTAGAATATGTAAATGACTTATTAACTTTTAAATTTTTGTGATTATCTTGGTATAAACTCTTAAATGATATAGAGTGCCATAATATATATACAATTCAATAGAGATTCTTACAATTAAATATATAATTAAATGATAATTTATACACATATATATGTATACCTACTATACGTATTAAATGATTAAATTCGTTTTTATATTTTGCTCAAAAACAAAAGATTTACATTAAGAAATTTATTTTGATATATAGCCATTTTTGTGTAATAAATAATAGTGTCAATATTTATTATTTTTCATATTGTTATCTTAGAATTTTCTATCTGACATTACCTTTTTGTTGGATAACAGCACTTATTCTTAGGCTCGACTAATGCTTTAATTATTTTTACACGTTTATACCTCACTTGTTTACTGAGAAACAGATTTACCCGTGTGGAAGATACTCCCTACGGAAGATAGTCATGTAAGAATAAAAAAATTATTCGATCAATAAATAACTAGCGTGAGAAATTGTTAATTAAATAAAAGGTGCGAGAAAGGAAGAAGATCGATAACACGCAGCATATCACGTTCGCGAAAGTCGATAGGGCGAGCATCAGGTGAGATCCCGCTAGGACGAGTTTCATGGTCGCTGTAAAAGTCCGTGGGAAACGTAAATCAGTCGAGAAATGGGCCCGGGGGGCCATAGGGCGCGGGAAAATTATTGCCGACTGGAAAAACTGAGCTCGGGCGAAAGTTCGCGTGACCTGCAATTCCAGGTCGACTTTCACTTTTTTTGTATATATGGGTGCTTTTTATAGAATATAGACAATTATCGTTTACGTGCGACAGAAGATATTGTTTATAAAATAACGTGTAATTTGCAAAGCAATATAATATGTAACTAAAATAAGCCTAATATAGATTGTATTAGAAGATTACTTAAGTACCTATAACAAAATCGTATTTATTTAATTTATAGTTTTCTAAAAGCTGTATAACTTGAGAACATGGAAAACATTTAATATTAATTCATTTTCAGTTTATTAGAGAGGAATAACAAAAGGACTTTAAAAAAGAAATCTATATTTTGATATATGTTAGTATATTTTATATTTGTTAGCGCATTCTTTTCACATTGTTATTATAATTTTCTTACAACTTCTGGTGTCAATATTTATAATGCAAATATTTTTGCCCATTTTTCGGTTTTATTCTAACAACTTTAAATTTGCAGATTCTTAATTTTAAGAATTTTGCAATTTAGAAATTGATATATGTATGTTTATGCTGCGCAGACAAAAAAATTCTACAATTTATATAATATAAATCACAGTAAACGAAAATTTAGATCTTATAGAGGATTTCTGCAATATTTAAACTTAGAGAATCTTATTAGTAGAATTTTTTATATAGGGAATCTCTGTTATATAAATTTTAAAAATTTAAGTTTTATTGCTTTTCTCAAATCTGTAATGCTGCAAACAATCTAAAGTGTTAATACAAAAATAGTATCTAATAAATTTTCTAGTATTTTAAAATTGAATTAGTAAATATTTGTTTCATTATTATAGAATGTGTTTTAGGCATACATATTCTTTTCCCAATAATAAATGACTGATTTTGCGCGCAGGATATTGAGTGATCGATCATTTCTAAGAAAACATTTTTTCCTTCAGACTCGTGTCACGTCGTTTGCAGAATAAAACTTCCCTTTACTTTTGCTCCCTTCGTCACGAGCCGAAATTGTGTGCGGCCCGAGAAATTCGCTGGAAAAAGGAACGATCTGTAGCTGTCGAGTGCGATCCATTACACTTCATTTTATCCCCGGCTCCATTGGCGCTCTCTCTCTTTTCCGCGCGCGCCTTCTTTTGATCTTTCGAGTGAGGCATGTCGGCAGAATAAACGATTGCCATTGTGCGCAGTATAACGTAGTTTCTGGTTTCCCCGGTAATAATGCGTCACTCGACTTTTTATACTAATTTTTGTGGTGAGCGCTAAGTGTACCGGCATGCTCTTTTCTTTTGAAATTTTTGAATATTTCAAAAATACCACATAAGTATTTTAAATATAGACACATGTAAAACTTTTAAGAGTAAATTTTATACATAATAGAACCTTTCATATAACTATTTGTTTAATTTTAAATCTCTGATTAATTTTTGACATAATTTGTAAATTTAGACAATTCAAGCTTTAGAGTGCTAAAACTCAAGAATCTTTGAATTGTAAGAATATTGTTTTGTAAGAAGAGTCTTACCGAATAAGATTCTTAATACTTCTTACTTCTTCCTTATATTATTTTAATATCTTTAAAGTTTAGAAGTTTTAAAGTCTAAAACTTTGAAATCCTTAAATCACAATTTTGTAATTAAATTAGAGTAATCAGAAATCTTAGAAAATTTCTTATGGAGTTCAGAAGTTTAATGTCTTATATTCTAGAATTATTAAATTTTTGGAGATAATATATTATTGTAAAAATTATATATTTTTGTACATCTGCATTTCCGTAGTAATTTCTTCAGTTACGGTTTCTTACATTACAATTTATATAAATTTGAATTGTTTACAGCCAATAATGTATAAGTATAAATTTTTACAATAAACAAATAACTGCATGAAATATTTTCCTGTCAATCGCAATGGTTTCCTTTAAAGATGCTATTGCTTCGCTCAATTCTTTCCGTCATCGCGCCCTTGCTTGAACTCACACGTCACCATCTGTCGCACCTGCAGGTTTCGCCCAGCTTGAATGGCAAATATACGTCGTAGATGAAACCAGCGGGAAATGCTGACGTACGCGACAAATTGCGAAATATATAGTAGTCGGCATAAAAGGATGAGGCAATATTTGGAAATGTCAGTCGAAAATATTTCGCGTATGAAAAGTTATTGAAGCATAAAGAGATTCAGCGGGGAAAAATTCATAAGAAATATCTTGGATAATTTTTTAGACGAATGCCATCAAAGTAACCGAAAATTACATAGATCTCGTGTGTGTGAATATTTCTACTTTTATTCAAGAAATATGTACGTCACTATGCGAATGGCAAATATGATTTAAATTTATATTTAACACTGAGTGAATAATAATTCTTTCGCGAATATCATTTTCCATTTCTATTAGATTTTGAGAAATATTTAGAATCACACATGATATAAATGTTTTTATGATCCAATTACCTCAATAATATCTAAAATTTGCTAATATAGAGAAGCAATAAAGATTCCAAAAAACAGTTTTTATCATCTTATCGGCAATTTTAACGGAACGCAAATAATGTTCAAGCGCGTTGTCACGAAAGAAAATTAAAGGTATTCGCGGGTTCGCGCATTTTGCACGGTCACATATTTGCGCCACTCAATATACAGTAAATATGTAAAAAGGCTGGACTGGGGAAACCTTGCGGGAAATGATCGACCACGTAGCGAGCCACGTGTAGCCGAGAAAAAGTTTTACGGACGGACATTCGCACGACTGAGAAACGAGGACGAACGTATCTTTTACGGCTGAATTCTTCAAGCACGCTGTGAATTATCCACGTTTTCTCCCATTTCCCTCGCCACGATGTGTGCTCCCGCGGGCGACAACGTCTGGAATGCATAATTCCATCGTGCCTTCTGAACATTTGGCCAGATTGTTTGTCTAAGCTACTACTGTTTTGTGTCGCCAACAATGTTCATAACAATGTTTCGTGAATGAATTTCTGTTGCGCGAAGCGTTACAGTCGCCTAGAATTTTGGAAATCTTTGAACTGGGAAATATATTGGATTATAGAATATGCAAATCTCTGAGACTCATGAATCTTGGAGTTTAAGCATTCTATAGAAACAGTGACTATCGGAATCTCTGACTTCTAATATGTGCAAATTGGAAACCATAATATTATAGCATCTTGAAGTCGTATATTTTAGTTTTTTGGTTTCATAAATTTTTCATTTTTTCTAAGTTTTATAATTTATAATATAATAGTACTAAAATTTAAAATATAAAAATTGATTACATTTGCATTTGAGAATTTATAAATATAATCCTTAAATTTTAGAATTTGAGAAGATTTATAAACTAGGTATTAAGTACATGGCTGTAACTCGAGATATTGGAATATACTCCATTTTTGTTAAATATATATATTTAATTTTTAAAATGTTCTGATACAAAGAAAAGTACGTTGCGAAGAGGACATAGGTATTATTGAAAACTTAGTATTTGCATTATAGTAGTAGTTTTTACTTTACGAAATTTATGGAATGACATCTCTCATAAGTCATGAAAATGTTGCTTTAACAAATATTTTTCTGTTTGTTTCAGGTACGGTGACATGGTTCCGAAAACGATTGCGGGGAAAATCGTCGGGGGTGTATGCTCCTTGAGCGGTGTCCTAGTGATCGCTTTACCGGTGCCTGTTATCGTCAGTAACTTCAGCAGAATATATCATCAAAACCAACGTGCTGACAAGCGGAAGGCGCAAAGGGTGAGTGCCAGATGCTTCAGAAATATATTACATTAATTTGTATAAAATTTAATAACAGGAAAATTTTTTACAATTTAAATGTTAATATTAAAAATAAATGATAGAGCACATCAATCATCTTTCAATTTTAAAATAAACTTTAACGTAATTTTAATTTGTGAGACTTAGTTATTAAGATATCGAAGGGTAAAATGTTAAAATTTGTGAAGTTATGTAAAATAGAAGGAAAGCTGATTCTGTAATTTACGCGAAATGAACTATTTGTTAATTCTGAAGTATTATATAAAAATAATTTATTGTGACAGAAGAGATCTATCATATAGAGGTACCTATATGAGGTCTCAATATCACATGATCCTGTAATAATTTAACTTGTCTTTCGCACGCGTTTAGTTATTAAATCTTATATGTCGATATGTATATGCATTACAATTTTATGTAGGATGTCTCTTGAAATGTGCCTCTTTTTCATGTGTACGATGCACATCTACAAATAGCCTCGTCACTATTCGCGCGATCGAGTGTACATTTTATTCTGGTACAATGGATATCGATACTTCTGGATGCTGTCTTCGGACTAGAAAACTCGCTTCGCTAGCTCAAGGCCGCTCTGTAATAAAGTCGCGAGCGACGCAGAGCAACAGAGCTTTTCTCTCGTTGCTTCGTCATGTCGCGTGACTGCTATACTGTAACAAGAATCGCGGAATATATTATTAATAAAAAATGCTTTCTAGAGTATGAGACGCACTGAAATAATGCCGACACGCGATATAATATTTTTGTAGAGAGAAAGAACTATCCTGAAAAAAGCACCAAGTAACAAGATTTATATTCCTAAATCTTTTCGTAAAGCGGAGAGATAAAATAGAGCGATCTTAAATGTAGGAATTTGCAACTTGCAACTCACTGTGAGTTGATTTTCATGCAACAATATCGAAGATAACTGGCCATACGAGCGGAACGTATAAATTTCGCGGTCGACATTCTCGAAGGCGAGGAACTCTCCCGTCGCGACGCGTCGCCATTTTCGTATCCTCCCAATATCGACGTCTCGAAGATATTTCTTCCATTATAGGGAGGAAGTGGTGATCCCAGTCGGGTTGCAGTCGATGACACGTTAGCTCGTTTCGCGTCGTCGTTTCGAGAAGTCGGACGATTTATTCTCACCCACGTGTAGCTTGTAACTTCGTTCCCGTGACACAGTTACGACCATTTAACCGAGAATCTCACAAACTGATGTCATCAAGAAAAGAAAACAAGTTATCCCTTTCGATAAAGACTTTAAAACTTTCTTTATTGTTTTTCTTTATTATTATATTATTATTTTCTCAAGCTATATATTTCTCCAAAAGTAAGAGAAAATTAAAGTATTTATGCATATTCTTGATCAAAAATTAATATAACAATTTGTTAACACTATTAAAATGTTATAGTATATAAAAGAATTTCTTTATAAGTTTGATTTAGAATAAATCAAGTAGATTTCGAAAATTAGGCTTTATAATTAAATAATGTCACTTTAGAGAAATTGACTAGCAAGATATAATTATAATATTATCTAAATCATTTAATTCTTTTTTTATAAGTATCGAAAAGACGAAGTAAAAAGAAGCAACTTTTTCCGAGCTTCTTAAAAGTTCTCTTATAGTATCACGATGAAATAGGGACAGTCATTCTCACACACTTGCTTCCCTCTTGTGACACGATTACCATTTTTAGCGTCGACATTTCGGTAGCGCATCGATCAATCCGTAAAAAGAATTCCGGCCGAATTCGTCTCGAAAAATAGGGAGAGAAGAAAAGGCAAAATCATCGTTTCGAATATCTTCCCGCGAGACGCTGCGTCTAGCGATTGTATCCTCTCACGCAGAATATCATCCACTGCGCGATATTTTTACAAGAACTCGCGGGCGTATGTGCGAGTAAGATTTATTCCGAAAGGCGAGAGTGATCTCTTAAATCTCTCCCGCGCGAATGGACGATTTATTCTCGCACGTGTACGCTTATGCGTCTACTTTGCTCACGCCGGCACACTTGCAACGATTTAAGGAGACATCGACGACTCGTCCGGATCGATCTCCAGAAGAAAGATGGAGTTACGCTTAGCTGAAGGAAGAAAGTCAGCTGCGCTGCCTTAAATCTTCCCTGTACGCTCGATTTCGCGAAAATGCACCATGTTGCAAGTGAAAAGGATTACGTTGCAGTTATAAATCGAACGATATAATTCACTCTAACTCGCGAAATTGTACCATCGAGCGAAACTTTTTCAGGACGCAATTTCCTGAGAACTAAGAAATTAACTTTTAAACAGATGTTGTAGAAAGATTAGTAGATTGATGTATATTTTACATTATTTATCATGTAGGTATTTTTTGTGTTTCGAGAATGTTCTATTTAATTAATATTACTTATTGTTCTATTTATTATAAAAACTTAGTCGCGATCTTTCAAACATATTTAATATAAAGAACATATATATAATTTATAATTTAAAATAATAATGTTTTATTAATTTATAGTTTTTATTTGTCATATAAAAATTATAGACAGTAGAAGCATCTACCTTTTGAGAAAACTATTGAGGTGAAACGCCACGTGATACGAAAACGTTATAAACAAAACAATTAGATTGCATTATTTTATAATTTGAAAATTTATAAAAAAATTAATATTTTTGTTGTGTTATCTATATTATAATTTGATTCTCTATCTTTTTTCTTTCTTTCCTTTCTTTCTCTTTCTCTATCTGTCTGTCTATTTATCTATCTCTTATTTTCTGCTCTTAATTTTAGTTTATTTTGTAATTTTTCGAATTGATTTATGCGGAATTGCGAAGTTTCGGATTACTCGGTTTCGCGAAGGTCGACTCGCCGATGCCGCGCAGATCTGCATTGCAGATGCAGCCGCATCTACATATGCATGGACACGTTTGTTCTGATTCTCGATCTTCAACAGCAACGGATTTTTCGTCAACGGGCTTCTTTCCTGCGCCTTGTCGACGTTTGAACTTTTGCGTCGAGTTCTCGTGATATTCTTGGAATCGCGCGACGCGTCTCGTGTGTATTAGTAGAATTTTAAGTACTCTGGTGAAAGGTGCTTTTTAGAGCTACCTCGAATACCCAATATTTTGAAAACGGAATTTCCGTAGAGTTTGATGCATAGATGTTCTTTTATTCTTCGAAAGTTTTTCGAAGATTTTTTATTGCAGAAATCTTTTTAGATTTTTTAACTGTTAAAATAGAAATTGTATTATATATTATAAAACTAATTAAATTTGAGAACGATTATAGATCGTTAGAGACTGAAGGAATCAGCACGGCTAGAGTACCGGTGCGGCGGAAGGATAACTGTCCACATGAATATCTGGCACTATTCTGCCTATTTCCATGATTCATGTTGATTCAAGGCGCTTTACAATCGTTCATTACGTATTCCATACGCTGCGATTTCCAGTCTGCGCGATTCCTATATATGAAGTAGCGGTAATGAACCGATGGTGACAGCCGATAATATGTCACGTTATATATTCGTAGATTTCGTGTGAAAATCTGCTGAGGTAATTTGAAAATCTGAGCGGAAATAGAAATAGTCATTGTTAACTTTGCGCGAGTGTCCCATGTATCTCGTTGGACAATGTTATTTAATTTGCCGCAATATATGTTATGCAAGAATGTTAGGTCAAATGCCGAGCGTGTAATAATATCGAATTTTGGATGTCAAGAAATTGTGTCGCACGTCGTGGAAGTTCTTACCGCAAAAAGGGAGTCCTCGACCCCACGTCATTGTTACCGGGTTAATATAAAGCCATTCACGGTTGCTATCTCCCCGCATATTACACGCCTGCCGATCGAACATGGACTACCGTAATAGCTATGTGATTTACGGGCTGCATGGCCGTCCATCGATATACCTACATTGTCAGTAAACGCCACTGTGAACTTTGCATCTGCATTTAATGTTACGTCCGGCGTTAACGGGCAAACAGGGGGACCGGATCGATTTCCCTGACCGTCGCGCAAACAGCGACACGAATCTCCGTTTAATATGTCGGTTACTTTATTGTCCGTTGCATCGATTCTTCTTACCATGTTTACCCGGTCAGGAGATATACATATATTATATCGCGTGATAATAACGGCATCATTTTTTCACGCATTTCAAGGTGGGAGAGGTCTCTCTTCGTCATTCTACGCTCGACAAAAATTTTTAAATTTATAGATCGTAAAATTGCTCTCCGCAAGGGATTTATTTTGACACCTAAGTGCTCTATAGCAGGCATATGCTGAGATTTTTTCGACCGAGAAGTTAAACGAATCAACGACGGCGCGTTATGAGACTTCAATAATTCAGACGTAATTTTCGGACAAAGTAAAAAAAATTCCTCGAAGATCTGTGGTTAAATTTTTCTTTTTCTCAATATTTCGGCTGAGCTAAACGGATTTGTCTGGTCTTAATTTAGAACGAATGCAATTTTGCTTCCTTATAGAGGAAGCTTTGTTTTCGTGAAAAAATTTTTTTTTTAGTTGCCGCTGCCAATGTGTTCAGAATCTTGTAAAACGTCAAAAGATTGCATTAAAAAAATGTCCGTGTGTGTGTGTGTGTGGGACGCGCGCGCGTGCGTGGTTGCTCTAACTTCCGCAAATTTCGAGATATCGGGCTGAATTTTTTTTTAATCGATAGAGTATCATTCAAGGAAGTTTGGGATTTAATTTGGCGATGATCGGTAAAGGGGTTCTTTTCTAATAAAATTTGGAATTTTTGGAGAAATGTCCGTGGTTGCTCTAACTTCCGCGTAGAGATATTTTGGTCTATTTTTAATTCTATTATATTCTTCAGTCTTTTCTATCCTTATTTTATATATAATTCTTTAAGATTTGGTTGATTAGCTTTATATTAAGGCTCTTATGTTTGTACGCATTCCCCGAAATTTTAAACGTCTGTATCTCAAGAACTAATCAACCAAATGTTAAAGAATTATATATGAAATAAGGGTACAAAAGACTTAAGAATATAATAGAATTAGAAAAAAAACATTTTTTAAATGAATATAACATCATTAAAGATTATCGGCGAAAGAATTTTCTTTCTTTGGATATTTAGAGAAAATCGGGCTAAATTTTTTAATGGAAGTTACGATTTTTAATAATTAAAATATAAAAAAATGTAAAAAAAAAAACATTTATCTATTGTATGAGAGATCCTCTTAAATTTTATTTAAAGTAAATAAACCAAAGTAAACCTTTATCTGAAAGAACATCTATCTGAATTATGCGATAAACGCAGTAAAGCTTATCACAATTTTTAATTTTGATATATTTGTGAAATTTATGAAATTTATTTTATTCGTAACATTTATTAAATATTAATTTGTTGAATACATGAAAAATAATTATTCTCGATTTTGTAAATATGAAATAATGATTCTACAATGTATTATATAAATTTATTAAACTGTTTTTTATGCAAGATTTAATTCTATGTTAAATTGATCACGATCCCGTGTTTATTTAAGCTCTAAGGTTCATTGAATTTGTTGATTGCTGATAAATTTGCCATATTTATTATGATAACAGATGATTGAATTTTAATCTAATTAAATAATCGTGCGTTGTCAAATATCAAAATTCAACAAATTGATTTAATTATGTTGTAACCATGGAATTCAATATAAAGCTTGTAAAGCTATCAGAAGTGTGAATATTGTAACTTTTATCTGGTCAAATATAGTTTTAAAATTTTTTTAATTTTGTATTTTTTAATTTAGCGAAAATTAATAAGTTATAAAATGGATAAAATTCGTTAATTTTTACAATTACCTAATTAGAGAGCTGTTAAGATTGCTTTTATTAAAGTGGATGGATATGTATTACTCATTATATAAATAAAATTAATTGATGAAATTTTGAAAAAAAATTATTTTAAGTAGATTATTCTATGAACGGTTTGCATTTCTGTTACTTAGAGATTAACTTGCAAGGATTATAATGAAGTCGACCAAGCTCATTGAGAGTCAAAGTTTGTTTTATTGCAAAAAGCTTGCGATGTGAAGCAGCTTAGTTATATAAATACACTTCCAAGCAGTCGTTACCTTTAGCTTCAGTTAACTTTACACGCGTAGGATTGATTTCGACAGTTGGTGCCAGAAAAACCATGGAAACTCGCAAAGCTCATTTCAACTTTCACACGCGGTTTTCAATAAATCTCGCCAGTTAACGGAAACTTTGTAAATTATCTTAAGGTGAATAATGAGTTGAAAACTGTGAGAGCTATTGAATAGATCTCATAAAAATTTTTATTTTGTATTATGCTTGACATTTATATTTATTTAGTGAAATGTTTTATGTTTCTATTTATTTTAATTTAACCTATTTTTTCTAATTTCATTTATTGTGCAAATTTTTCAATTAATTTAACTCAATTTTTCCGTAGCATACATTTATTTTGTTGTTTAAACGTTGTTAGTTCTACAGTTTTCATATATTTTCTGTTTCTTTCTTTTTCTCAACAGCAACATATAAATAAATTTTATTCTATGTATTTTTTCCAACAATTATTCTTTTTACAAACTTTATTTGCAATTGTAATGTATTCATCATTATTTTTATGTTTTTGTCCCATTTAATTGAAATTATCTCGTCTCGTAATTACGTTTTCTCGCTTTACCGATGGTACATGCATTTACACCTTCCGTATTTGCATACTATTCTTTTTATCTTTCGCGTATTCAAAGCTTCGGTAAATCGGCTTTACTCTCGTCGACGATGCGAGTTAATTGTCTGTTTGTGAGCTGTATATACAGCATGAGTATCTGTCTATTATTCCTCGTTAGACTTCTTTCCTTAAAACGAGCACCGACTCACGGCCCTTCGTTCTCTTGTTGTCTATTCTCTTGCCTTCCAAAGGCAGATGCGCAGTTAGAGGGGACCGCAGAAACAGGATCATCAAACGTGCCAAGGGTTTGTTCCAGGAATAAACGATAACGAGGAGAATGAAGGAGGCCCGCGAAAATCTTGACGAAGCGAAGTCTGCGAAGCGGGAATAGCGGGAATCATTAGCGGCGACATGTAAATTTTTTGGACCGTGATTCAGCGACGACTAGAAACGTTTGTGGATAGAAAGAGATAAAAATATCGTTCTTAAATTTTCAATATTTCTTTATTGTAAGCATAAAATTTTTGTCAGGAACTTTTTTTATATACGATAGATTTTTATTGGTATAATAGTGAATAGTTTCCTGAATCTATTTAAACAGGAACAAGAACGTCAAAATTATTTTCTTTTTCTTTCAAATATAAATTGTATATTACAAATTTTTCTTTAGAAACATAATTGTATATTGATTACAAATATAATCTACAAATATAGGTTTTATTAGAATGCATGTGATGTGTGTGAGATGGAGATTTTAATTAATTGATTACAAATTTGGTCACATTTTAATTTGATATCTTTATATATTTGAGATTTTCATCGAACATACCACTCGTAACTTATAACAATATATCATCGGCGTTTGCATTGGAATTAATAGGTATGAGGCGGTTTGAGATTTAGACTCCTGACCTACATTTGAGTGAATGACTTCAGTTTGAAATTCCACTAGGGAATATTTTCCTAAGGGAAATATTTTCTATCTCTACTTCTAGCTATGTAATTTAATAGCGTAACCATTACTTAATATATACAGGGTGTTGAAAAAAAGGGTAAAATATTTTAACGGGTGATTCCTCACACGAATTCAAGACGAAAACTTCATATGACCATATGTCCGAAACGGCTTACAATTAGTTTCAAAAATACAAGATGTCAAAGTTAAAGGCAAAATTTCATTATTTCCAAAAATTTCGAAAACCACTCGGATTATTTTGATGTCCTTTAATCTTACACCAAGTTTCATCAAAATAACCCGAGTAGTTTTCGAAATTTTTGGAAATAACGAAATTTTTTCTTCAAATTTGACACCCTTTGAAACCAAGCCGTTTCGGACATATGGTCATATGAAGTTTTCGTCTTGAATTCGTGTGAGAAATCACCCCTTAAAATATTTTACCCTTTTTTTTTAACACCCTGTATACGGTAATTAAGCAAATCAAGTAATAGATTGCTTATCTGTATTATAGAATGCGTATAACGAACAAAAGAACTTTTTATGTGCATTATTTCTCTTTAAAAGAAATTTTGCATTTATTAAGGTTTGTATTATTTTACGATTTTATTCGTTAAATTTACGAAAGCATTATTTGATGATTCGTAATTTTCTTTTTTGTCTAATTGTAAGTCGATCGTAAATAAAATAAAAATAATTTTACAATCAGCCACATGAGCTTTCTCAGTACCAGAATATACTTTATATCTTTTCTCGGCAAAGAGAGAATGACTTTTTTTCGATTATTGCGTCTTTTAATTCTCATTTGTGACGTGCGATCAAATCGTTGACGTCATTGGCCGACTGTCGAAGTTTATTACGCCGCTTTTCTACTAAACAAACAGTCGTGCGCGGCTGCAGCAACGGCGATCGCGTTTATTCTTAACGCTGCAAACAGTTCTGAACGACTCGACCGTGTGGGCACGTTAATCAAGTTCATCTCGATCATTCACCATCGAAAAATGTAAAGCTCTGAATTTATCGAGCCCTTTTTTTTTATTTTTTGGTCAAAGTTGAACATTTCTTCCCATCATTGTTTATCAGCAAATAATTGCATAGAGATTAAAGTCAAATATTTGTTTGCCAAATATGAATAATTTATTGTAAAATAATTTGGATCTTTTAAGATTTTTTACAGAGAAATTTTTTTTATTCTTGATTTATTATGAATGCCGTACCAAAATTTCAAGACTGCAGATTAGGACTTGGACATTTAGTTTAAAAATCTGGATTAAAATATTGATCTTTCAGAAAATCATTCTCGGTAAAGAAAAAATAGCTTAATTAGGAAGCAGTCAATTTTTAATAACAAAATTATATTAAGGAAAGAAGCTTAGTAGTTAAAATATGTAAAAGTCGATCTAATTTTAAAGTTAAATATTAAACTAACATCACGAATGATATTTCTTTCAATCCTAAATTTATTTAATATACCTTTGAAAGAAATAGAAGAAAAAATAATAGGATTCTATTTTAAACTATAGACTTTATTCTACATTAATAATAATCGGATTTCTTTCTATTTATCTTTTTGTTACTTTCTTGGATGATTTTTCTTGCTTTTTGCATCCCGATGATGAGTCGTCATAAATTTTAATCATAGATTTTAATCGTCATATATTTGCGGATTTGCCGATTAATTTCAATGATCACGTTTTATTAAAGGCACTTCATACTTATGGCCAAGACTGCAGAGATTAGCGAGCATTATTGCGTCCCTGGAAAATCCGATATTAATTTTTTGCGAATGGCAATGGCGCTGAGAATAGTTACGATGACGACATGGCATGTTGGTTCTTGCAAAAACGATATCATGCGCAGACAAAGCCATAGTAGATCGATGAAAGTTAGCCGATTGTCAAACAATATTGCTATAATTTTTAAATAAAAGGCCGAAGTTGATTAAAGTCATATCGTTCAATTTTGCCTACTTATTGTCCATAAAAATGTATGAAAGAGCGCTTAATTCTTGATAAAATATGACTCAACGAATAAATCTGTATTAACTCGGCGCCTACTCATAGCCCACTCGAACATGTAGGCGTTCTAACGAACACGTGAAAAACATCGAATCTCAGAATAAAATTACTGCTCTGATCTTTTAATCTTTCAGCAATTACGTATACATATCCTAAGTGCACAAAGTCTATTTTGTAATAACATTAATCCTTTTACTAGTCGTTTTTGTGCGATATATACTTTTATTTTATAGTAAAAAAGTTGCAGAATATTTAAAAAATGTTGTGATACTCTTTACATATTTAGTGAAGCGATTTACGTTAAAAATATTTGCATTTCGTTGATTTTAATTCAGAGATCCAAAATAACTTTTATTAATGTTTGTTACAATTAAATTATTTTAGTAATTTTTATATTGGCTGCAACCTGCAACAATGCTTTTCAATAAATTTTTATTTTTATTTTTTACTTTCCATTGTTAAATTTTTATTTATTAAGAATTAATTTTTTATTAGCCAAAATTAAATATGCGTCATAAAATAAGTATACTATAAGATACTTTACTTTGAATGATATGACATTAATTATATGCACATATTATTGTAAATATTTGGTACAACTTGAATAAAATTTAAATTAATTTTTACGTCAGAGAAAAGTCCATTGATTTTATTTACTCGGTAACTGGATTTTCTTTTGAATATGATCTATGCGCAACAGTTACAGGCATGTTCGATATTCATAACGAAATATAGCAGTAGCAGCTATTTGATCGCTTGCATAGATAAACCTTTACGCGATTTACCCATCGATGCGCGTTTGAACGCGTTATTACTTTGATATGAGTAGCGCGAAAATGGCGGATATTGTGAAATTAATACGTGCGAATAAATATGATGTTACGACGTCATACATGACTTGAAAATTTTCGCGCACGCGCGCGCGCGAGCAAGTAATTGCGTAAATTACTCTGAAATAATTAATGAAGTTTCTTTGCGAAAAATATATACTTCGCGTAATGAGTTGCAAAGTACGTTTGTTAATACTTCACTCTGAAATTTCATCCGTTTATTGTATCTTAACAGATAATATTTCACTGAAATGGAGATGCTATAATTACTTTTATAATTATATTGCAGCAATTATATCAGCCAAGACTCAATGGATGCATTAATTTTTATAATTAAAAAATCATATGAGAATAAGATTGACATAAAAGGCTACGTTTTATAATGGAAAATAGATTGCGACTTTTATGTACTATTATACAGAAACCAAGCGAGCATGGCATTATTATTCCGTACTAATTAGTAATTACCCTCTCGCAATTGTTGAAGAACAGAAAGCTTCATCAAAAGATGCATCGTTGCGCTTATGCAATGCCTCTCGACATGTCCAATAATGCAAATGCACCGATTAGTTATTCGTCGTGCGAGTTAATTATAAGCGGCGGCCCAAAACGAAAAGCCCGACAAGAAATTTTGGATAGCACTTTCAGCCGGCAGTGTGAATTATCGTCAGGCTTCCGCGTTGTCGCGTCTCTAATTAATTGCGATTGCTACACACGTAGGCGGTAATTAGAACACACTGCTACGGATATTAACGCAAATAGTAATCACCAATAACTGGGCCACACTAACGGATGTGCGCGAGACGCGATGTAAATAACTGACCTTAATTTTTCGACCCGACGCGCGGAAATTTTTAATAAATAGAGCCTTGGCCCAAAGGAAAATGGTGCATCTTAAATAAATCGTGGCAGTTGATATTAGCCAGTCAATATTTAGAAATTAGGAAATGCGATAAATTTTTTGAACATTTTTTTATTAACATCTACCATGTTTATGATTTGATATCAAAATTAACAGTATTCTTCTGTATTCACGGAAGTTGTTACAAAAGATTCTAATTTTGGGCAGAGCCAATATCCTTTGATGATAAATATGTCTTTCAATAAAAGTAATATAGTTGTTTACGTAGATTATTGTGTTCTCTAGTTAGATTGTTGTGTAGATTGTTGTCTAGATTGCCGTTGCATGTGACATTACATGCAACGTTACGTGCAACGTTACGTGCAGAACGATTAATCAAGCGTATTGATATTTGCAATTCCGTCGTCAAATTTGAATCGTTACGTGCTTTTGATTACCTATTACGTTCCCCAATATGATTTGCAGTACTTAATATTTGAAAGGGCGTTATTCATTCATTAAAATTGTTAATGGATGGAATATCAAAGCAAGGATGCAGCAAACGCAGTTTGCAATTTCCAACGCGTATTATTATGCAACTGTCGCGACGATTAATTAATACAGTTTAATTTACATGGTGTCTGGAAAATTATTTAACGTTCGCATGTTACGTTACACATGAGAACTTGATCATCAAATAATTCAGGAAACAGTATATAATAATAGACAAAAATAGAAAATATTAAGATTAATAAAAGCATATATATTCCGTCAAGTAATTAACAAATGCTAATTAAAGTACTATATTTCTTAAATTATTATTGCATATTATTTTCAATGTTTACAGTACGTTTCTAATTTTTACTACAAATTCAAATATGCAGGAATGTCTGTATTTAGAATTAATAATTATTGCTAATTACGGTAATGTAAATTCGAAGATTATAATTTTAATGGCGTAATTGAATCAACGGTTGTTTTTTGATTATTTTTGATATTGATGAGTCGAGATTAGTCATGAATGATAGAATAGTCGAGAAATCACAGATACCATAATGTAAATCATTACGCAACCAGCATGGTGACGTAACGTTAATTAATAACGCGTAATTAGTACATGTTGTACGAAACCGCTTTGATCGAATGTTCCGTACGAATTCGAACAATAGGTACCAGCGTCGATGCCGGGTGCGATTGGTTCGCCATATCTGTGAAATATTGGATAGAATTCTTTTATTTTCTTGCTCGTGTCGGCGATATCGCGGCTTCTGCCAATGGCAAAATTACGATAGCCTTCGATATTTTCGAAGACGATACCGAAACGTGGTACTAACATTTTTATTTCTTGCGGATAGACATTTTCCTCTGGGAAAGAGACAATATTTGCGAGGAATATTCTTGGGTACGCTATCTCAGTAAATGTCATGGGAATTTATTGTGCTACATTGGAATCATTTAGACTTGAAATGAAAGAAGCAAGAGCATATAACACTTAAGTACTTAAACTTTTTTGTATTTTCCATCTTGATTTTTAAATTCTAGTAATATGAGCATGGTTGAAGTAATAGTAGCATTTCTCATTCTTATTAATTTTATTTGTTTTTATTTTTGTGCTTTGCAATAAGATTTATTCTTTTTAATACGATACTCACATATTCACATCTATATAAAAAAATATATAAAAGGAAGCCACTATATAAAAATGAAAAAGACAAAAATATTCTTGATATAGGCATACCTATACATACATCAGGATGCTTTTAGTAACGGGGCTAAAAATCCTTCTGATTATTTTATCCTATAGTATGTTGTTCGAAAAAATATAGGTAATCACAGAATGGTAGATTACACATATTAATGATTATACAGTGAAAAATTTTTTCCATTTCTTTCTATCTCAATTAAATTTAGTATCGATTTTTTTTGACATTGCAAAACGAATAATGTCATTGATTTTAGAATCAGTTGTTGTCGATGTAACGATCGCGTGAAACAATTATACGTATCGATTGCGAAATCGATAACTGTTTTACACAATCCTAACCGACTCCTTGACGGGAATTTCCGAGTTCGGTTGGGTAATAGAGCGATGTGAACATACCACGGATACACGCGATGACCCTCGCGTGGCATTCGACGATTAATTCCAGCCGCGTGCCGACGCCGACGATAAGAAAAGAGTATAACGCGATCGGTAACGATCGCGAGCTTTCGCCCGCCGCTTATCCGCCTAAGTTAATTAGGCGAATGCCGCGAAATAACGCGGGTCACGGACGAGAGGTGGGCCAGCCTAAAGCGGTTTTTCCTTTTTTTTTCTCTTTCTTTAAAGAAAGCCTACTGCTCGCGATCTATTACGCAAGACCTACTTTCTCAGGTTTTTTCTGAAAAGGGTAAAAGTGATCTTCAGAATTGCGTTTTCTTCAGTGAGCGGTTGAGAGACAGGGCAAAGGAAACCCCTTTGAGATTTCATCGGGAGAGAGATTTCGGCGGGCTTTAGAGAGTGCATCATTCAGATCTCGCGAGATAGAATTTTCCTAAAAGTGAAGCATGCCTGACGTTTATACGGATGTTTGAAAATTTTTGCGAACTTGTGAATTTGAATGTCTCTTCGGACGACTTAAAAACTGCAATCTAGACAGACCTTTGCATCGTTGTCTTTATATTCCGTAGAATTATTTCAACATTAATTCAAGTTTTATGTGTTCTCCGATAATTATTATCTATAATTTTTCTCAATTGTAAATTATTGGCTTTAGAATATTTAATTGCTTGCGCGAATGCGAACGAAACGGAGGATATATGTAAGAATTCACGTTTGCTGTTACAGTTTTCGGCGGCACAGTTTTCTAGTAATTGCGCGGAGAATCGTCATGCACTTTTTAATCGCTCTATCTACAGCCGCGTGAATGTACAATATTGTTATCGTCATCGCTTTTGTTTTACGCACGCGTCTATTTGGCGACTAGCTGTTCGAATATTCGATTGTGTCCGCCTTGGGCTGTGAAACCGCTGCGAGCTGTAGATACGTTTCAGCCGAACTTCTACTTTCCCTCGTTTCACAAGCGATACCGTGCCGACGGGTTGAATGCATTCACGAATCTATGTAACTTCCGTCGGCGACGGTGCTAGACATTGATAACCCTTTCGTGGTTTCGAAATGTAAAAGCTTCTTCGGAAAGATACGTTTACAATGTAACGACGATAAGGAAATTAAGTGATTCTATAGTATGTCTCGTTTCTGGCAGACCATTTCTTTCGGGTGTTTACCGTTGCGTGTTACATTAGGTATTCTAGAATACTATTTCCATGCAGAATACTATTTTTTCTATTTCTTTACGCAAGTTTGACTTGTAAATTAAATAATATTGTTTGATAAAACAATTATCTATTTTTAATGAAAGTTTTGTAATATGCGTTTAACCTTTAGGGGATGGGAAGGTTTTTTTAATGATTTTTATTTATAATTTTTAAAAATGTTTTAGTGTTATAGGTACTATACGAAAACTAAGCGACTCCCGTGGAGTCTAAAAATAGGCTTTCCGTCCTCTAAAGGTTAAGCATTTTTTTCATCTTCATTTTTCTTAATATTTTATCTTGAAGGAATAAAAGATAATACATTTATACGTAAGAAAATTATACATATTTGAACACTTTTCACTATTTAATATGGTCGAGAATCGATGCGCAATATCAGTGGAAATAAAATTATACTGTTGATGTAATTACCGATATATAAATTGCATAATTAATATACGCCGACATAACGTGTCATCATGTAATCTCGATAAGAACTGCAGCAAGTTCATATGCAAATTGAGTATGGTCATTATCAAGCGGTTGATTTGTTACACGAAGTCTGTCAAGCATGCCATTTGAAATACGCCCGGCACAACATACGTTAGTATGCGTTGTTTGCAGCGCAGCATTTTCCTGTATACAGTGGAAATCACAATTTACATTTGGTCTGTTTTTAGTTACGTGTACATCATGAGAATGAATAACGTTAATTAACCCAAATGAACTTTTTTTGTTCTAAGTTAATTTCAACTTTTCGTGTGATAATATTTATAATTAAAAGTAAACACATATATACATAAATACACATATACATATATATCTATACATGTATATAGGGTGATTCTAGTAACTGGGCTGGGTTATAGCTATTTTCTAATTGTATAAGTCAAAATATAAAATAGTGATAGAAGAAAATTTTTTACTGTTTAGAATGATTTACGGTTTTGTGATTATATTTTTTTGAACAATGCACCATTAATGTAAAATAATTGGAAGAATTTTTTTGGGGGGGTTTTTAAAGAATACAATTCTTGAGTATACGCAGGAATCGGTTTCAGAAAATAACTTGAAAGAACTAATTACAACATATGTTTTAATGTAACTACAGTAGCCACCTTGGTATGTTATGAACAACATAAAAACCGTGTTAGACATTTTTAGAATATCACGATGATACATTGAGCACTTAACGTAATAAAGTAATTTTATGACATAAAATATGTAATATGTCCGGCAAAGTATTGATTTTCTACTTATCTTACTCCAATACTTTTATACGCAAAATAATGAAAAGAATCGATTTAAGCTAAAACAGGTATATGATTCCATTTAAAAAAGAAAGTACAATTGCATCTTGCAAGTACATCAGTGCATTGTTCGCGGGAAAATATAATCACAGAATAGTAAATCATTCTAAACAGTGAAAGATCTTCTATCACTTTTCTGTATCTTGATTTAAAAACTAACTGTAATTTAATCTAGTTACTAGGAATCATCTTGTATATAGATACATATTGCTCGCAACTGGAAGCACATTGAGATAATATTTGATGAATCCAAATATTCCGCCTCGCGTTTCAACACACGCCGAAACACCATTGCTCTGCATTTCATCATGTTACGCTGTGCGTCTGGAGAGCTCGATTTCGTCCGCTTTATAGCGTTTTCATTGCGGTTTCATAAGGCCACATTCAATCACAGCTGGCGACGATTCCGCGTTGTCAGGCCACGCAGGCCACGCTACTACTCTCGACTCTCGATCGTCGCCGTCGTCGCCGTCGTGATGGTGTGACAGTAAAGCGCAGTTTAAGCCGCAGTTGGTGTATCCGGGGGAGAGTTCCCTGACGCTTCGCAGACGCCTTGATCCGTAACGGCGTAAACATCCGCGAGTGTCGAATGAATGCACGTTGCAGAAAAGCGCGGCTGCGATTCTCGCCGAAATTGCACCGCGCGAAAATATACCGAGGTGAACGTAAACGGGCTTCTGTTCTGCGGGGCGACCTTGCGGCTTCTTACCTTGGTACCCTGCATTTATCGCAAATTCGTGATAAGCAGAGAATTTCCGGCTTACAATCTCAGAGAATTTAGCGCTAAAGCCGCGCAGCTGCTTGAAATTTCTAGACGGCAACGGAATTAGATCTGTACAATTCTCTAGTACGTGGTTGATCTTACCGCAAAATGCGCCCTTCTGTGATACAGATCTTTAGAGATGTTTGAATTAATAGAACGGAGTTATCAGATTGTCATATCTTTGCTATGTTTGACGATGAAAATACACTTCTTGAAGTTACATGAACTTATTGAAGTTACAAGAACTATTGAAGTTACATGAACAATATTTAGTGCTAGATACGCGGTAAAAATATTTGCGTTTTGCTGACCAGCTGGATATTTTAAAAATAATAAAAAGCGCACTTCTGGAATTAATATTTTCACCAAAATTTATTAATTAACAGTGAAGTTGATGAATAAATGTGTGACAACTGCAAATGTGAGATCACTATATTGTATAATACTTGCACATCGCATATATTTTACTTAATATGCATGTTATTAAAAATTTGTATTACGAAATGATAGGACACATGTCGTTGGCTCGACGTGGAAAATAACTTTTATTTGCATATTATTTGAAGGAACGGAAGCTTAAATTTCTTTGGCAAAGAGAGCTAGGACTCAATTTCTCATGTCCACGTTTTTATCGACTGAAGCAAATTCTCCGACCCTCTAGCTGCCATGACGCTTTTACCCCTTCTTTTTAACAAAAATAGAACCGATAGAAACCCTTTCAATCTCTAATCAGCCGATTAATGGTAACTATCGATATCGTTCGCAAAAATATACACTAGCGTTCGGAAAATCTCACAAAGAACGGGTGCGGTGGCACATCTTAGCTCGTTATATTTTAATTCATAATAATCGCGCACGGCAGTTCGAGACGTGAACATTGAATTAGCGCTCATAGCCGTCTGCCACAATTTCCGCAATTACATAGCGCAAGTTGCGAAAGTTACAAAATTAGCGCGGTCGATACGCGACCGCTCGGACTTCGCCGTTAATCCTCGTTTGCGGCCGGAAAAGAGTCTGTCGAGAGTTTATTCGTTGTAATATCGCGTAAAACTGCAGAAATTCCGATATTATTCCATTATATCAAAACTATAGCCACAACGTACACGAAAAAGCGATTAACGATCAGTTAATGTTTCTAATCACTACATTATCTTTTATTTTTTTAAGTAAAATTATAATAGAAATTATAATGATAATAATATCTTTAACATTTGCAAATTGTCTGACCGATCGTTTAGTGATTAACCGAATTTATTATATAATTCATGTACTCAATATAACTCCTCTTTTTTTATCGAATAAGTTTTTAGATTTGGTTGACTTTTGATCCTGTTATTATTTAATTATAAATTTTTTTTTTAAAGAAAGAGACGTTAAAAGGATGATATATTCGGCAGAGATGATAGAACAAATTCTGTATGTGTGTGTGTGTATACATACAAAATTAATTAATTATAGAGTACAAATACATATATATTCAAAGTTTCTGGCATTGTTTTTTTCATTAAATTTAAAATTAAAATGTTTTAATTTATATTTTTAATTTAAATTGTATTCTATAATATAATTATGATTTTCAAGAATTACGGTTATTTAAAGTTAAATGTTGAAATATAAGAAAAAATAATACTTATTCGAGCTTTTGCTATGAAAAAATTGAAATATTTTGACTATAGATTTTGTTTGAATTTAAAAACAACTTTTTTAAGCGAGTGTTAGAGAGGAAGGTCTGAACATGAAAATTTAAAGACTTTCTTATATCCATACATATCTTCTTGTATCTTTATATGAAGCACTAATTGTAAGAAAAAATTATATGAAGATTAAGCAACATTGATTAAGTAAATTATTTGCGTTTGCTGGTCGCGCGCAGATTTCTTGCCGCATAAAATAACGCGAGTTGTTGCAGGTCGACCGTAAGTAAAGAGAAAAATTAAACACGTGGTTGTATGCGGCGTCAATAAGGTTGCATAAGGTCGTTTATTTATAAAGACGCTTAGAAAAATACAGGGCGGAAAGAGCTACGTTTATTTATAGTTTCTCGCTTGTCCGGGATTATAAATAAATGATTCAAAGTATTTCAACTGCTTGTAATATTGCTTGTCATAACTTAAGATTTACGAGCTCTGCAGGTTTTTACATCGCGTTCCGCTTTTATGATTTTATTTTATTGTGGATGAAGAAGCAACTAGATTTACTAGATGATACACATTGGCTGCGTTCAGCAGAACAAGCCGTTCAGTAGCAATTGAACGTGATTGGCTCTTACTTTTAGAACCAACGAATCAACGTAGAGTGTTGATAAGACGGATTCAACAGTTGTGTTCTGCTGAACGCAGCTAATGTATTTCAAGTTATTAATTTTAGAGTGTAGCAGAAATGGGATTTAACATTACACATGTTCCATTTGTCCGTAATAAAACTATAATAATGTTAAAGAACTGTTAAGTTCTAACATATTATGTTACATTGTTATTTATTTTGAAATTTATTTTGAGACCGATCAGAATTTAACGGTAGACACTAGATATACATATGTGTATAACTATAACACTTATAGGAATTGTTTTTTTGTGGAATGTCTTCCCAGTTTTCTAAAGATAAGCGAGAATGATAGCAGAAAGTAAAGATAGATTGTATATACATTATATAAGATAGAAAAATAATAATGTACTTATTGAGAATAATTTAATTTATATAAGATGTCCAAATACCCCTTCTTTATCTGCTCGCAAATCATAAAAGATAAGAAGTTGAAAAGTTTTACTTTAACCTTAAAGAGAAAATATACTAAAAATATACTAAGAGAAAATACTAATCGAAAGGAAATTTTCTTGAAGAGGGTTCTTTTTCCCTGACAGTAATTTAAGAATTTACATAAAATATTTACGGCGACGAAATTCAGCCATTTGTCAACCGAAAAGTTCCCCACGCGGCGTAGAATGGGGATTTAAGGAGGCACAATGAAGTCCGGACGCTATATGTCACGACGCCAAGATAAAAGTTTATTCTGGCTTTAGCGGGAATTTATCCCCAGTAAACATCGAGAGACATTTTTACGTTAACTCAATTGTAAAGTAATACTAATGCTTGTATACGTTTCTTATGCGACGGGTTTTATTTATTTTAATCAGAAAGAGCGCATACTCTTTAAGATTAAAATTTCTTGGCTTATTTTCAAAGCGTATAATGAAATGGTTATGTACTAGATATCAAATGGTTATATACTGTATATCGGAATTTAGATTGTTCGAAAAAAGCGGCGGAAGCAAAATTAGTGATATATATCTAAATAGAGATAAAAATTTAAAATACTTAGATGTTAATTTATACTAATAATTAATAACATACTTAGATATTATGCTTGCTCAATTTTATATTTTTCTTGATAGATTATTTAGTAAGAAAAAATTTATTATTGGTTTCTTCGATTCTTCATTGCGAATCAAAGTGTGTTATTTTATAACACACGTATAAACATCCAAAAATGACACATTTGACTAAAGCTCTTTTCACATGTTTCTTTATGTGTTAAATTAACACGGTTAATCGAATTAAATTAAAAGTTAACACATTTAATTGTGTTAAATGACGTAATTTAAAACGGCAAGAAATGTGTAAGAACAGCTTCAGCTAGATAACACACTTGGATTTGTAGTGTTATTATTTATATATATTGTATCTCTTAAATTATTGTATTTCTTAAAAAATTGATAATTTTAATAGAAAGTTAACCGATATTCTCTAACTAATTTCAATTTTGTGTTTAGATCTTATTAAGAATGGAGAACTAATACGAATTTCTCTCTTTTCTGTGTTATAGAAAGCCAGATTGGCGCGTATCAGAATCGCGAAGGCTTCGAGCGGCGCCGCCTTCGTGAGCAAAAAGAAGGCACACGAGGCGCGTTTGGCTGCTCAGGAGAGCGGACTGCACATGGAGGAGTTCTACAAGGAGGAGGATATCTTCGAGCTGCAGCATCATCACCTGCTTCGTTGCTTGGAGAAGACCACGGTAACTACTAACGCCTTTGTCTGGTAACAACTGCATGTCTGCTTTTATACGGGAATTCTAGTGTTCCTTATCCGCTAAATTGCTCTAAAATCCTTAAAATCCCACCGATAAATTAGCTTTCTCAAACAGAGAACTTTATCTTCTATTTCTCGTCCTGACAATAAAAGAACTTGGGCAATATTCTTTCTTCTCTTCCGTTGGACACATTCTAAAGTTAACATTATATAGAGAGAGATGCGTTAAAAAAAAGAGATTACGATTTCTTAATGAAGGGGATTTTATTTTTAAAGTATGCATGTTAGATCGATAATGATATAAGCACTGAGTGTGCTATATCTGTCGTTGTTTTTTAGTTAGGATTCTATTAGAATAAACTGTTATAATTAATAGATATAATAGAAATAATATTGACAAGCTATAACGATAGCATACCGGTAAACTCATCGGTATACAATGGCAATGTTATGAAAAGAAGAATGACATCTAAGGAAATTAAGGAAAACTTAATGTAAGGAAAAGATAATATAAAGGCTACTTCCTATCATTACGCAGGGTTTTTTGACGTTTTGCATAAAGACCGGTGCGACGACGATAGATTAATCAGCAAAATGATAATTAATCATTCATGAATGCAATGTTCTCTCGCCCTGAACGATGACAAACTCGTACAAAAACGCAGTTTATCTTGAGCGTCCCCGTCATTAATCTCACGCGATGCTATAAAACAACTGCATCGTCGCGAATGCATCGTCGACACTTCCGTTTCTTGCGCCGAGAATTCAATGGGTACTTTTGCCTCGAAAATCCAGCAGTCTGTTTCACGAGTATTGCGCGCCGAGTGCCGGAGTAATTTGAATAAACCCTAGGCTCTCTCTCTATCTCCCGGACGCTCCATGCTCGTCTAATTTTAGCCTCTGGTGAGAGGTTGGTCGCGCGAGCGAGGGTTGCCGCGTATACGGAGAGTAGTCGTTATCGAGCCCGAATACTCGCGACCAACCCTCGTTTATGGAGCCGCTGTTATAGAAACGTGCTATTGTGAAATTGTACATGCGGGGTGTTACAAAAGTCCCGGACTTTTCGTGCAAACGTAGATAAGAAAGCCAGACAGTAAAGTTAAATAAGAAATGAGACAATAAATATAAAAATAATCTTAATAATTTTTTTTAAATTAAAAAAGGAAAATAAAGTTAATATATGTTAGATGAAATAATAGGAATGTAAAATAAACATTTGTGCGATGGCTCATTCCGCGCGAGTCATTTTTCTTTACTTTCTTTTAAAAATACGGAAATGCGGAATAACGGTCTGCACAATCTCTGTTTATATCACTGAAAATTAAGATTGAACTGACATAACTCATAAGAATAAACTATATCTAATTTTATAGATTAAGAATATGTTATATCTTTATTTTTCTTTATTCCATGACTCTATTTGTCATATAATAAAATAAGAATTTTAAGAATTACGGAAAGCATTAATCAAAAAAAGATGGAAGCTGTGTGCAAAAGAATTAATATAAAACTCAAATAAATTTTTCAAAGAAATTTGATTCAGCGTATTTGAAAAAGGATTTGTAGCTGCGGAAAAGGGCACCACTTTTCCGATACATCCTGCTCATATTTTATGTATACAGGGTGTTCTAAAAAGGTGGGGCCAAAATTTAGGGAGATATTTCTCACACCTCAAGGATGAAGAAATGTTATATGAACATGGGTGCGGAAACGATATTTTCTGGAGTTATGTTGAAAATATTGTTGACTGTATTACTTACACAATAAACAATTTAGGATTAATTATTATGTAAACAAGTAACTATAACATTAAAGGTCAAATTTTTCTGATTTCTGCCTGGCAGATAAGGTGACAATCTCATTTAGCCGTACTCAGAAAAGAAGCTCTAACTCCTGAAAAAAGCGTTTCCGCACCCATGTTCATATAACATATTTTCATCCTTTAAGTGTGAGGAATATCTTCCTAAATTTTGGCCCCACCTTTTTAGAACACCCTGTATATGTGTATGCTTCTACACAGAAATGCATACGCAGGCTTATGCGATTAAACCAACCGCGACGTGCACGAGATCATTGAAAAGATTAAAAATACGCTTCGCGATTTATATGACATATGTAGTGACAGGTTGTGTAATATGTACGAAAGGGAGAAATTAGTTTATTACATTGAAAAAGCGAAAAAGAGGTTTGTGACATACAAGGTATATGTAGATATAAAGATTTTGATACAGGTCATAATTCATATAAAAATTTGTTAGTATAAAGTGGTAGCTAGAAGGCGACATTTTAGGAAGGAGAATAGTAGACATTTAGATAACAGTATATGTGCATAAAGGACTATGCGGAATTTATACTAATTGATTTTTTTTATTTTAGTAGTTTTATCTTAAGTCTAGTTTTTTTGAAAATTCTTATTTGTGTGATGATATTTCGGCTATTGTTTCGTATAATTTGAACTTGGCAAAAATGAAAAAATAAATTTATGATGTTAGGTTTATATATATAATAAAATTTTATTATAGGTAATATAATATGAAGAAGATACATAGATGAAGGAAAATACAAGACAATTCATAAAGGAAAGAAGATGAAAGAAATACAAACCTTATCAACTTTTATTTTTCTTTGATCTTATTGTAGAAATTCAGAATTAAACAAGGTTTTTTTACAAAAAAAGTTTTGGGAAAAATACATTAGTTGCAATAAAATTTGTGGCGGTCTGTTTTATTAACACTTTCAAGCACTATAGGAAGTTAGTTTTGCGCGAAACTTTCTTATATTGTCTCGTGCTTTAGTAGAAGATATGGAACTTCGATCTGAGCTTCCCCTCAGGATGGGTTCATTGTGATCTGTGTACTTTGATGTTGCCAGAACAAGATGATCAAACACACGAGGTAACGCGTAAAGTAGTAGCCGCTACTATAACACAAGCTGCAGGAGAACAAACAACTTTGGAAATACAAATTCAGGAACTGACCAAACAGGTCACAACACTTACTTTGAGCAGATGAGAAAAATCTATATGACGTGGAGGGAGCAGAATCCGTTCAAAGAGCAGAACACATAACAGATAAGCGGAAGATAAAAAAATATCTAATAAATCAAACCAATTGATCAATTAACTAAAGACTCTTGATATTAAAGTTAACAAGGAAAAGTGGGCTTTGAGAATCAAACGCGGTTAGTTGTGCGTGAATTAATGCTATGTAACAATTAAATTAATAATTTAATATAAATTATGAATTGTATGTTTTGGCTCTACTTTGAGCCATTTTCAGCGATGCGGTGATAGATAAAATTACATAATCTCAAGTTTTCCGACAAACATACGATGAATAGGTATTTGAAAATTGAATTTACAAAGATAGTGTAATTTTTAAAAGAAAATACCAGGAAAATTCTGCGAACATTTATAATCTGCACAAAGAGAAGTGAAATCTACTCACCAAACCAAGTCCAAAGAACGTGAAATTGATAAACTGAAGCTTTGAGAAAGACAACGGAAGCTGAGATGATTTTAAAGCGGCGGTGCTTGATATAATCGAAATAATAATACAATTAGAGAACAGCCGGAGCCCCGGGATTCTGTAACTCCTTAGCGACAGTTGTCGGATCGTTGCGCAGCTTTTTTACCATATATAATACCTGCGCAACGATACCGAAACTGTCGTTAAGGAGTTACAGAATCCCGGGGCAGATCTGGTTCCAAATAAGAGCTGGTTTGTTTGGCTGTCAACTGTTGACTAAGGTCAAAGACAAAACATAACTTACTCTTATTCACGTCGGGAAAAAGCGTTGTAGATGAAGAAAAAGGAAAAAAAAAAAATTTAAATTACTGGCAATAAAAGGGTAACAGAAATAAAAATTAACCCGCGCCAATATGAATTTGGAGAATAACTAATTACAATACTTACGGTAAAAAAGTGTACATAATGAGTAAGGTTTACGATTTACTTAAAATTGAGACATGACAAAATTTTTCTGGCAGAAGTTTTTCTTGAAAATTACACTATCTTTGTACATTCAATTTTTAAGTACTCACCTTATGCTCGTCGGAGAGCTTAAGAATATTTAATTTATCTATCACCGCGTCGCTGAAGATGGCTTAAAGTAGAGCCGAAACGTTTGTAATTTGTATTAAATTATTAATTAAATGTTACATAGCATTAACTCACGCACAACTAACTGTATTTGACTCTCAAAGTCCACTTTTTCTTGTTACTCGTTAATAAAAACATCTGCTATTATCACTGAAGATTTGGAACAAAGGCAAAGAAATATTCTAAGCCATTTGAGTATAAGATAAAAAAACCTAAGAAGGCAATCTTAATTGAGGCTAGCTATTTTTTTGAGTTTTAGATCTCACTATCTATTTATGACAGACTAGGTTAAAATGTGATTGACATAAGTTTAGATGTTGGCATACACCTAATGCGAGATCGACAACGAGTGGAATTGTATGGACTGTTGCCAATTACTCCACAATCTCCATAGATGTCATAGCCTGTCCTCGGATTACGTGTTTCCATGACGATTCGTCATAATTAATGTGACGCAACCAATAATCTGATCAGGCTGATCAGATTGGATCAGATCGGATTTTTCTTATTCTACCATATATCAGACGTTTGAAAACACAGTTAATAAATGACAAGACTTTTGCAAATGTTACCTTAGACACAACCGAATTTATGAAAGTTAAATTAGCAGAGATAATATCGCATTCCGGCAAAGTGCTCAGCAATTACAAAATATTATTACATACATAAAAAAATAAAACACATCATAGTGCATCCGAAACCATTTGAAATATGCCGTTTACGCAGACTGACACCATCAAGTAGCATTTTAGTAGCAAAAATCAAATCCGATTTACTTCTCCAAGAAGAAATAATATAAAATCTCTATGATTATCTCTACTACATATGGCATTTAAGAAGGGAAACCATATAAAAATTACCGAAAATTAAAATTAATGCGAGATTGGTGCTGGACCGTTACTGGATTTCGCATGTGGAAAACTTTGTACAGTTACGAGAAGAAAATATTTTTAACACTAGGCCTTGTGCAAACTTATAACTAAATATTAATGTACCCACACTGCAAATCCAAGTGTGTTATTTGGCTGAAGCTGTTCTTACACATTTTTTGCCGTTTTAAATTACGTCATTTAACACGATTGAATGTGTCAACTTTTAATTTAACACGATTAATCGTGTTAAATGACGTAATTTAACACAGGAGGAAACATGTAAAAAGAGCTTCAGTCAAATGTGTCATTTTGAAACGTTTATACGTGTTAAAATAACACACTTTGATTTGCAGTGCAGTTAATAGCAAAAACAGTCATTATCACACTATTCAGACTATTCGAGTTTCGATAGATACATGTCGATATTATGTAATGCTGCACAAACGCTTTATAAATAAAGTAAATATTATGCTGTTTAAATTTTCACTATGCTTACATAGACGACATATTAGTAGCTACAAACTTAAAGGAGAAGAAAATTATCTGAAGAAATCATTTACATGTCTAAACATATACGGTATTCAGCTCAATCTAGCCAAGTGCATCTTTCGGATGAATCAAGCAGAATTTCTCAGCTATTTCGTCTCGGTAGGAAGCACACAACCGCTGGCAGAAAAAGTGGAACCGATAAGCGACTTTCTGAAATTAAGCACCATCAAACAGCAATTTCTGGGGACATTTAACTTTTATAAACGCTTTATCCCAGGAGCGGCGGTAAACCAAGCAAAGCTAATCGACGCACTAAAAGTTCTAAAACCGACTTCCAAAAACAAAAGAAAATCGCCAGTAATATGGAATCCGAATTGGAGCAAACATTCAGCAATTGCAAAAACAATCTTTCTCGATCCACTTTGCTGGCACACTCAAATTCAGAAACAGAATTTATTCTTACAATTGTTATTTCAGAGATTTCCGTAGAAACAGTATTGCAACTACAGTCACAAAAGGAATGGCAACAGCTCGCATGAGAAAAAAGCTTAGTCGAGGCGCAGACTAAATATAGACGTACAGCCGAGAATTATTGTTGAATAAGTACTAAAGACAGTTAAATATTAAAGGCACATAGTGATGGATGGATTTTACAATCTATAACGAATCACAAACCAATCATGTACGCTTTCAACCAGAATCCACTATGCAGTTCTCTTCGACAGATTCGCCATTTACAGTATATCGGTTAGTTTATAATTGACATTTGACATGTATTCGGAAAGGATAATGTTATAGCAGATACTCTCTTGAATTGAAGCAATCTATATAGCAATAAGTTTCGAAGCTAGCCGAATCTCAAGAGAACGATTGTAGATCTAAAGATAACACTGTAGAACGAAAAAGCATTAAAACTTTCCAAGATATAAAAATATACTAGATACCAGGCAGCTATGAAGCTGCCACAATCCTATCTATGCCATTCTATCCTATTCTATTTCTATTTCAAGCAACTGTATTATTCACTTGCAACTCTATCAATCCTTGTTATCTTTATTTCACTTTCATGTGTTTTAAATTTTTACATTAAATTTACGAATTACGTTATAAAGCGATAATAGTAATCATGTTTTAGAGAAGATATTAACTGACATAAAATGAGGATTATTATTAAATTAAATTCCGCGATATATATTTATTCCTACTATTTCATTTTATTTAGAAGTTTTGAAAAATAATTTTGTAAAATAATCAAGAGATAACGAAAATAACAAAAAGAAAGAAATGCTGCAGTATATGCTGTCTAGTTGTTCATCTTTTATAAACCAACGCGTCAGTAGGCCAATCCTGCTACCTTTACCCTTTATATAGTTAAGCTAAGTGCCATACATGTAAGCAGGTGGTAACGCCAGCCTGCTTTGTGCTGCTTTTGTTCCTTCGGGAATTCGTGCTGTATGGCATTTTGTAGATTAGGTAGAGAAACAAATACAATTATGCGCGATCGTATCATCTGCGCAACATTATCAGTGAAAATTTACATTTCATACAAACGATAATTCAGCCTAAATTTGGAGAGACCTTTCAACCTTTTACCGCATTATACATAATTAATTTCTAGATAATCTTTTTATCAGTACATTTTTCAAAGTTTGCTGCACATGATGCTTTAATACACATGTGCCAACAGTTTCTTATTATCTTAAAAATAATATGGAATATTTAGTGTTAATAATTATAAAATTAATTTTATATAAAAACCGTATAAGATTGTGTAATTGACGAAATTGTTTGTTAGATTTATCGATTTGTTCGTGAGGTTGATAAATTAAACATTCCTTCTACGATATGTACAGTGAAATAACTTGATTGAAAATCATATGATTTTCAAACTGACGTTCGAAAATTCAAATTGACGTTCAAGAGCAGTGGCAAATATTTAACCGTTTACATACGCTAGAATGTTTGCATTCACCCTGACCTAATCTTGACAGACAGATCATTGTTATATATATACATATAGTTAATTCCATCATTAAGTGATATTTCCGATGTTGCGATGACAGCGTTGCTTGATGATGGATGCTTTCTATGTTATAAATGATGGTGTCGCGGCGTTTCGAGGTCGGGTTTCCGATCGATTCGTTGCTCACGTGTCGTCCACGAAGCTGGCAAATCTTTGACCCCGAGCTCCGGGTTTCGCACAAATCGTGGTGAATTTCTCCCAAGAGTGCAACGCTCGCGCGACGTTCGACACGAGGATGTTTTCCCGAGAAAATGAAGGTTTCCTGCCGATCAAAGAACAACGTGGACGAAACCGCTGACCGAGCGTGACGTGAAACTCGAGCAGAAATTTCGTAATCAAACACGCGGACTACAAGTTCGTGTAAGCCGAATAATGTGTTTTTGAAGAGTGATAAATCAGAGATATATGGCTTCATTTTATAGTATAAGTTGACGATTGTGTACGTAATACTGTATCTGATATAATCCTTCTTAGAGAATTCCTTAGAGCCAGAGTTTTTGTTTAGATCATAGCTCTAATATTGAAATTTAAGAAACATACAAAATTACTTATGTGTAGTTTTGGATGAATTTGAGAGCAATTTTTCTTAAAATACGTAAAAAAAACTCGACGTTTCTATGAAGAGACATGGTAATGCACGTGCCATTTATATTACATGATATTCTTATTATAAAACATAATTGGTATGTTCTTCAATAAAAATATTTTGATAAAGATGTAAAACATGGCAACATTGATATAATGTCGATAATGTCAGAGTTTTAAAATTGCAAGTTTTGATTTAAATTAGAGACTAACTCTAAGTAAGTCCTTTTTATTTTATATTGAAACTTACAGAATATCTGCGATGCAAACTCCAAAGCAAATAACAAATATTATAGCTTTTAATTAATTAAAGATGGCTCTTATTTTAATAAAAAATAGGTTCAAAACTTAATTACGAGAATACTTAAAGTTGAGAATCAAAACGTTGCAACAAATGATAGAGTGTGCTTTAATTTTTGCCAAGATTAATTTTAATCGAATCTTATAATTATCAACAATTAAAATACTATTCCCATTATTTACACATTTTCTATAATACTCAATGTATTTATACGGAAAAAAATGGCGCGTCATGAAACCATCAAGTTATTCGAATAAAATTGTATTTTTACATCAAATATATGAAAAAGTACATTTTCTTTCATTATCAACATCAAGATATTTGGATAATTAAGTGGAAATTATTTCTGTTAAATATTTTTTATTGAAGAAAAAGACTTGAGGAGAAGACAAAAGAAAGAAAAGAATTTTTAGGACATTTTACGCGAATAGGACATTTTACGCGAAATATTATAGAAACGTCCGCTTGTGTGGAATTGAATATTCTCACCTAGATTCGTACAGACGCGTGCGCTATAACTATGTGCCTTCGCGAAACGCATACTAGATGCGCCGCTTTACGTCATCGTGCCGCTAGCGTTTGTACAAACGAAGGTATTTCGGGAATCCAACGGGGGTAGAGTAGCCTCTCTTCTTCGGATATTCCGGCGGAATCCTTGTACTGTTCATGCGAATTTGCATTGTTGCAGTACATGAAGAGCGTACCATAGTTTGGGTAAGGCGATAAGACGTCTGGCCAATTAATGTTTCAATTGACAATTTGCAGATCATTCTTTTTGTAAATACCAAATGCAAACAGACAGCTATACGCAGTCAATGATTTCCGCTTTGCTGTCTATTAACGTCGTGCTGGATATTTTTGCATGATGGTCTTATGTATTTTACATAAATATTATTACGAATACGTGTTAAATCATTATTTTCTCGATGTGTATATTCGAACTTTCGTTATATGCATGGACAATTCGATTATTAGCGAGGAATATCATCGTTGCTTTAATGAAGTATATATAGAAGAATAAGATAAACCGTGATATATTCAAAAGCAAGAGAGGGGAAGTTTTCTATATCCTATTTTAAAAAATTACATATTGTTATTTAAATTATAAACGTGTAGACATAAGACGTGTAGATTTGTAATAGCATTGAGTTTGTCTCACTAGTTTTGTCGTTTTCGAGATTGATCGAGATTGACTAGTAGATTTATTAGATAGGTCTTAATAAAGATTGCTTCAATTGTTTCCATATTATTCTCATCTTATTTTTATATTTTATTTCATCTTGGTCTTGCCATACAGACACTTCCTTTCGTCTTCGTCGGATGCGGCCAATCGTAGGCGTCTTCGGGTCGGCGTATTGATTTCTTCCGGGTCGTGGTCGTAGGCACGATCAGATCATAGACGCAGCATGTAAAACGTCATTATCGTGACTAATTGTAGTTCGTCACGGTGTTGAGGAGATATTAGACAATAGCAATCGGTCTGTTCACTTTGATCAATGCATTCGCATAAGCGATTATGAGATGAAAAGCATCGGCTATGTCGGAGAAGTCCAAAGAGATGGAAGAGTAAAATTCGGAGGGATTGAAGAAAAATTGGAAATGTAGTGGGAACGGGTTACGTTCGATCTTGCAACTTCGTGAAAGCATCATGAAGAGAGAAGGAAGGTTTTTTGGCTTTCTTTGAGCACATTCAATATGTCATGGTGATTTTAATAATTAGATGGTTGGTACACGGTTGGTTCTTTAGATAGGAGGTGTTGGTTCTTGGTATATAGAGAGGAGTAAAATTTGCTCTGGGGAGATAATATAATAATAATAATCTCGGGTTGAAACAAGCGTGCTCTCAAATCGTGACTGTTTAAATCGAAATCGGTGGGGGAGGGGGAATTGAATAAATATATGTAGCAGGGACTCTTGGGGAGATTGTGTAAATGGACGAAATTAATATCGGCGTTTGTGCGAGGAAGTGCATTAATTATTCTGAATGGATTAAAATCGGATGAAAAGAATATTTCTTACTCGAGGGATTGCGAAGAGGCAACGACGGGTTTTAAATGAAATGTATTAGAAGAATTAATTCCGCCAAATAATAGCTGAGTATAAATTGTGGTCCTTTATGAAATATTCAAAGCTCAATTGGATGAAGTTATGTAATAAGGAAAGAGCCAAATGCCATTTTTGTGATTTTTAGTTCTGCATTGCAAAGTGATCATAAATAGGACAGAAGATTTCCTAAAAACGCATAGAATAAATAAAATTGTATTTGAGAAAGATAAGATAACTTTTATTATATAGTTTGGTCATTATACTTGAGATAACGTTGGCACAGAATTTTATTTGTAGTATTTTGCGAAATTTATTTTAGCGGAAAAGGTTGTGGAGTTGGTTCCGCATTGCAGAACTGCGTTCAATTAATATTCAACACGTTTTGAGGAATCGTTATAGAATGACATTTTCTAGCTATCAGGATGAAAAAATTATCAAAAGTCACTGTACGCGGTTATACATATATATGTTTGATTTAATTTTGTAGATAAATTGGTTTATACGAAGAAAATGTTGGTCCCCTGACAATCTCTAAAATTTTGCAAAAAGTCAGATGTCATTTCAACTGAAAAGATATATGGTTCAATTAGTATTTGACATTTCGGAAAATTGCTGCGGCAAAACGTTTTCTAGTTGGGTTGGAAAAAAAAATGTCGCGCGTGTCCCTCTCATTAAATCTTTAGAGGGTTTCGTCGCGCGTTCCACAGAATAGCACACGCCTCGCCCAAATATCTGTCCGAAATCAACCCCTAGAAGGGAGGCAGACACAATGTGGTGGGTTCGCAGTTACGTATGCATTACCGCCTAAAAGGGTGACGCACACGGGCGCTCCTGAATTTAATATCGGCCAACTGGAAACAAACCCTCCGGAAAAGGTGGAAGGTTGAATATAGTACGAGACTGGGACCCGCAGAGTAAAGCAAATAAAACGTACCTATTTGACTGTCGCAGTCGTGACCTGACGAAGTCCTTTCGGGTCGCTATACGTTTCATGTTAGACGTTGGTATTTTCGACCGTAAGGAACCTATATACTACCAGCAAATTAAGATCCGCAATATTGTGCAAGAATTTATTTAGGTACATGTCTGGGCGAATTTTACTTGTGTTAGCGTTATATTGATACATTTTGAATTATTAGTGATCTCTGGAAGATCGGGTATCGAAATTTTGCGGAAAAATATGATGGACAATCAAACTTGCATCGATGAAGAAGTGATGTGAATGGCGTTTTGACGCAAAAATAAATGCATGAATGCATTTTATAAAATACATTATTACAATATCCATCAAAACTATTTTTAGCAAGGTTTCTTTATAATGTTTTATTGTCGATTACTTTTTCTATATTTCGGTGAATTTCCGAAATTAATCATTTTTTCGAAACATTAAAGTTGTACAGAATTTATTTCATCCTAAGTTGTATAGAGTGTACCTCTTCAATAATCTCAGTGTTTTTGTCGAGAAATATGAGACTAGAATTCATAGTTAACATGTCACATAACCGAACGTGTCGCTCTTGATTATCTTGATGAATCCGACAATTGGTCTAGTTCGTCAAACGGCCAATGTCTGATATGTAGTACGTCGGGTTGCGGCCGACATCGACGTATGTGCAGCGGTCATTCCGTTGATTCCGCAGTCACCGTGGTATTTAGACAATGCATGCCCGCAATTCCGCCGCTGTACTTCTGGCAGCGCGTTTATTCTCGATCGCAATTCTGTACATCGACGCGGAATGTTGTAAAATATCATGTCGATTAATGATCGTCGTTTGTACCATCGCGTTGGGTATCGTAGGTGTTTTACCCGTTATTATTTTGACTCACAGTTGATTTATTATCATATGTATTGTATATATGTATGTCTGTGTATTTGTAACAATTATAATTAAATATTAAATTTTTTATGTTTATATTTGTGATAACACACAATTGGATTATAATAAATATAAAAATAAAATAAAAACTAGAGAATAACACACACATACACACACAATATTCAAACACTTTCATCCTGCGCCATCCAATTTCAATCATTAACAATTATATTATCATAACTGTTGTATGTTTTAATTAATTTCTCGTAACTGCCGCGCGCATACCGCATCGATGCGATGCAAATGATGCAATGCAATGTTTCGTTATCAACAAATCGAAACCAGAACTTACGATCTGATACATTCGCAACCCAATGTCTCATGTAACATAATATAAAATCATGAAAATCATTAAATATTTCCGATCCACAGGAGTTAAGCCATTATCTGATCCAATAGCCATGTACCGTAAGTGTCGATCTTTATAGCTCCTTTTAACACATACGTATAAGCAATTCATGTTGATACAACAATCGTATTGTTTTATAAAACTTTATAGTAGTAAGTGATTTTACGCACGTGCGAGAAACACATTAGAGCAAATAACACCTCTTTCAAGAAAGTGCAGGCATCTACGGTGTTATATCCGTTCTCGAAGAAACATTGCGGGGAACGATACCTTTTATGTGAGCGGATATAAAAGCGACCATTAGCTTTTCTTATGCGGTATTCAGTGCTCTAATACTCTAAAAGCAGCTAAATCTCGCGTACGACAAAGAAATACGCGGTCATAAATATGCATTGTACGATAAATTTGAGCTCGATATAAATGAATGCAGTATATAAATTAAGCTTCCCTGCTGCGCTACGGGTTTTATAAGATTGTAAAAAGTTTTACTTTAAAAAAGGAAGCTGATAAAAAAGATTCTTCTTCTTCCTTTTCTTCTTTAAACAGGCTTGAGCCTGTTTCATTAACAAGACCAAGGTCATTGCTGCTATTGTTAGAATTTATTTGGTTTTACCCTGAGTAGGGAAAAACCAAATGCTAACCCCACAAACTCTCCTTTAACGTCGATTCCGGACGTCAAATAGAGGGATTTTTATGAAAAATGGGGGGGGGGGGGGGGGGTACACATAGCAGTTGTCAGTTGCCGACGGAGCTCTTCCGCACAAGAGTCCCCTCGATCGTTAATTTTTCATGCGGAGGGGTGCCGTTTGGATATTAAAATTCTTGTGATCACGTAGACTTGAACCCGGTTCTTCGTGGTTACGAGTGGCGCTTTATCACTAGATCATCTGCCACTTAAAAAACGATTTGTATAGTTTATAAAAGAATCTGGATAATAATCTTCATGCTCCACATTTGCACGACGTTATTACATTAATAGTTGTTAAAAAAAATTATTTAAAAGTAATAACTTTAATGACGATATATTATATCAGGTCAACTTTGTAGGAGTTATAACTGTAGGTATATCTATATGTAACTGTATATCCGTTTACAATTTTTAATATAATGCGAGTATAGAGAGGATTTAAGGATGTGCAATTTTCCGAGCGATCGTTGAGAGCTACGTGCTGATCTGACCTTTCGCGAAACAAGGTATCGCATGAGTATGTCAAAATGCCGCTATGATCGTAAAATTGCGAAGTATGGCAGGTCACGATGCCGCGTTGAGTTATTTACGAGGCAACGCGGCGGTTACTGATTTACGAAGGCGGATCATAGGTTGTGTCGTGTCGAGAATGCATATATAAGTACTTTTACTGCGTCTCAGAGTTTCTAATCCGTTACTGCTGGAATATGATACAAAAGCAAAGAACCGTAATTTATTATTACGTAATTTATTGTTATATAAGCGGTTGAAATAAATTAGTTATTCGCGTATTGTCACTTATACCTGACCGGGCACATTTGTAAAAGTCGCTGCTGACTCTCTTTTTGGTTCGTGAATTAATAAACTGCAAATTTTAATCAACTAGTAGATATAATGTCTATTTTTATTGAACGCACAGTAAGTATAAAGATAAAATTATATGATTATTTATGAAATAATACTTGAAACATCTTTGAATATTTTGCGCAATTTAATTTTATTAAACGCAAATAATAGCACTGTACGTGATGAACTTTATGCGTCTACTACCAGATAAGAATTTACGATATTTTGCTTCTAACGTTCTAACGTTAACATGGTTTCAGTGATGGGTGAGGATTAAAATCGATTTATGTAAAAAATTTTGATTATGGATGAATGTTAAAAGTAAAATGACACGCGGAAGAAAATTCGAGGGTGTGCATGCTACTCGAAAATCTGAACCTCGAGATATCATATTTCACGTTAATTGTTCGTCCATCAATATCAGGGATCGGCAAAAATTTCGAGAAATCGATCGGCCCATCGCACTGGCGCATCCGACCCATCCATCTTTCTGCGATATCGTCATTAGCGGCGCTCCCTTTCGCGCGATATCGGCGCGAACAATGCGATACGTGCAGGAGCGTACTACGAGCTCTCTTGAGAAAATAACAGGGGAATGAGGTCTTTTATTGGACAGATATCTCGTCCCCATGAAGGCTCCTCGTTTTATCCTTATGCTCGGTTACCCTCCGAGGATGCGGCAAGACGCGATAAGGACGAGTCTAATCTGGCCTTTACGAAGGTAGCGGGGAAAAGATCTTTGCCGATGGAATATGGGCCGACCTTGGATGAATAACTCTCACAATGCATCGGACAGGGGCTAACAGAAGCTATTTAAATCCTTAAATCTCTCAAGAATTCGTTTTTATATACATCAAATGATGTGATTCTTTTATAAATTGCGCATAACATTCGATTTTAAACTGAAATTAAGTACTGCCATATTCTCTGGTTAAGGATGTTTGGGCATTACGACTAAAATGATGAAAACTCTTTGAATCCAAATTAATTCTGCAGATTTTATCATAAAAAGAATTTTGTTAAAGTTTCAAGCTGTTTAGGAAGCTTGTTGTTGAGCAATTAAATAATAAAATCACACGTAGTCCAAGGGCAAAGGAGGAAAAATTATTATATCTCAGTAAAAAATGATGAAAAAAATATGAAATTTTGCAAGCAGAACGAGTAAGACTAATTATTTACACCAATTTTTAGCTTCATTAGGAGACTCGTTTTTTTTATTTAATAATGTTTCCGAAAAATTTCTCGGTTTGGTTAGGTTAGTCGAAAAGTACGCTCAATACATACTTACATACGCTCAATACGTACTTAAATACGCTCAATTACAGATGAGGAGACTATGAGATACACGCACACTATCGAAAATGCCACTCAATGTTGTCAAATTCAAAAAGTGATTTAACTTTAAAAATTTATTGTACATAAGCAATTTAACTTTTGACAAAATATACCTGTACCGTCCGAACATTTTTAAGGCTAATTATCTATAAATAAATTATAAGAGTATGCTAGAGTATCATTTATATATAGGATACTACTTATAGGTATATTATTTATGTAGGATTACTTGTGTGAAGATAGCAATATTTTAATAAACATAAGCATTATTTAGGAGAGTATTTTGAGTGCCAAAGTATCTACTTTTGGTGTTAATTTTTTAATTTATTAAATTCCTTTAAGCCGTTGTGTATTTTTAAAAATTAAAAGAATTCTAAAAATCGAAATCAAGCAATAAAAAGGATGTAGGTTTTTAAAAATCTAGTTTATTCATACAAAATATAAAATAGCCCGGACGTTTCGACTGTATTTAGTCTTCCTCAGCGGCAAAATAAACTAAAACATTGACTAAGTTAAAGATATAAATTGGTAAAAAAGAAACATTTAAATTAAAGCATAACTGTGTTAAATAAATAAAATTGAATAATAAACATTAAGAATTGAACAATGAACATAGGTATATATAGCTGAAACTGTAAAAAAGTCGAGCCCGTTATCAAAATGAGTATAAAATATAGAAGTTGACTAAGAATATGAAATTATTAAGACGTTTATATATACAAAAATAAGTCAAAGTTATAGACAAAGTTACACTAATTCGACGTTTCAATGCGCGAATCTGTGAGTCTCATAAGACCAGTAGGGATGTCCAACGGATAAAACAAGTAGTCAGTAGCAATAAGTACCTACCTAGATTAGCAGTTTACAGTTTTTAATCAAGCCGTTAATGGTTCTAAGATTAAATAAAAGTTAATGAGTAACGATTAGATTGAAACAAACATAATGATGAGAAGTAAAATCAATTAATAATAGAGAACTTATACGATAATGTCAACAAGACATATTTAAGAAAAATAAATATTCGACTGTTTTCCAATTAGCTTCCTTCCTCTAATAGTACTTAAGATAACCAATATCCGGCAAGTAAATAAATAGAATTTATATATAGAATTTATTTTTTTGCCTAGAGAGTGAGAGAGAGTCGAAATATTTTGGTATATTCTTCTTAATTTCTGTATAGGTATGTAAATCAATTTTTTCTAATTATAGAATATTTTATTTCAAAATTTTTCAGCGAAAAACAAATTTAAATAGTTTGAAGTTGAATAATCTATATGCGAAATTATTTGAGTAAATTTTGCGGTGCAGGTCATCAACGATAATCCCACATTTCTGTTGTATAAATCATGTGACTCTTACGCCGGGATTAGAATACGCCGGCTCAAACGATGAGGGCTTTACGAGGACAAATCGCGTCTCTCCAGAAGGTCTACGCGTTGAAATACGGACAGTCTCTCGCGAGTAATCCTGTAGTTTTCTAAGATCGAGTTCGCTCGAATGCAAGCCATTTGTAGCTCAGTAGCTTTGAAAGTCGTGCATGACTCCTTCGGGAATTCTTCGAAAAGCTGACAAAGCCGTTCTACGACGTGATCTTTTTGTTTAACTGTGATATCAATACTTTATGTCGACAAATAAGCCAGTAAAAGTTGTTTGCATTTCTCTTTTTTTTAAATTATATTTTTTTACTATATTTTTTTATTATATCAACTACAGTTTATTTATTGTTATATAGCACATATAAATACAGAATTTTTGGCCATTTAATCAATATTTCATCTTTCTTTATATCGAAATATTGTCGATCATGCATATAAACATATCAGTATAACACTATAATGCTTTTTATTTGTTATCAGTTTTATACAGAAATATTTTAAAAATGAAGCAACTTTTATCGACGTAACTGGCCCTTTATTGAGAATCACGACGTTTCGACCGAGAATTCCGGTCCTTTTCAAGTGACAAACTTCATGTACTCACAACATTACATCAGATTGAAACATTTGTGCCAACAAATAGTCAAATCTCTGTATAATAAATACATGAGTCAAATACTTAAAAATACAATGAATACATAAGACTACAATAAACGCAATTACCAAACTTACATGTAAGGTGTGTCGCTCATTTGTCAAACATAAAGAAATTACGTTATTACACAAAGTAATAACGTTACAATGTCCGTTAAGAGACATGTTCACTCCCTGGCAGTTGAAAGGCATCCGAGAATACATAAACAAAATATACGCGTGTCAAACAATCCCAATTATTCTGTCATAAATAACCGATAACTTTTCCGCGTCCGTCTGTAAATTTATCTTATTGATATTCTTTTTGATCATAAACATTTCTGCTGTCTCTCTTTTTTCCCTATGTTTTTCTTTATGTAAAATTTTCGGGTTTTAAATATTTTATATACAAAATATAATTGCATTCTTACAACCAACCAATTAATCTAGCGAAACGATCTTTTAATAATATTATACATACAGCGTAGTAGCGTGAATCAACTAATTATGCAAAACGGCAAGGGAACAGTTATCGCGATCGCGATCTTGTCATCTATCGCATGACAAAAGCTTTTGCCAGTTTACGCGGACCTTGTCGAGTTGTTCGGGCGCGTTTATCGCAAAAGAGATCGAGCCGCTGCTCCATTCTGTACGAGCAATATCCTTTCGCGCAGCGCCCAAGAACGCGACGTTCACTCGAGCGACATTGAGATCACTCGATAACCTCTCGTTTTCCGAGCATCGTCCCCGCAGGATTTCCTCAAGACATTCCATTTCTTACGCGGATCACAGAATTCCTCGCGTATAGGTATTTGTGCGTACATCTTTACATATCTGTTGAAACTTTTTTAATAATTAAACAATTTTCTAATAAAGAAACAATGACAGACATTGCATAATGTGAAAAAATAAATTTAAAAAAGTAAAAAGTAAATTTAAGTTAAGAGATGGAAAAAGAATTAGACCGAAAAATGCTGTACAGAAGAAGTTTTAAGATATTCAGAACAAAATACTCTTTTCTTGCAAAGTTATGTTTTATTTGCATATTTTTTTCCCTCAAAAAGCATGAGGAAATTATTTTGTGGCGTTGTCCTAGCGCCACTTGATGAACAATGCATGAAAGATTAAATAAATGACATAAAGAAGATATAAAAAATATTGAAATTTATATCGAAATATGTTTGTAAATGACATGGATTTCAATGGAAAACGAATCATTATTTATGGTGAAATTAAAAGATTTACTAAATAAACATTAGTTATTATTATCTTTGTTCGGTATTTGAGTTAAGCTTACTTGTGTGATAATACATATATGAACAGATGTAGGTAATTTGAATGTTAGCCATTGTAATTACGCCGTTTCAAATTAATGCGAAATTCCGAAATACATACGACGCAATTCAAGCGGAAGTTCGTAGAACCGCGGACAAAATACAAGTATAAAATAGTTTAACAGCGAGAAGCAACGGAAAGGGCGCGCTGCTTGCTTTCTCGTCTCGGCTTAATTCGGGTTAACCAGCAACTTCGTACATAGATTAAACAATACATGGCAGACCGAAACTTGGGTCAGCGACTCGAGAAATGCAGCTTTGCTACGCCCTGTCTCGGCGCGAAAGCGACATTGTATGCAAAGTTGATTAATTAATTAGCTAAGTGTAGCGCGAAATTATTATACTCCAGGAATTAAAATTTAATGAAAAATACGTCAGAAGAGTTTTATATGAGAGGAAAGTTACATTACGTCATCAAGAAAGTGCGAGATGTGATTATGCTGAAAGCCTGCTAATATATGCTTATTTTCTGATGCAGTGCTTTACATGCAAAGAGACGATTAATCATTTTGCTTTTATGATAAGTGTAATATTCAAAGAAGTAGTAATTATATCAAAATTCTATTATAGTTGGTTAAAACCATGTGATGATAAATTTATAGATATGATCCTGTTGTAATTAATATATGCTCCCGCTAAATACGATATTGACAAAGCAATAACGCTTCTTCATCATTTGTCAAATATTCTGACAAGAGCGTTTATCCATGTCTCATCTTGCATGGCTCAAATCAAGCTTTCCAGCAATGCGAAGTGTCCTAATTAATGTGTCCCACTTGAGAATTCGTGGCATCTTTAGCTACACAACTCCTTGCCCTTTTTCGTAAGATAGATGGAACTAGAAGGATCCTGCACGTCGTAGTTTTTCTTATTTCATTCCCCTATCCAATCCAATTATTCTTTCCGTTTTTCAGCGATGCTCCACTCATTGTCAGTTCCACGTGGATCTTCTTTTCTGCATCTATATCAATAAACTTTAATGTTATTCTTTTAATTCTTACATACGTATAATATACATATATGTAAATAAATATATGAATTTTATATACGAGAGGGTATCCAAAAGTTTCCAGAATTATTTTTTAAAAAATATTTAAAGTGTAGTACTTATAGGTCTGAAACTTTAATTCTCTTCGAAGTACTTCCCAACTGTGACTTAATGCAACAATCCCAGCCAGGAAACACAGACTAAATTCTGTTTTCGGAATGTTGTTAAGGACTGCCAGCAATTCATGTTGAACCTCGTCAATGTCAGCAAAACGTCTCCTTTCAAATTGCTGCTTTATTTGTGGTAATAAAAAAAGTCACAAGGGGCGAGGAAGAGTGGAAGAAAAGTGGAAGAGTGGTGATTGGTTCTTGTATCACGACAATGCCCCTGGCCACATGGCCTTGAGCGTTTAGCAGATTTTGGCTAAAAGTAAAATGGTAATTGTGTCCCACCCGCTCTATTCACTCGACTTCGCTCCTTGTGACTTCTTTTTATTCCCACGATTGAAACAGCAACTTAAAGGAAGGCGTTTTGCTGACATTAACGAGGTTCAACGAGAATCGCTGGCAACCTTTAACAGCATTCCGGAAGAAGAATTTGGACAGTGTTTCCTGAAGTGGGAGAGACGTTAGGATTGTTACATTAAGTCACATGAAGAGTACTTCGAAGAGGATTAAAGTTTCAAACTTGTAAGTACACTTTAAATATATATATATTTTTAATCATTCCGGAAACTTTTGGGTACTCCTTTATGTATACAGATCGATCGAGTTCTCTGGGAAAAACGGAAAAAAATTCTCCGCGAGGAAAAGTGCGAAGAACACCTAAATAATAAATCATGAACGACTAGAGGATAATGTACGAAGAGTAGAGTAACGCGATTGTTAACGCTTACGGAATCTTGGAAAGTTTGCCTTAATTTCTACTTACGTACGGTACGGCAAATATTTAACGAAACAACTAGTAGTTAGAGAGATCTCTTCCGGTTGCACGTGCGCGACTGTGAATCGACATCGTGATCGAGACCTGGGCAGCGCGCGATCATGTAACTTTTCCCGTAGGGCGGAAACGTAAAAAGTGAAAAGTTTCACGTGGCTATCTTTTTCTATTGGTGTTGAATAGAAAGAGATAACTTCACTTTTCACGTTTCCGCCCTAGGGGAAAAGATACATGATCGATCCCCTGCGTCGCAACGCCGCAGCCGTGTATACAGTATATGTCATACATATATTTGATTTATCTTTTCCATTCTTTGTTTTCCCTTATTCTTGTCTCGATCTTTATATATTTTTAAGGGGTTATATCCGTTTCTCGGCCCTGAAAAGTGGTCCAATAATTATGAGGGATTGCAAGAAAACTATTAGACCGATTAAGTTGAATCTTTTTTCTATTGCAAAGAGTGTCTTGCAGGAAAGAAAACATACACTAATAATATAAAATATAGCGGCTGCGTGCATTGGCGTAGGACGTCTTTTTTCGCGCAGGCACAAACGGTTGGCGTCCTCAGCTCGTAGGATTGATTTGAAACAAAATCTTTTAAATTTTTATTATTTTTTGGGATCGTGATTCTCGGTTCACGAGAGGGATTTTTCGAGAAAAAAGAATTACGAAAATGGTCACACTTTAAAAAAGTTGTCGTGATTTTTCTGAAAAAATCGTTACATTTTTTATTGATACGTTTAACATGATTGAACTTATCAATAAAAGCTCCCGTGAACCGATAAAGAATCTTATTAGGAATATGTATACAAAAAATGAAGTTAGTTGGACGAATGGTGAAGCAGTTATCATGCCCACCGTCTTGAAAAGTGGTGTTTCTAGAAAAATGCACGCAACCGCTATATTTTTTGGTATTTTTTATTGTTAGTGTATGTTTTCTTTCCTGCAAGACACTCTTTGCAATAAAAAAACAATTCAACTTAATCGGTCTAATAGTTTTCTTGCAATCCCTCATAATTATTGGACCACTTTTCAGGGTCCGAGAAACGGATATGACCCCTTAATTTATCGAATATCTGTTTTATCTTATAACTTTAGCTCAGTCTTTTTATTACTTCACCTAGTTTATTTCTTCCATTCGTTATCTGAACCTTTCACAGTTCAATGAATATCTTCATTAACATCATTGCGCATGAATGAGTTTGCAGCATGGCTCTTCTCTTCAGCGTTTCACAGCTCAAATTCCGTCAAATCGAGGAAGTCCTTTTGTCTAAAAGCCCTGTTTGTTATTGTTTTTCCAGGACCGCGAATTCGTGGAGATGGAGGTGCCGTACAACGGCGCCCCGAAAAGGCCGGGCTCGCCATCGCCCCTGACCTCCCCCGCGCACAGCACTGCCTCCAGGGGCGGCCTGCTGCAGTCCTGCTGCGGGCGCTGCTACCCCCAACGTTACCAGGTACGCGGTCGACGTATACTCGCCTCGATTACCTCCATAAATGATACCGCGCCCTCGTCCTCCTCCCATTCTCACCAATCGCAACCCGGTCGATCGCACTATCAGCCAGCTCCGGTCGATCCGACGACCGTGCCGAACGTCGTGTTCAACATGCCAGGCGATGCCGATCGGCAGCGTCGTCAGGGCGCGAGCTCGTCCAGTCCGTACAACGAGACGAGGGTGTGAGCCGGGGTAAGGACTGTCGACGCGATCTTAATTATAGGTACCCGGCGACAGAATCAATCTTCGAAATCGATTGCCGGGGACGAAACGCATCACAGTGCGCGACCCGGTCACTCTCACCGAATTCTGATGGACTGTCGATTGGGATTCTTGTTCTTCGAAGATGTTGGCTATCCCTGTCGAGTTCTCAGGTGTTGATAATAATCCGGCGACTTTCTCGATGGATTTAAGGAAACAACAATGATGTCGCGTACGAGACATTTGTGGTGCATATTCCAGCCTCGTTGAAATTAATCGCTTCAAGTGTGACGAAAGTATTATTTCTAAACTCCTCGGCTTGACAAGACGAATCGACCTTCTCGCGGAAGAATTAAATCGGTACGAGAACGCAACTCGCACGGGGCTCGTACCGATTGTGGTCACATCGCGTGTAAGGAATCTTAATTAAATAAACGTCCTCTCGAGGATACGACGCTTTTAATCGTCGCTATACTAATGGAAATCAGCTGTTTCCAACCGTATGAACAGCTTAACGGTCGCACCCAGTTGTTTCTCCTTATTCTTGATACCTCAGGGTCGCTCTAGTCGCTCTCGGTCAAAATTTACGATTAACTAGGGCCTCTGCCGACAAAGACTAACTGCAATGCGTATCGCGAACGGAGAACAAGACAGAGCGCCGTATGTAACTCTGTATTTCTTTGCAGGGCACCGTAGCTACTCTATCTTCGTTTCTGTTGTCATTGGTACAACGTGCAGTTTCTCTTCTGGCGAGAATGTTAATTGTCCTTTCGGTACCATTTGTTCTTCAACGCAGTTAACTTTTCTGAAGATTAAATCGTAGATCTAAAGAGATTAATGAAATTGATGGAGATATATCTATTCACTCAGTGAAGATTGAACCTTTTGATTTTTAAGATAAAAGCAAAGGCAAAACAAAATTTTATTAAAGGCAAGAACGGGTTGAGTTACACCTAGCTTGCTTGTAGTCTGTGATAGCTGCGCTAAGTAATGAAATCTTAGTTTGCGTTCCCATTTAGAAATTTATTAAGTTACGTCGTCTTTATTTTTTAACAAGTCAAGATGCTTATTGATACATTCGTATTATATTTTATTTTTAATTAGAGATCGATAATATAGGGTTTTTACCCCAGTTTTTACCTTATTATGCCTTGTTGAAACACTTGAAACGGATGATTATAAAATACACAAATCTATTTAGATGAATAATTTATTATAGTACAATATAGAAATCTTTTAAGAGCTTTAATTTTCCTAAATAGAGCATGAAGTTTAATATAAGAATTTTAAATATTTATTTATTATTTTTGTAATGTATTTTATATAATAATAAAGAGAGAAACACATTTTTTTTTTAAAGAAGAAAGTCTAAATTTGAAGAATATAAAAATGGCATAATATATAAGGGAAATAGAAGGCTAGATTGGATACGGTCGAGAAATTTAATCCACCTTGTTTGCTCTTAATAGATCATCACGAATTAAAGTCGAGAAAGTTAATTTAAAGTTAATCTAGAGATATAAACTCCGATTGTCGAAAGAGATTCATAGATTTGATCTGTGTTGTCTATTTCTATCCAGCACTGCCGTTGAAGGTACGAATTTTGAATTAATTACTCTTAAGCTGGCGTTAGACTATGTGCTATTTGCGATTCGTAGTAATTTGTTAAAAATTCATTATTTACCAATGTGGACCCTCCACACTTCGCGATTCATGCGAATCGACACAAATGTACTGATTTGTGGCGATTTGCTTTGATTTCGCCGAAAAACCGCTACGCTGGCAAATTAGCGCGAATGACGAATTACAAATGCGAATTGATGAATTTTCTCTCTGCACTATTTGCGAACTACACATGAATTGCAAATTGCGAATACGCTCATAGTCTGGCGCCAGCTTTAGGAATTAGGCGATAATCTCGATTCTAATCTCCATGAGGGCGTGGCAATTAATATGATCGCCGACGTTTCGCTCGCTTGGTTTACAGAGATTTATCATTGAAAATGTCCAGATTGGCAAACTAGTGGAGGTGTCCAACATGCGAGCATTCCGCTCCGCTACGTTACTATTGATTAATCTCTAGGATTGCTCAGGTACGCGTTAATCGAAGAATCTCACCGAACACATTAATCGTGACGAACTTAGTATTTTGTCGTTGGTAACTAGGTATCCCCGCAAGAATCCAAGAAGACATTATCTCATAGTAGTTGCTATCTCTTTATCAAATTCTAAATCGATGTCGTAATTATAATGATAGAGTATAATGGCAAATGCACTGAACTTTTTGCTCTCCTCGTGATTATTTATTCTTCCATTTCTTGATGTTATTTATCTCAATCGGGCTCCATGTAATATTATTTAAAAACGAAAAGAAAAATAAATTAAATTACAATAGTTTTATATGCCGATATTTTTTCGATAATATTTATTTCGTCTGTATTGTATTCTTCTTCATAATTGCTCTCTTTAACGTCTTCCTCTTTATGTAATTTTCGAATATAATTTACTTAATTTATATTATTTAAACAGTATTTGTTTTATTGTTTCTTTTGACTCGTGCCGAATATGATTTATCTAAAAAAGTTTGCCTTCAAAGAATTTATCACGTCCACACAAGGAATTTATCAGGTCCATTACATTGAAAAAGCGCTATTACATTTTCCGGCTATGCGGGTTTTAATTTTCTCGGATATATTTTTGTTTCATTCTCGGCGAACTTTGCGATTCTTAAGTCTTAATCGTCTCGAGTATCTGATGAGATGAATAAAACGGCCACATGTCTGTTTTCCTTCGTTACTTCCTCGATTTCTTCCGATATTATCTGTTTTCGTTTCATTACTCTGATTGTGAGTGATAGTTTCGAGTGCCGCGCGAAGAAAATAAAGTCGTCTCGCTGGATCATTTTTGTACTTTAAAGAAAACTCTTAGAGTCACGTGCGTTTTTCTGGAACATATTTTTCGAGGATTGCGGAGAAAGCGATAATAGCTACTTTAAAATTTCATATCAATACATTGTATTGTTACCTGTAACAAAATTATAACAATATTTTTATATCAATAATACGTATTGATAATGTTTATAAATGAAATATGATTAATTCTCATATTTCTAATATCATATCATTGGTTGGTATCTATATTATTGAGTTGTAGAATTATATTGAATATTTACATTGAATATTTTATTGCGAAATTGTTGCTATATCTCTCGATGGCATAAATGGGATTTCCGAAGGATTAAATATATTTTTCAAGATTTGAAAAGGAACTTTCGTTTTTCTTGTATCAAAAATCAAAGCCGAGACAAATTTTAGGAATAAAGTCGTATTATATTTAACGCATATTTTGATAGTAAAGGTTGACAGAAATTTATCAAGGATATAACGCGACATAAATCTACATACAAATCGACCTTCATATAGCCAAGGTCGGTATTAACGAGGGAAAATGAAAAGTGATGAACAGCCGTTTATCAGCTTGTTCGACCGATATATCGAGGACGAAACATCGTTGAAATCCCATTAATAAATGCCTCTGCTATCTTGACTTTCATTTTTTACGACCCTACTCGATGCCGTTTTATCCTTTCCTTCTCATCCTTCTAATCGTCGGTTAATCCACTCCGTAATATTTACGAATAAGTTTTAAGTTCTTATTACCCTTGTGAAATACTGACGGCCATTCAGAATGAGAACAATTTCGGCAATTTACTTATAATTTTGCAATATTTGATTTCAAGAATTATTTGACTTAATTTTTATTAGATTAACGTGACTTAATTTAGGTTAATTTAACTTTATCTATTTAATTAAAAATTTTTTAAGAGTTACGTCTTTTAAAACAACTAGTAATTTTTGTATTTAAAGAAATGTAATGTTGTTTAAAATATGTTTATAAAAGTAGAAACGATTCTTTAATATTTTGACTGTTTCACCACAAATTTTCTTTATCGCATTTCTCTTTTTCTTCTTCTTCCTTAAATCATTAGATACTCCTTTCATATCGATTATATTGTAGGTCGGCGGAAGAGTATTATTCTTGAAATATTTTTGAAATATTGTCTTCTATTGAGATCGTTAAGTTTAGTACACTTCTGTTAGAGTACACTTCTGTTTTTCTTACATCGTACGTCTATGAAAAATCTCGATTTATAGGATGCCTTTGCCTTGAACTGATGTAGAACTTAAGAGCGAGTCGCTCTTTTTCTCTCGATCATAGATATCGCAAGTCAATGACACGCAACCTGTATTTTATAAATATTGTCAGAAGGACTTGATATCTATCTTACTTTTAATTTTGTTTTAATTAAGTTTTTGCTGAATTGACATTTTATTGCAACACATAACTATTCTTACGTAATATTTATTTTATTTATATATTATGTTTTATTTTATATTTAAACTGCACTTTTATTTAATTTGTTTGTCAATTTTATGTACAATATCGTATGATTATTAATTAATAATTATATTTAAGTATAATTAATAATTATTAAATATATGTAATTAAATTGCAAGCAAATCATGAAATGAACGAAAGAGGAGATAGAATTACGAGGGTTGCGCGTCGTTGTGCTTACAATTAGATCCATATTATAGGGGATCCAGATTTGATAGAATCGACCCGTCTTCCAGCGAAACTGTCGACTCCCATCTCTCGCGGAGCGCATCTCTCCGCAGCCTCGTGTCCCATGTCTTCCATTTTTAGATTAACTTGACATATATCGCATCGAGTCCCTGCCCCGAGCTCGCGCCCGTCCCGCTCTCGTCTGATAATCGCTTGTATTAATAACTCGTAACTCGATCTATCCCCGTTCCATTAAAATCTACCGAACTCCGCCTATCGCGAAAGTACGCCACGCCGAAAGTTCAACCACAAACCCGATCCGGTGTGGTCGATTCACGAACGAGCAGCCAATCGATATGCTGAGACAAATCTAGCTCGTATTTTATTATTCATAGAAATCGTAATTGCTATTTTTATGAGCACGCTAGTGTAACGTATTTCAGTTTGATCGAAACGCGAAGCAAATTTGCTATGCTGTAAATCGATTATACTTAATTACTAATTAAAATGTAAATAAGAAGGAATTACGCGCAAAGTGATCTTCGAATCTTCAAATTTGTAATTATAAAGAATAATTCAGAATTTATGGAAATTTCGATAATTTTCTAGAAAATTTGCATACATATTACAATTACATCTAAATTGGCTTTAACATTAGAGATATATCATGCATTCGTATTAAGGTAAATCGTATTTACAAAATTACGAGCTTTAAGAGGCAACTAATGTTAAGACAATTGTATTTTAATAGTTTCTTCGATGTGGACGATTTATATTCAAATCTTAAGATAAGAATTTTATTAATAGTTTCGCATTTCGATTTAGAATCTACGTGACGCTAGTGATCGCTATTAGAACTGGAAATCGCGAATTGGTGATATCATGAGCAATATCTCAGCAATGACGTCGTAATTATTGCTGAGATAATCAGCTTATTCCGAAAGTGGCGGAAAATCGAGTATTTATTAAAGAATTCCGAAACTTTTCCTTATCAACGTGGCGATATTCGTCACGAATAAAGGAACGAAGTTTCGAGATTGAAATTCCCCTCGAAGTGGCAAAAGGTTGATCAATAGGTGTGAGATTTTTCTGCCCTAAACTAGCTTTAAGATGAACGAACTCTTCCCTTGTTGGTAGGCTCGACGATAACAAAAGAAGCGTTCGAATTATTACGATTAATTATCGACCGATAGCGATAATGCAACCGGTGACAATGTAGGAGCTCGCACGGTGCGAGATGTACATATATATAATATTTATTAATGCAAATTGTTTTATTGACTCGTCGAAAACTGGCTTGCGTTGAAGATCAAACAAAAAAGTTGTGATTTTAATGTTCTACTTCTGTGCGGCTTTAATTTCTCTCGCAATTCGTAATCTTCCTTTGCAGCGGGAAAGTAGCAATTTGCAAGTTCGAAGTAGCAATATCATCCAATTGGAATAACTTTTTTTTCTGTCATCTGTCTTATAATTATTGTTTTATTCCACAGCATAAATGAAAAATTATCAACTGTGGTGACAAACACATGGTAATATCATTTTGATTTCTTCTTTTTTGAAATTTCAACAAATTATTAAAACGAAAGCAGATGTCATTAAAATTCTAAGCATTTTCAACTTTATTATTTCTTCAAGCTGATCATACGGATTGTTGTTATTGTCTTGTTGTAAGGAATTTAATTGCGATGTTATCGATTAATCGGAAATTACTTGGGTATCTTTTGATTTCGAGTAGATTTCCTATCGTATCCCAATTTGGGTGACGCACGCCAGTCTGATATAGTTTTCCCATTGTGATCGGTTCACGGGGAAATACGGCCTCTCGCGCGTCCTTTATTTATTTTTTTTTACGTGGAGATCCATATCGACGTCATTCATTCGTCATGCAATCGATTCTACGTGGCGCGGTTAAGGGTTGATCGCGAACCAGCGTGCGATTGTCAGGAGAAAATAAAAATAAGACGTAACATGATCTCCTGGAGAATACATAAATATTTATCTCAATTTGTCGCGTATTTGAGTAATTTATCGTTATATCAGTATTTCCATTTTCTAAAATTTTTTTTCTCCAAATCTCGTACTTCGCTACTTTGAGATTTACATCTTTTTATACCTATAAGATTTTCCATTAAAATTGATTTACGAGAGGATCGTTGTATTGATAACATTCATGTGTTGTCGACGTTTTCGATCGGCCCTTGTTACATTTTAGCTACAAAATACTTGCCACATTCCAGAAACGGTCTGTTACTTTCGATAATGTGATTATTTTTTCCCACATATCGCGGCCTAAGCGTGACATGATGAAATCAAATCAACAAAGAATCAAGGAAATAAAGAAACTGAGATTTTTTAATAAGCTCCTTCATTCCTCACATGACTCTTTTTTAGGCAAATATAAATATCACATCTCTTTATATATAAAGTCTATAATTAGAGCCAGGACGAACATGAAAATGTTTATTGCAGCATTGAAAAATGTTTTATCACAGTTTTTCTTTTAGTATAGTGCAACATGAAAGAGAGTGGTTAACTTGTTTCGGTTAAATATACATACGTTTGTAATGTGTGTAGACTGTAGATTATACATAAAATAAAATATTGTGATATTTATATTTACATGAGTTTTTTTATACAAGATAGAAAAACTATGATATATTAAAAATATTTTTGCGCGCAATTTATAACATTAATACGATTATTACTTATTGACAGCGCTATTTAGATATCAAAGAAAAAGATATTTAATATTAATATCAATATTTGATTAATAGGTGTTATTTTTATTTCTTTTTTATAAACTTTTTAAATGCAATAAACGGTTATTAACGATCGCTAATATCATATCGTATAATATAGTGTAGTAAAGGGCTAAAAGCTAGTTATTGAGTTGGGAAAAGGGATAGAAATCGATAGCGCTAATTATGACGGGCAATTATCAGTGTGAAAAAATGGTGGAAAATGCTAGTCGGGCAGCGAGCCAAAAATAAACGTTTGATAAGAAAATTGCTGTCCGTATACGCAAGTTTGCACGAGTTTTTACAAGTCGCTGTATATAACCGCGTGTAGTCATCCTTGCACAATTATCGACTTCAAGTTGATACAACGGCCCTGACCTTAGGGTTATGCCACGTGATGTATAACGCGTAGGATAGAGAAAGTAGGTCCGATCGTTTTTCTATATCTTTTCGTAAAGCGGCATTCACATCGCAACTATCATTAACAATAAGATATAAAAAAATGGAAGAATTAATCTATTATAAAATATATAGATGTGCCCTTTAAAGAATCAATTTTTTGATCAAGTAAATCTGCATTGTTTTACGATTCATGATTAATGAACGAAGCAATAAATTAATATACATTAAAATTAAGAATTCGTATATTAACAGATGCTAAATTGTTTACTTAACATACGTCAAAATTGAAATTTGATGTAATTAACATGAGTAATTAGTTGGATTTTAATTTATACGCGCATTTCGGAATTTACACTCCTTCCGTCATATCAATTTATTTGTCGTATTTTATAAAGATAATTTTTTGTCCGAGGTAGAGGATAAGTGGAGGGATCAATTTTTAGTCAGAAAATAGCACCGACTTAGGAAATGAGATGCGCTCTAATGCGTATATTTTGCACAAAGGTATCATTCTCCCGAGCATGCCTTTATTATAGAAATATATTTTTAGTCTTGAATGCGTCACGCGATGCGCGGCGTATATAATTAGAGATTGAATTTATATGCAAGAGTGACGAAGTATGCATACCAAGGGGCACGCAAAGCCAAAAAAAAACAATACTCGTCTTAATTCATTGACAATAAAAGCATTCATTAACGCTATATAACATACGATGTTGTAATTTTCTCTTTTTCTTTTATTATTTATTGTCAGCATCGACAGCATTACATTACGCTATACGCACTTGCACTCATAAGGCTCGGTTTTCAGTGCCAATACGATCCAAACAGAATCGAGCAATTGAAACGTTGGCGACCAACAGATTTTGAGCGTTCAACGGATTTATCCGCTCTCGATACCTCGGCGAGATTAATACCATCGCGATTATTTATACAGTCCGCAATCGCACAGGCTACAAGTCGCGTGCGGCTTGCATATCTGTACGCGGCGTGCAGTTTGTACACGTTGAATGGCAAGTGGCATACCCATGTTGCAAAACTATGATCGATCGGTTGGTACAACCCGCACGTGACCACCTATACAGTGGGGACACATTGCGAATGCACATCGCGTCAGGAACGCACGTGTACAAGTCTGATCGACAAATTAATTTTAATCGTTGTAATGTCAGCGGTAACAATTCAATATCGCGGCGACTAGTTTTGATGTTAAGGAAATTGCTTTACGAGTGATAGTGTTGGCAGAAAGAGAATAGTCTAATTAATTAATATCTTAATTTTTCAAACGGTTTTTTCATCCTCAGATGATGCACTTTTCACTGATTATTGCAGTTTATGCGGCCGTTCCGAAAAGTATATTTATTTTGAGGTATGAAGGTGCGATTTTTTGCGGAAAAGTGAAAAGGACATTTGTATGGAAAAAATAGCAATATATTTAAAAAAAATGGTTTAAAAAATATGAAAAAAATATATTTACGTTGCAAATGACATACTTCAAGTAAATAAAACGGTTACAATTTTTTATTCGATGCCATAGGCACATTCAACGCATAAATATGCGCGATGCTTGTCGCACATCGGTCGAAGGCAAGTGGGACACATGAATCTCGTCTTTCTATCAGTTCCTGACGGGCAAACTTGACATCTTTGTTTCCTATCCAATTTTGGGCGGTTCTCTCCAAATGCAGGCCTGTCCTGGAGGTGCAGGATATTCGCAATACCGCATTTGATGTCCTTGCGAATTGTTGGTATTGTGTATCGTTCTTGCAGGTGTGCCTTGACCAAATGTAAATATATATTTACATTTGGTCAAGGCACACCTGCAAGAACGATACACAATATATATACATAATAATATATAATAATATAATAATATAATAATATAATAATATATATATATGTATTATTATATTACATTACATATATATTATATATATAATATATATATTGCTCGGACACGTGGTCTTCGGTTCCATCAGTGTCATCGCCGCCAAGAATTGGCTGTTCTTCGGATTTCTCAAGCAATTCCTCGCGAATTGTACGGGAGCGCATGTTATAAGCCATCTACTTTTCATGAATAATTACACAGTAAAATTTTTTAAAAAATTCTAAGCAACGAAAAACACAACTGTGTACTTGCCTCTTCACTTTGGAACAACAAGAAACGAAAAAAAAAAATACTTAATTAATTAATAATATTCTAATTTAAAATGCAAACGACGTTGTAGTCTCTTTATTTATTTAATTTTTCTGTCGGATATAAAACAGAGATAACGTTGTAATTTTATATGATGTGTGTATAAATATGTAAAAAATATAGGGACTTATTTCCCTACTTTTATATGCTTAATGAGCTTATTACTTTCTTCTTCTTCTACGGCGTTACAGTCCTAAAAAGGTCCTTAGCCTCAGTGAGCTTATTACTTTAATGAGTATAAATACGAGTGACACGTTGCAATCCATTCAATTTGTAAGATAGAAAGCTTAAAGTTAAAAGAAATCTTTTAAGAATTGTGTATCTCCTAATACGATATAAGATGTACGTACTATATCAAAGAGTAATAACTACTAATCTAGTTGTAGATTAAATCAGCAGGAAAGATCGAAATTAGATTTGCTGGCCAAAGATTTCAGTCGCTTCTTTCAGCGGTCCGATATTAATTAAATAGCAGGATGTTTGGCGCATCGCCGAGCACCGTCAATTTAATCGTTCGTGAAAAGTCCAGGAGATTCTGGAGGCGGTTTCCGGTCATACGAGCGCGGCACGTGAATAATTCATCCGTTAGAATCGGTCGAGTGATATCCGTTTTCTTTCGTTCGGACTATCCGCAGTAGCGTTTCAATTAAGGCGAAGCGTTTCGATCAACCGCCCTCCGCTAGTTACGAAAACTTTTGTTGATCTTCTGTGTACATTTGAGGGTGAAAAGAGCGAGATGAAAGGAATGACAGGATAAGAAATACACAAAGAGAACGACAGACGGCCTTGCTAATTCGTGAACTCATTAAGCTCCATTTTATTTGAGCTCTTTTTCTAATACTCGTCGTTCCATCTTCACTGGTTTTTTATTCGGATCGATGTCGATTCTCCAAAGAAATTCGTCGCGCATAAAATCGTCCGATCAAAATTGACACGGCATATTTTCATATTTGCATTTTTTTTAATATTGTTGAAATATGTGTCACAATGTTGCGTTACATTTTAATTTTTGATGGTGCTTATTACATAAAACATTATTTCTAATTAATCGAAGCAAAAGATTCATAAAAGAAAAAAGAAATGCAGAACAAAATAATCCTTTCTTCAATGTTGCGTTACATTTTAATTTTTGATGCTGCTTATTACACAAAGTATTATTTCTAATTAATTGAAACAAAAGATTTATAAAAGAGAAAAGAAATGCAGAACAAAATAATCCTGATTGATAAATATTGCGATTTTCAATCCACCAAGCCAAAAATCTAAATTTGAAATTCTATATGATATGCAACGTTCATCATATCCGCAGGAGCTAATAGATTTAATGAAATTTGCTACAGAGAAATCTCCTTTAAATAATTAATGTGTGCATTCTCTAGGACAATCTATATAAATATGTCGATTTTGTATTGAAACTGATATCGTTCTTTGTCAATAATATTTCTTTATAGTAGAATTAGAACGATATTGAGAGAGAGAGAGAGAGAACATTCTCTGTGTATACGCACGTCGTTTCAAGGCACTATAATATAAACTTCTACTATTCTCGTGTACTTAGAGACTGTCGATTAATCAAGGCGAACAGCAATCAGGTTGATAATTAACCGCATCCTAGTCTATTAACGGTAACAATAAGCAGCCACATTATGTCTTGGCTGTCCGCTATGAGCAATGCTTCGTTGCGCGACGTAAAATATCGATTCCGTAATTCCTACCTGTGTCACTTACATTGAGCTTTACGTGATTACGGGCAATAACAAATGGTTAGCAACGAAATGCATTATATATTATTTTAGTTTACGTGAAGCTTTGATTTTCAGAAGCATACATAATTCGATGGTTTTAAGAATAGAAATTATAGTTTAAACATTAGTCGTTGAATAATGATAAATGATAATTTGTTTTGATAGTATTTTAAGATAAAATTTAATTATTAAAACAACTAATTGTCGAAACTAATGTTGTTATAGGAAGATGTTAAAAATTAGAAGAAATTATTATTAAAATAGTTTTGATGATTTTTGAAATATAAAAAATGTTATTGTACAAGATGTATAAAGATGTACTGTTTGATAGATTTTGAAAACTTGTAGCATCAATTTATCAAAGGATACTTTTTTTTATATCGTTCTTATCGTCCTATTTTTATTCTTTTAACGTCTTTTTCTGAAAATTTAAAAACATCTTGAGATCTCAACCTATTACTATATTTCTCAATTATCTTCTTTTGAAAACAGGTTGATTACTTTTTCGATTTGGCAACGGTATTGCCAATAGTTATAATAGATGTTGGAAGAATTGCATAGCGTATACACTAGAGTTAAGTACACGTCATCCGCAAGACACAATATATGTTAGCTTTAAATAGAGCCATCTTATTATACAACTAGTAAGAAAAACGTCTTTTGACGTAAAAAGTTCTAGTTATTTTATGTACATCTTTTATGAATGTTGCTGTTTAAAATGCTCAAAGCGTTATAATGAATTCAAACTCGGTAGGCGTCATTCAGCATATGGTATACATAACGAAGAAGTGTAAGATTCGAAAGACGCGGCCTCGTGTCTTTACACCAGTACTTTGCAACGCAAATTGTTCTTACACGTGTGACACAAGGCGTTATACATAAGCATGTAGAAAGTTGCATGTGAGTTCATAAATCATTGAGTCATATATGTAAAATGTTGATATGTTATTACAATCTTAATTACAAAAAGAGTTGTTGTTAATACAGTTCAAAAATTTCAAGCTATTTTTGGGGATTTTATTTGTGCAATTTTGGAATATTTGAAAATGTAGAGGACTTTATTTAATTAGTCTTCCTCTTTAAGTAGTAATGTTATATATAGAACAAAAGTAGAATTTAAAGTATAAACGAGTAGAAACTCTTATAATTTTCTAAGTGCCATGAATATTACATTTAAAAATGCAATTTTATAATTGTTTCAATTTTTAATGTATCTACGCTTATGTAATTGATGCAAAGGATTTGGAATATAAATTTTTTAAAAATCTTTTACGTGAATACCATGATGTTTTGTGGCCTCTCTAAGGCGTAAACAGAGATCATAGAAACATTATATAATGCTTTTAATACAATATTACTGTTAAAAATGTTTATTAATTACAATTTTCTGTTTTAATTTTTTAATTAAAACAGTTATATATTATTATTTACTTTTTGAAACCTTATATTGCAATGTAAAAGAGTATGTAATATTATATGAATAAGTGAAAATAAATTTCATATTTGTTCATATAATTTTACATATTTTTTAAGTGCAATTTATTGAAATATAAAAGAGCGTAAAGAGATCAATTCGAAAAATAGTAATAAAATTAAAAGAATCTCTAGAAAACAAGGTCATTTAAAATAAAAAGAAGGCTCAACTTCTGAAGGATTGAATACAAAACTTTTATATATATAGTTCAAAAGGAGGGACGTGAAGCGTATCCGGATCTTCACGAAAATTTCTTGTGTTCGCGGACATGGGAATTCAATTAAGCTTCTCTCACGAAAGTTTGTCGCGTACAAATACATCACCATCTCTTCAGACCGAAAAATTGAGGAACTTTGAGAAAAAGTCGACAAAAAGTTTGACACGGCAGATTTGCCGGTCTTCAACGTCAGTTTTATCGTGACGTTGTAATATCGGTAACGGTATCGTTATCACGCGTAACGGATTTTCGATCCCTTAATCCACGCAATTAATCATGATCACCGCGAGCGACTATCGCTTTTTATGAAGACATTCGGAAGTTAATAGATCGTATCACGAGGTTCGCGCATTAATATTTATAATTTTCTACTTCCGTTCCGTCTAAAAAGTCATCAGGACTCGCGCGGACGTCGGCGATGACGTCGCGTCGGATTAACCGGCGCATTATGCACGCTATAATGTAACACGAGTTGCTTTTATGAATAATGCATAGCCGAAGGAACAGCGGGAGCCTGTAGTGGAGCACCCACTTCAGATCAGCCAGGCAAGACAAAATTGAATCTTAAGTGTACGTTCTAAAAAGCTCCGTCAATCCACTACTCGTCGTCGACCCAGTAACGAGCACCGCCTTTTTTATCTTCGTCCCCGGCAGACTCTATTACTCTTAATTGTTAACCGTGTGATGAAAGAACTTAGCGCGCTCGATTGAGTATTTTTAATTCGATATCGTGCTTCAGTCGGAAACTTCCATGATTTACCAATTAATATCTAGATTGTATATAGATTTCTTAATGTGAAAATAACGTTTCTATTTTTTTAAATAATGTATGCAATGTGACACATGATACATGTTAAATTTAATATTTATTGAAAGAATTCTGTATTTACTTACAATTAGCGCCCCAAAAACCCGAGGCGCTAAATAAACTGACACAGATATCGACTAATAGAATAAATAAAAAGATACAATATAAATGTTGATTTGATTAGACTTAAGAAATTAAAATCGTGAAATATTGAAATTTTTTAAATAAAATAAATATAATCAAAAATTTAGAAAGCTGATAAAGTTTGAAACATTTTATATTAAATTTTTGATTGAATATTGCCAGTTAAAGCCGATTAAAAAATTCTTAACTTGTTAATTGTTAATTATCACTGGCGAAATAAATAATGTATTACTTGTTATTACACCTACACCTTTGACAAAAATATCGGTGTTTTATCTTATTATTGTTTAGAAGTCATCTTAATATGTGTTATTGCGATAAATATTACCATATGCCCCGGTAGTCGAATTGGTTACGACTCCCGAAAGGAATGCGGGAGGTTCCAGGTTCGAACCCTGGCTGGGGCAATATTTTTCGCAATATTAATTAAAAACTATTTAAATTGACCAAAATCCATGGTCGAATTCATGGTCGTCTCGATTTGATGTGAAAACGTGCTGTGTGAATCTGACAAATCTGGTCGGCTCGCAGTTTTTCAACGTTCATTTCGGAAAGATGATTGAATATTTCCAGTTATAGTCGATTAAGAAATTCTTAACTTGTTAATTGTTAATTATCACTGGCGAAATAAATAATGTATTACTTGTTATTTTAAATTAAGATATATTAATAATTTCATAAATCAGAATATTCATAAAATATAGGATTAAAATGCTTATTGTTATTCATAAAATGTAGGATTAAAATACTTATTGTTGTAAATCATTTTGGTATTATTAGTTAATTTTATAAGCTATATTGATTTATTCTAATAAAAATGAGTTTATCCTGATTGGCATCTGTCACGAGATTAATTAATTCCAGTGCTATCTTATTATTTGAAGCTGCGTCGAAATGACGGAAAGCGTTGTTAAATCCGCTCAGTTGAAAATACTCGCTCGAGCGTGCCGAATTTCTTCCCCAACGTACTAATTACATGTCACTTAATTTATATGCAACACATGTAAGCGCGTAATGTATGATTACGGTCCGAATTTACTCAAGTTGTCGTACGAGTCGCTAGCCTGTACATACACACATATATCGTACCAAATATCTTTGGCCGTGTAATTGCATGTCCAATCGCAGAATTGTTATTACTTCGCATAAACGTCAAAGATCGTACCTATTTATATATGCGCGTTAAATTTTGCTCCATTTCTATCGAGTATTTCTAGCTACAAGTATATTAGAGATGCATTAGATATTATAATACGCCGGTTATATAGAGCGTCGCAAAATATTGCAAAATTGCAAATATTTTAAAGAAACATTTTTCTTTTTTACAACATGTCAATTTTCTTTTTAATTTTGCGCTTTCAATTATCTTTTTGTGCGTCAGAAATTTTTCAAACTTAATTATTCACGCACACTAATTTTATACATATAAGAATTTTTCTCACGAAACACCATACTTTCTGAATATAGTTTATTATTTAAACGATTAGGGGACACCGGGGCGGGGCTACCTGTCTACGAGGGCTATGTGTTCACAGTATCTGTTATCTCATGTGTTAAGACTATTAAGAGATATATGTGTATATCTCGGTAATTATTTAGATTAACGAACTCCCGCTCCCCCTCCAATAATCTTAACTTTAATCAATAACAAAGTCATTGGAAGGGGGTTCGTTAATCTGAAACACATGAGAGCACTGTGGACACATAGCCCCCGTAGACAGATAGCCCCGGTCTCCCTTACTTCATCATACCTATAGTCTCGGTTTATTTATTTGCAAAATCGACCGCTTTCTCGCTCAGTTAACACAGATTTTGCGACATTCTGTACAATATCGTCTTGTGTATATAACTACTGATGTATATGTACATACTCTGTATAGTCTATATACTCTATATCAACCGCTTCTTTCCAGTCCGAAATCTTATCCCGTCACAGTGAGCAAGATTAATTACGTATTATTCGTTATCCCGTCGAGCCGCGTCGATTACAGCCGGCCGGATGATTAATCGATGTGGAAATCGAGCGCTTCCCACTTCGTTAATAACTTGTAAAGATTCTCCGCCGCGTCTATCCGAGTTACGATTTCGCCGTCAATTCGCATTGATTAATTGGTGTCCAACAGGTACGCTGATCGGCTGTAAACGCTACGGGAGCATCATGTTACGATCTCGGTTGATTGTCACGGAAAATTCGCATGACGCAAATTGTCAGCGGTCTCGATCACCATCGCGACGTGAAACTAGTAGTCAAAATTTACAAAAATACACTTAAAATCTTTTTCTAAAAAGGACACTGGTGACGTTTGGATAAACACGAACTAAATTGTATTTTCGATTTTTTTATGAGCGCAACGGTTTTTGTTTTTAACAATATGTTTTCCAATGTAAACTTTTGTTTCTCTGTATGTGCAATATTCGTGTTTCCAGTTGTTATTGTTACGTTTTGGAAACATTTGATAATTCCATAAATATTGAAAACTATTCTCCTAAAATGTAATGCATTTCAAGAATAATTGCTAATGTGCATCGTGATTGTTTTCTCCAAGTGCGATTAATTCGCTGAAGTTGAACCATGCTTGGTGAAGCAGACAACAACTGACATGTACATATATCTAACACGATAGTTTGTGTATTTTGTATCAAACATGTCGATACATTTGTGAAATGTCCTGTAAAGAGTTTTCCTATTGTAAGGTAAGAACTAATAATGTACAGATCATCTCTCTTTAATTCCCGACTTCATTTTGTCTATCATTGATTGTTTCGTATTATCGTCGTTGATAGCACAAGGTGTATTGTTTAAAACATGCATTTCTCTGATTTTCGGAGCACTTTATATAAATGTGTGTATTAATTTATATATGTGCGTAATTATTAATTAATCTTTCTTATAATATTTCCATAGACAATCTCGAAATTCGTATAATAATAAAACCAAATTTCCCGAATATCGAGAAGACATGCAAACGTGTGATCTTATTCTCTCGCGCTGGGATACTCGTTATCACGATAACAATTTGTCAGGAAATAATTGCGCCGAAAATCGCATTGCCTGTAGGGGCTCATTAGTTTTCCGCTTCGTCGGTCCCGCGCGGAAAACGCGCGATTCGCTCGAATGCGAAATCGTCGCTCGCGCGCCTTCGCGCATGCATTCGAATTGTTCGAGGGAATGTGACGCATCGACGTTTGTGAGTTAATTCGTTTTCGTCGGTGATGCGCGCAGTATGCGCGTCACTTCGTCAATTTGCAGGCTTTCCCGAGGTTATTGGATCAGTCGAAACGCCATGAAGCCCATCGGTTTTTACGGCCGGTAGTACGGTATATATTTCTTCGAAAATCGCTGAAATCGGATTTTATTACGCGTGTCGAAAGGTTGAGCAAGGAAAACGAGAGGATCGTGAAACATTAAAGCATTACTGCTTGCGCGATACAGATGAGTTTATAAAATACATTAATCGTGTTTTATTAAAATAAATATAAGTTAGTTTAATGCAGTTTATGCTTTATATTACTATTAGGAATTAGCAACGGAAATTGTTAATTAGGAAACAGAAATTGCGATGAGTATGGAAGAAAATTTTTCTGCTATTATTCTCTATTCTTATTTAAATATATATAAGAGTGCATTATGAGCGAAAGAGGGTTTTCTATCTCAAGTAAAAATGAGCTTTCAATGATATACTTGCAATAATTTGCTGCTAATTATGAAATCTACATTGAAAATGCATTTTACCAAAAAATAACAACTAAAATGAACAACTCGAAGACGTCACGTGTAATGCCGATAACTGTAGATATTATGAATTAATTCAACGTACTAAAGAGTGTTTAATTGCTTTTTGACTAAATAAAAGTTAATCGTATGAAAGGCTAATGAGTAACAATTGAAAAGCATATAGTGTTGTAGAAAGAAAATATGGCGCGGTAGATCTCTATTAGAGCTTCATTTCCACATCCATCCACACACACACATACATCGATCGCGAGAGTAGATGGAAGTTTAGGGGGAGTCCGTAGAAAGCATTAGCATAGGCGTACCTAGCGTGCAACAATGTAGTGTGTGCTTGTGGTTGTGGATTTCAGCAGGCGTACAGTCAGTACATCCCGGCTACAAGGGCCCAAGTATCCGAGGCCCAGGGTGGGCAGACGGGGGTCGCCATGGATGGCACTTACCTCGTCGAGGCCTCGTTCTGAAAAAGTTCCCTCGCGCACTGTAAACGACACTAAAACCGAACCGGACCGAACAGAGAAAAAAAAAAAAAAAACATAGCGAGTACAAAAGTATAATAAGTGAAAAACACGACACAGCTGTGTCGCACGACGCATGAGCGATTACAGTAAACTGTCGAGAAGTGCATTAGAGGATGCACGCGTCGGCAAACAGTAAATATGTGTAACGCGCTAGAAATTCGGAGCTTTGCGAACGAGAACTGAGACACGCTCGTCTACCGACGTGAAGCAGATGCAATTTAGAGTAACCAAAGTGAAGGTAAAAGATTTATGTATATAAATACATTTTTCTCCCCGACAGAGAGAAGGGAGAGAGAATGAGAGAGAGAGAAAAAGCGGCGGATACGTACGAGTAATCGGGCGAGAAATTGAATAAGAGGGAGAGAAACAGTATAAGAAAGATATATGTCATATATATATATATAGAGCGAAAATAATATGTATATCTGTATCTCTCTCGACTCGCCGATCGTTCGCGATCTAAGAAAATTATACCGAAAAAAACCCACAAATAACACAAGCAAAGACACACACAGTCGCGCGAAATCCACAAAGTCAATCAATCAAATTCTTCTATTTCATCATTTCCGTGCCATCACCGACCCCCTACGACATCGATGACAACGACGACGATGACGACGACAACACGACGACGATCATGACGTGGCCGTTTGGACCCATCGACAACGATTGGCGCTGCCTCATCATCCTTCATCATCCTCTTCATCATCGTCCTCCGGAACACGGTGGACGAAACCGCCATCGATGACAACGACGACGACGATGTCGATGAAAACTTCGACGATCATAAAAAAACAAAAATACGAATTTGTGGCGACGAATAACGTGATGGATAATGGCATTAATATCTGATCGATCGATTGAAAATCATGTAGAGCCTGTCCTATCAACTAACCTCGAACGAGAGCAAGGACAGAGTGGTGCTCATATATGGCGACCGTATACAGGTGCGGAAAAAGGTAAAGAAACCATATTGACAGAAAATTGTAAAAATGATGATTATAATGATAATGATAATGCTGATGATGATAAGGCTGATGAGATATCATACGTATATGTAGAGTTTATGTGTGATGTATCAAGTGTCTGGATCGCGCGCTTTCCCGTGCTCTGCCGTGACGTGAAGAACATATCAGGATTCCCTCAGCAAACCCCCATCCCTTGGCAGTGCTCGATAATGCTTTTAAGAGTGATCAGTCTCTGGATTGGCTTCCACGGTGTCTGCTTTCATCCTCGAAAAAAAAAATCCTCTACCCGCTGTGCTTATTTAGGGATTTTTGCATTCCTTGGAAGCTCATCGATGGGGCTGTGCATATATACTATTTAATGTGCAATTTGCTTTTTGTCGTTATGGATGTATGGCTGTCTTGCTTTCAAAGAGATGGTTTGATGCTTTTAGGAATATGCCAACATTTTAAGAGTCGATGGCTTTCCTGCGCTAATTTTGTTTCAAATATTTTACTTTATATTTGTAGACGATTTTTTATAATATCCACAGTATTTTAAAATATATAAATATGGATAAATATAATGATTTTTAACATATTTTTATTACTTTTTGTTATATTTTTTAAATATTTAATCTATAATTTGTATAGGTATTTAATTTGTTATTATATATTGACATATTTTTATTTGATAAATTTTGTTAATTTGCAGTTTTTCTTAATGCATAAATTACGTAAGTTGCAAAAATTTCTCAAATTTGCGTTTAAGAAAAAAATTTCCTACTTTAATGTCGGTTTACAGAAGATGTGCTTAATAAGAAATGTAATGGAATTAATTATTGTAAATCTCTTGGTCGGTTCTCGAAATAACTTGCTTAATTAATTTTTTACATACTGGCGATTGACGATATTTTTCTTTTCTGTCGTTTTTCATTAAACCTTTATTATGCTCGCAAAACTGGAAAAGTTTTTTATGAGAATACATTTATCAGAGAGGAAATATCAGGGAGAATTTATTTCTGTTTCTCGGTAAAGAGCAAAAATTCTACGAAATACTTTTTTACCTATTTGTGAAATTTGCTGTTTCTAGTTTATTAATTATAGTTTCTTGTGAATAGTAAATGCATATATATATATATATATATGTATATATACAAACTACAGTATTGAAATTGTTAATCTAAAATATAAGAAAATGAGTAAACTAATCTAAAATATTAAAAAAATGACTTAACTATCCCAAAACAAACATGGTAAGTAATTTTATAAATAAAGAATTTATACATTGCAAGTTCAAATAGCAATATCAAGTTAGAAATGTTAAACATGTTAAATTAAAAACAACTTTCTTATATAATTTCAAAATATTATAACTGCACTTATTATATGTATAATTTATATATGTATTTATTTACGGAAATAATATAACTAAACATGTTTGTACTATATATATCATACGATATTCAAATAAAAGAGTGGTGACATGTTTCTCTCGTAAAATATTCTTATAAATCGAGATTTTTTATCAAGAGACACGGTAGTGTTTCGCGTCAAACGTACGCACTTTCTATAATTTTAATTATATTTATGACAATAATGTGTATTTATGATTTAATTCTTGTTTTCGATAAAAAAATATATGCCTAACAAATCTATTTTCTTCCTTTAAATTAATTATTACAGTTTTGTATTTTGCTATTAAATTAAAACCAAATATGTTTTGCATTTTATTTAGCATAATATCATATTTTATTTTCCTAAACAAGTTTAAACTGGATTTTTCTGATTACATACCTACACAAAATATAAACAAATTACGGATGTAAATATTAAATGCAAACATTGATAAATATGTATACCGCTGGAAATAATTCTAACATAACATTTTTTATTTAATAATAAAAAAATATGCTTTTTGGTCTACAGTTACCCCCGAATTGCTTACAATTAGTAACTTAGTTTATGCCAGAAAGCATATTTTTTTACGTGTTCCGAGTTTATCAAGCCTTCTCAGAATTGTTTAAAGTTTTGAATTTTTGTTTTTGATGATCTTATTAGACAAGATTTCGTATTTTGGGAGTAAGCACTCAGTGCCTACTGCTCAACACTCCTAATCCGGAGAGTCGGTTCCCTCTTTAAATACTGCAGAAAAGTCGTAGCAAGATACTCCCGGTGGGTTGCTCACCTTCCGAGAGGTGGCGATCGAATAAAAACTGACGAATTTTTAGTCAGATAGTCAGATTTGAACTCGGAACTTTGGCTCACTAGAAGAGCAGCGCACATCACTCTACGTTACGATCGCCACATTTCTTAGTTATAATAAACAAAAATAAGGCTGTATGTAAAAGTTGTTCTGAAGAGATTTCATAGGTATGTAGTCCTACATATATTTGACATTTAGAAAAACATGTACATACATTTCTGTCCAGACAAAATAACGATGTCTATGGGTCAATAATATATATAAAAATTATATATATGTGTATATAAATTAACTGATTAATATATTAAAAAATATAAAATAGACATAGTAATAAAACAATTAATTGTTAAAAAAAAAGTAATATACATATACCTACAAGTTTTTATAAAAGCACTTATATAATATCTTATACAATTTCGATTAGAAGTGTTTTCCATCATAATATTATGTATGTTTCCAACAAGTTATTAATAAATTTATCGAAAATGGCTGGTCAAAAATTGTACAAAAATATCCATGATAGGTATCTAGATCGATTTTTGAAAATAAAAGAGAATAAAACAGCAGAGCCAGCATAAATATAAATATTATTTAACTTTATTTTAATTGCTCACATGCACTAACTTTTATACGTTATAAACATATTATTTTTAATGTTTATTTGTTTAACATTATTTTATGACAGAAATTTCTTATTTTCTTTTCATGTCTTATTACTTCAACTTTGCTAGTGATCTCTTAACAATACAACTATAATAACACATGCACTCAAAATATCTCAACCTATAGTTGGCGTGAATTAGAACTTCTACATCAATTTGTCTACATATATGGTTCCGAAAATAGTAACGTTAAAACATGCTGCTGATTATTCTGTTTGTGTTTATTCTGCTTCTTGCTAAGAATGCAAAGTTATTTTTGTTTAATATTTATTACTGACATAGTTATATTTTGCCAAATATTGCTCTTTTTAACAATTTTATTTATTTTTATATACCATTAAATATTTTTTTGGAAAACATTTTTAAAATTATGAAATGTTGAATAACACTTATTATTCACCGAAACATTCTTCTTACGGAAATCAACACCATTTATGTTGCAATAAAGAATTATTTTATATTTTTCATTGGATATATTAAAACAATTTTGTACACCAGTTTTTTATACCGGCGCGTACACTTTTTTACATTTTTTTAGAGGTAATTTTTTTAATGATTTTGTATACGTGAAAAGTGCACTCATTACAGTTATTATATGCATATAATTCAAAGAAATATCGGGATCGTTAGTTTCTGATAGAATGGATATTTCAGCTTCGGAATTAGGGCACTTCACTGTCCTCGTGAAGCGCGTCAAATTTCGCTAATCTGATCTTGTTGGTGAATATGAAAATTGACGACACAGACATTAGCGCTATAATGCGCCGACTTTGCACTTTTTTTCTTTACAGCATAACGCCTCATCACCATGCAATCTCTGCGATGCTCTGCGACCTACGACACCCTTGTTGCACTTCTCCTTTGTTTAAACTTCAAACACAAAACAGGAGTTCTCTCGAACGAGAAGGGTCGCAAAAAAATTGAGCTGTTTTTTTTTTAATTACTCTCAGAATATTTTCTGCCTTCAGCCGTTGGTTTTTTAATTCATTTTTTGTGAAATTTGTCTGCTTGGATTATATTTTTCCGTTTACACTTTTTAACGAAACAAAAGAATAGAATACATTGGCGGCGTAAAAATCGTGTTACATTCTTTAGAACTGTTTTTCAAACTGTTCCTTACATTTTTAAAAATATAACTTCTTAAGTATGTAACTTCTTGTAAGCATACATCAATTTTCTGAAACTAGGGCAACCTTAATCATTTTGTGATTTCGAAGTAGTGCATCTCCAATAAGTCATTCTACTATCGTTAATAAACGCTTTTATAACAAGTTCTTTGATGTATGATAAATTGAAATCGATTTTGCTTAATTAAAACTCTATTAGTATGAAATTTTATAGAAATGAGATAAAATACAAAACTTTATAATTTTATTTCTTTTTATTATTTAAGTTATGAAAATTATATTTGACATTTTTATCAAAGAAAGATTAACTTTAAATTGATCGAAAAAATGAAAATAATTTCACAAAACCTGAAACAATCTATTTATACAAAGTTATATGTTTTCTATTTGCTTTTAAACTACAAAACCTAATGTGAGTAGTTTCCAGCTTCGAGGTATTGTTATTTTCTCAGATAGATGAATTTAAATTTGTTTACATCTTCACTTCTTTAATATGAACTTTTTGAATGTTTTTTTAGCTAAACAGAAATGTGGCAGGCAAAAAATTTAAAGGGAGCGGGAAGTTAAGGTATAAAGGTTCGTAAAGAAAAACGTACAGCCACGGAATAGGCCGTTAGTTTCTCTTGCTTCTCTTCTCTTTCTTTTTCTACAGTTTCATGACTTTCTTTCGAGGCGATTTAAAGGCATCGGCGATTGTGTGAAATAGAAGTTCCGCGTCTCTTTCGAGATTTTACGGTCTGAAAAATACCTTTGGTTTTGCCGAACGCTTATTTTTTTCCTCTTTTACGATACCTACATTTTACACGCGCGACACGAAAATATTTATTTAAATGTTTTGTAAACGATAGAGAATTGTTACGCGGTTTGTATCTCTATTTTGTCTGTTTAATATTTCAGGGATAAATTTATACTTTACGAATGCGATTGTTCCAATGCGACGTATGTTTTGGGGCTGCATATATTTTATAAAACCGTACTTTTAATATTACGTAACAAAAGTGGTACATGTAATTAATCAAGAATTGTATTTAGAAAAGAAAAATAAAAACAATTTTTTAATTTTATTTTTTACAATAATACCAAAAATGGTTGCTTTAATCGTCATAAGTTTTACGACTACGTTTACAATTTGTTGCATTAAAATTATACCTTAAACGTCATGTAACGAAAGTACATTAAACAAACAGAATTAAACAAATGAGTTTGCTCTACTTGCATCATTGTTAATTTAATTTAAAATAATTAAAGATTATACATGTGATCAATGATTATCAAAAATTTTACTGTTTAGGTTGCAAAAATGTTTGTTTAAACTATGTTATGAAACATACGACCGGTTATTTGCAATTTTAATCAGAGTACTGCGACTGACTTGTAATTCTTTACTGTAAAACAAAAAAATAAATATCTATTTTGTTTAATTTTAAAAAATAATTAAGAAAGCACCGTAGCAAACTTTAGGACAATTATATAAGAGATTTTCTATATTAGGTACCTATATACTTTACAATCTTTGTTTATGTTTTTTATATTTATTATATTTTTTATATTTTGTTATTTATTTGTTATTCTTTAATAATTTATTAATTACTTTTTGAATATGTATTTATGTACATTGATATACATATGTATATTTTACATTATTTTATTCAAATATATACTTTTTATATAGAAATATATTTTATCTAATATCAATTATATAAAAAAAACTTATACGTATTATATTGATATATTTTACGCCATGTATATCATGTATACTAAATCTATTATCCTGAAAAATGTACATTAATTGTTTTTTGTAATTATAGATTGTTCCTATATATTTTGGAAGGGATATTAAATCTCTGTATTGCATTATGTATATATGAAGGGGTTAAAGCCATAGTGGTGTAAGTCAATTTTTTGATCATTTTTTTTTTCTTTTTCTTTCAACATATCTGCATGTATACTGCATCTATGAATTCAACTCGATAGGTTAAAAAAGTGACTTACACCACTATGGCTTTAACTCCTCCATATACACAGTACGATTACTTCTTATATATAATCTAATAAGTAAATAGATAAATAAACTGAGAGATAAATAGTTATGAATTATTTTAACTAACACGCAGAAAACGAAAGACGTGTTAAGTTGCGTTTACACGTTCAGACTTATCTTAAGCGGCGTTTACACACGTAATGATTAGTGGCGCCAACTGACTGGCATTCATTGGCGCCAGAAACCGTTACCATTAAACTGGCAAACTCATAAGTGTTTACACAGTGATGCCATTGGCGCATAATATGCAAAATATATATTTAAAATTTATCGTCAAAGTGTCAACTGAGTGGTTGGGTGCGACTATTCGTCACATGAGTGATTATGGGTCACTTTTAGGCATATTTCTTAGCTAAACACACATGACAGCAAGCATATAACCTTAAATTTTATACAGATTACACTTCAGCTTGGCGCCAGTACTGCTAAAAGTTAAAATATTTTAACTTTTGATTTCCTGGCACCAGTAACCGCCAGTAAACGCCACACTACTAGCGCCAGTTTATATTAAGTGTTTACACTTGCATTTTTACTGGCGCTAGTCGAATGGCGCTACTAATCATTGCGTTTGTAAACGCCGCTTTACATGCAAAGTGTAATTAGATTAGATTACGAAAATGACTATCAAAGGCAAACGCTGCGCATTTATTTCAGTCGGATTTACTATCGCTCACTCGCATCCGTGGTACATTAACCGAATCCTCGTAAACGTCTACTAAATTTCGCATAAACCTGCCGGCGCGTCAATACAGAGAATAAATTTAACCGTAAAAACAGCCTTTACGGCTGTCGTCTAAATCGAATGTATTTAAAGGCGTGACGTAAAGTTTTGCTTAAATGTCCAATGCTTATCCTGTGGATCAATTTGATTAAGTCGTTAATCCGTCTTTTATTATTCTCTCTTTCCGATAAATCGGTGACTATTAAATCTCAAATCTTGTCTTATATTTTTACTAAAAAGATATAAAATAAATCTAAGTGAAATTAAATATAAAACTAAGTAAAGTAGAAAATAAGTAATAATTTTATGTTTATTGCATATATGTATATTATTGTGATGCTATTAATCGATATAAAACAGAGAGTTCTTTGCTGTCGATCTTAAAGGATTTACCATTTTATATATTAATTTTTTAATACAAGATCTCCTCTCTAATTCTCTTAAAAACTTCTGATTAATAAGAATAACACAGTGCTTACTTCTGTGCTTGCTACATAAAGAGCGTTGGCGCAATTAGTAAGCAATGCACTCAGAAATAACGCGAGTATTCCATTTAGTGGCTTGCATTACGTTTATCGATCGCGCTTTCTGCATTTGCATTTACATGCAATAAATTTGTATCCGGCGGATTATATTGTATTGGTATTACCGCAGATTATGCTCATGTTGCAATCGGCTAGCTTGATTATACAGTGTTCTCTGCAGTATCAAATTGCCATATGAATAACCCATGCGTACTTTTTATAAACCTACGTGTGAATTTGACAAAACTTTTTTCATAGATTGATTTTAAAATTGCTTCTATTTGCATCTCTTCTTTGGTTTTATTGACGCAATAAGTAATTAATTATTTAAATTAATTAAGCATAATTAAATACATTTAAGAATACGATAAACAATAATATTATATATAGTGAAGTTTTTTAGGAAACTCCGTATATACTTCGCATATATTTATAGTCGCGTTTTCGAGCATTGAAATGCAAGTCACTTCGTTTCTATATTTTTTGCGACTCTGCTTTCGCGCATGAAGTCAGAGAGACGTCGGTAATTTTTAGTGTTCTTATTTTTGATCTCTTTCCGCACATGAAGCGTTTTATTGCGGTTTTATGTAGAAATAATTTCAGTCGGTATTGCGTCGTACCCAAAGATTCATAATGGGGCACTTCTATGCAAGCTGTTCTACGTTTTGCTGCTTTAATAAATTCGTCGGGTATTATTAGAAGAATGTGCCTCGAATATCTGTGGACGTTTATGTGCCGTGAAGAGAAATGAGAGATGCAAATAGCTTTGTCATAAATTTCATTTTTATTTAAATTCCAATAATCTTGTTTTCTTTTAAAATGGAAATAATGATTAACGGGAAAAATTACATAATTTAGAACAGTTATTTAATTAAAAAATTACTTAATATAATTTACTATTACTAGAATCTATTAAATAATTGATTGGTCAAATTATAGTTAGTTATTAATTTTGATAACATTGGTTTTAAATAGTGAAATTAATGATAATGAGATTAAATTATAATTATTTATACATTTTATCAACTGATGATATCAGGTACTTATTACTTAATGATCGCCACATAAATTTCTAAGCGAAATAGACCTTTACTATGAGTAAAAATTTATTGAAATGAATTTATGATAAAATTATCTATGAAATTATAGCTACAAATTTTTTTTACGTCATAGTAGCACATTAGGAAAAATTTTATATTTTTTTTGTAATATGTTATGACCAAGAGATTAAGCTTTTAAAAATGAAAGAAAAAGTTTTGAAAATAATTTGTATTGTTCTACACAATGATTTGCGAATATTAGTAATTATTACTACTAGTTCTATTATTACTATATCGTTACTAGTTGCCTACTTCTCTGGAGAATTCAACGCCTCTCTAGAATTATAGCTTTAGACTCTTAGACGGATGTTTGGCCTATTCTCAAACATGCCACTGCATAAGCGTCAATTCGATACATCCGCGTGACCTCGGGACACATAGCGATTTAGTGCACTTACGCGTGCGTGCATGCAACTGCACTGCGGAGTAACATGGAGTCTCGCGGTGGTGAAGTTATCAGGACTTGGGAAGTAAAAGCATTATTGGGCCGGACGCTTTTCCGTCGTGCGACTGCAAGGGATTAATGGTCGCGCACGTGTGGCGACGTGTCGCGGAGGTCGACCCACGAGCCTTAAACTCGCCTAGAATTTACTGCATTGCAGTTCGCGCGAGCCTAGTCGTCGGTGAGCAAGCAAAGCAATGCCGATTTGTTATAGTTTAATGAATGAATGGTTATTTTGAATTTGTTTAGCACAACATAATATTATAGCATAGTATATTCCATATTATTTGATATGCAAGTTGCATCGGACAATAAAATATACAACAGTATTTGTAGACTCTACATAATATCCATTCAATTAAGTAAGTGAGAAAATAATGTTTTGTTATTAAACTTCATGTTACTTTGTTTTTATTTTTAAACAATAGTAAAAAAATTGTGATATAAATAACAAAAATTCAGGATGTGGATAAGGAGAAACATTTTAGTATTCAAAGGATATATAAAAATACCCATTTTACGTCTATACCGCATAGATCTTCACGTGGCACGTGTCGTGTATAGTCTTCTTAATCATTTTTAGCTCACGTCTCTAAGAAAGTATGTATGAAATTGGCATACGAGTTTAAATAAAATATGACATAGATATACGTTGAGCGTTTCAATCCTCTATTTGAGTGCTCTTCGGAACTATTAACAACGATGTAATATATAGATTATATTAAAAATGTAAGATCAAATATAGAGTCAATCGCGTATGTCTACGTCATAGCTTAATTTGATAGCTATGTCACACAACTTTCATCTATATTATACATTATCTACCTTATTGCAAACTTAAAATAAGACAAGAAGAAGTAGGTATATTTTAATATGTAAGATTAAATAACAAAGTCGTTTTACTTAATGAGAAAAATTTGCGATAGCGACTTTAAAGATTGACTTCCATTAAGTTTCTAAAACTGCTTTGACATTTATTACATATTCAAAAACTCATCTCTTATATTAGAAATTTACTCTTACGTTTTCTAAAACATTATATGTATATAGACGCTGTTGAAGTTTCTTATCTCTTATTAATTTTTTGGATACTAAAATCACACGCATCGATATATGTAAAATTTCTATCTTATAAAAAATTTCAATCTTATAAAAGTTTCCGAAGAGATTTTATCTGACAGACAAAATAAGACAAGAATGAATCATGCGGTAATTAATTATATTCCGCTTTATCTTCCTCTAATCGATCGTTATCTCGGTGCATTCATGCTAGCAATTATGAAATCGATTTGCGATTACCACTACGCCGCCCTACTACTAATAGCATAATTAAACGTCTGAGATAAGACCGATCTGCTGTTATTAATCACAAAAGACATAGCCATAGAAAGTCACGCTGGTGTTAAGCGCAACACATTAACTGTGCGATTACTGCGGTAAAGTTCTGCGTACGATTAACGCTCGAGAGGGTCATGCTGCCAGGACGAGCTATAAACTCGACTTAGAAACTACGTAAAGTATAACGACTGCTTGTAACTGTTACGCTGCGATTATCAGGAGTGTTCGATTTATGATCTGCGCTTGTAAGATGTATAACGCACTTCGCATGCGGCTGTGGAAAGCGATTTCGATTTTTCGCTCACGATTCTTCTTATCTTGCAAGGCCGATCCTGCAGGCGTTTCAATTTCTGAAAGATACGACGATTTTGCCCTGATTATTCTTGCACAAGATGAGCTCAAAGAAAAATTACAGTAGTCTTATACTCCAGTTTATTACAATAATATAGTTTTAATATATATTATAATTTGAATGAAACGCGCGGGCATGATAATTAATAAGTTACGACTGCATTTCAGAAATTTATCGCATGTTTAATTTTTATTGAGACTTATATATAAGTCTATATCTCGCACGTATTCTTTAAATATGACATTTAAAATCAGATTGGAAAAACATTAATTAAAACTAGGATTGTTAACTACAATTAAAGGCTAATTTGCAGAAACGACATTCTCATTTTTAACACCGTGGTTAATTTAATCCGGTTTAATTATAATAGTTTTAATATAAAATACCTATACGTATAGGAATTATTTATCAACTGTAATTGTTACATCAATTTTATAAATATAAAATCCGCAAAATTTTTGAGATAGTCATGATAGCCTCTATCAATTTATGTATTATCAAGCTTTAAATAGAGAAGCCTATGTTACTTTCGAGCCCAAGAATAATTTTATCTGCAATGGCTTAAACTGCGAGTTCCAGTTAATTTAAGAAATATATGTGCATATATTGTTATGTATCAAACAAACATACATATTTTGGTATCAGCGAAGTGTCTTAATTCTCCGTGCATTGTTTGTTTACTTCTACCTTCATGTTCTACATTTTATGGAATGTTATTGTTATTGTTATTGTTGTCTTGTTATTGTTGTTATTACCCTCCTAACTGTGTTGTCGTTGTTTGCTTCGCACCCTGGTTTCCTCTCGATTATTTCCGCTCGTATCTGTCGCATCGTATCGTCGCATGTTTCTCTCTATGCACGCGTAATTCTTTTTTCATCCCGCCCCCTACGCCCTCGTCTCTCAAAATCTCTCTTCGCTCTTCTGTCTCTTCTCGGGACGGAAATCACCCGAAGCTTTTCCCGATCCCCTCGTCCTCGGGAGATTCACACGCGTCTTGCTCTCGAGAATTGATCGAAGTCGATTATCAATTCATTAATCGCGAAAGTCCATTCCAATCCGTAGATCATCAAAAACCTTTGAAATTGCAATGTAAATTCGTCCGATCAATATCTCATTTTAGTTACGGCGTCGTTGATCATTTTTCTTTCTCGAGGAGGACGAGGAATGAAGGAAGCGAGAGGAAGAGAGAGGGTAGACATAATGTAATTGCTTAGTCTGAGATTAGAAGCTAGAGAACAATTGTGTGAGAGGTAGAGTGAAAGCGGCAAAAATGCAAGTGTGAGTGAAGAAGTGCGAGAAAATTGAAAAAGAGTGAGAGCGAGAGGCAAAAAGAGGGAGACAGAGACAGAAAAGAGACATGAAGAGATAGATAGAGAGGGTGGGGAGGGGGAGGAGAGAGAGCGCGAGAGAGAGAGAGAGAGAGAGAGAGAGAGAGAGAGAGAGAGAGAGAGAGAGAGAGAGAGAGAGAGAGAGAGAGAGAGCGGAGAGAGAAGAGAGGAGAGGAGAGAGAGAGAGAGAGAGAAGAGCGAGAAGGAGAGAAAGAAATAGGAAAAGTGGGAGAGGAGAGAGAGAGAGAGAGAGAGAGAACGAAATGGGGTGCGAGAAAAGGTAGGACAGCAGAAGGAGAAAATTCAAACGTATTCGAAATGCCACTTGTTCCAGGACCTAAAGAAGCGCGATTCCCACATGTGCGACATGCAGGCCCTACAGCCACTTCCGGCCCCCACCAACACCGCCAACACCGCGCCCGCCATGACTACTTCCGGTGGGCAACCACCGCTTCCGGTATCGGAGACCATTTGAATCACGACGATCACGAGAACCGATCACGATCGTCCGTGTGCGCGATGCGCTAGCCACGCATTACCACACCACCAATCACCTATAAACTCACCGCCGTCCTCCTCCATGACACCTGTGCTCGCTGAACCCGATGAACGAACCACGGCCGACCACGGTCGAAGCAACGGTGAGCCATCATCATTCACGATTCACGAATCTTTAAAGGGCGCAGCGCGGACCACCGGAAGTAGTCGTGGATCTTGTTAGCCCGTGCTGCGCGATTTTTCGATTGTTCTGTTTCGCACGTTTCGGAAGTCCCGTAAGTGACATCGATAAAGTATCATGCGTATGATCGTTTATTTTTTCCAGAGACCTTACGTATTTTTAAAAAATATTTTTGTGTAGTGTTTATCGTGATGTGATTTTGTAGATTTTGTAATTTAGAGAGTTGGTCTTTATTCGGTTAAACGGAACGTATATAATAGAAGAGAATGGATTTCCAAATATTTTTGCACGCAGATATACAGAGTGTCCCACAACTACCGCATTAACTCTTAAGGACGTATTCTTGAGCTAATTTAGAGACAAAAATTTTAATACGAAAATGTCGAGGCTATAATTATTTTCAAATTACAAGCGATTAAAATTCACCAATTGTAGCGGCTAAATTTCGCGCGTTCAGGCATGTAGACAGCTCACGATGATAAAGATGAAAAAAGAGCTTCTTTTTCAATACCAAGATTGAGATTACGTATAAAAATAATTAATAATTAATAATTAAAATAAATAATTAATAAAAATAATATTTATTTATGTAAATTGAAAAAAAATTATTTATACAGACAAAACATTTTATTTATACCATACATAGAAAATCGTAGGCAGTTAAGTGATAAAATTGTGGAAGCTTTAGCCACTATTACCCCGGAATTGATTTACAACGCTGGACAAAATTTACTTTAGCGAGCAAGATTATGTATCGAGATGGACGGTGCACAATTTGAACATTTGTTATAGTCGCTCTTTTTGGTTTTTACATATGTATGTATGGTATAAATAAAATGTTTTGTCTCTGTATAAATAAATTTTTTTTCAATTTACATAAATAAATATTATTTTTATTAATTATTTATTTTAATTATTAATTATTAATTATTAATTATTAATTATTAATTATTAATTATTAATTATTAATTATTTTTATACGTAATCTCAATCTTGATATTAAAAAAAGGGGCTTTTTTTTTACCTTTATCATCGTGAGCTGTCTACATGCCTAAACGCGCGAAATTTAGCCGCTACAATTGGTGAACTTTAATCGCTTATAATTTGAAAAGTATTATAGCCTTAACATTTTTGTATTAGAATTTTTGTCCCTAAATTAGCTCAAAAATACGTCCTTAAGAGTTAATGCGGTAGTGGGACACCCCGTATATACAACAGTGATAAAAAGGAAAAATTTGATCTAAAATCTCGGATATATATTTATAATTACTCAAAAGTTGTTTATATGTTTTGAATATTATTTTGGAAAACTATTTTGAAGAGGTTCTTTCTTTATTAGCTTCATTTTTCGCGAGATAATGTTCCATATAATATATGTATATACGAGACTTCAGAAATTGAAATTGAATATCCGTTTCAAATGTATACCTTCGGGCTATGATATTTGCTATATAGTACAACCTCATTAAATTATGTACATTATGATTGCAAGTATATCGTTGAATTTACAAACCACTAATTTTGCTTACAAAATCTATTTGCTTTTACTTCCGGCGATTCACACTACTACCCTCGAATATCGATCGGTCTCTATAATTCGGAAAATTTGGTGATTGAGAAATGATGATTGATATTCAATACAACTACTTTAATCTTGCGTTTGGAGTTGACTTGTTTATTTGAAAGAAGTAGCTTTTTTTGCTGAGCGAAGATTTTCTTAAACTTGTTTAATCGTTCTTTGTTACTTTAACATCATCTGACATCTTTAATAATTAATCTAGAGATATTTAAAATTTATTAACAAATACAAAAGAAAATATATTTTCCATAATCTATAACAATGACGCATACCTATATATAAAAAAAATTCTAGAACTTCTCGTAAAGTTTATTTTTAACATTTCGTATTTAGAAGTAGTTGTTGTTTTATTTATTTATTTTGTTAAAATAGCGAGATTATTCCAAAGAGCAAATCAGTTGAATCGTTCGGAGGCGAATTGATGATCGGGGCTAGTCGAGAGGAAAGGTGATTTATGATCGGCCAGCGGGCATAAGACAATTTTCCGAGATTACGTTTGCTTCGTTTGCCACCTTGAAATACGGCATGAGGCCGAGAGCGGTCGTTCGCGGCACAGGGCCGCCGGATGAGTCCTGAGTGCAGGCAATTTTTCCGGATTTGCGTCGGCTTTCCCTGACGCGGCCCAGTTTTGTCGCGGAGGTTAGCTGAATCGAGCTACGACAAGGCAATCTTTTCCGGTGAACCGTGCACGAATTCCCAGCGATACGCATCCTATAAGCGAACTGGATAATTGAAAAAGTTTACGTGTTCAGAATAGAGAAGTTGGAATATACTGTACATAAATTTCGTGTGCGTGCATTCTACTCACGTAGATTATTAATCTTATTTTAAGAATTAAATGTACCATCTTATTTCTTCGTATTATAAATGGCAGATTTCTCGATGGAATGGAGTTGACTTTTTCTTGCCAAAACTGTCGCGTTATCTGTACTACTATTTGAATTAGTCGTTTAAATTATTAATATTACCATATGTCAGTTTCTCAATCATCACATATTCGTTATAAATTTCTTTTATGAAACGAACCGATTTGCTTTAATTTGTTTTAAGCGCAATAATTGTTTTATGATACACTGCAACTGGTGTCGCGTAATTCTTTATGTCAATCTTTGATGTTGTTTCGAATTCACGCGGTAGTGCGGCTCTATGAACTTTTCGCGCCTTTTAATTCCAGTAATAAAAACGAGCCGTTTGCATCGACGCCACGCGATGGAGATCATCATCAGGTTCAACGGCATTCCGATCCGCGATTTCACGAGCGGATTGATTCCCCGAGAGGACGGGACGATCGTTCGTTATTCGACGGGATCTACAGAGGATTTGGGAAAATCTACGCCATCGCGATGCGGATCGATTGCTAACGAAGCGCGAGGACCGACGCGCGGTATTTCCTCGTAGTCCTGCTAGAATTTGCGCCGATTCGCAGATTTCCGTTTTTGACGGAAAAAATGTCTCGTGTTAGCAACGTTCTCGTTGCAGTCGCAATATCTGGTTACGTGCCGGGTGGATTTCTGCAGGAAGAGGAAAGCGAACGAGCACTTCCTGCGGAAATTCGTCCGCGGCGTTGTGACAATTAACTGAAATAATTGATTAAATCGCGCCAGCAACGAGTTCGCAAAATGGGTGACCCCAGGTGCGGTTAAGCGATTGCGATTAGGGTCACGCAATTATACGGGATTTGTCCGTGCGGAATCGAGTCCTTAGGGGGGGTTTCACAACATGTTACTTCGCGTCAGGCCGTCCCTTAAATAATGTTCTTTCAGTGATCCTTGAAGGGAAAGAGGAGATGTACCGTTTATTGCGATTGTTCGCATAGCCGAAGGATTCATTAATCACGTCAGAATTAGAAATTTACTTGTGTTGTAACGGCGGCGTTACTTGACATAAACTTCACGAATTTTAATCCTTATATTAATTGTGGAAGAGAGAGTTATGAATCTATACGAATAATCGCAGTTAAAAACTGCAGCTTGTATTTATTTTTAAATTTGGGTTTCTTCTCGTCCTTGTAAATATTGTTATATTTCGTATGATTATGAGTCACAATCAGGCAGTATTTAACGATAAGAGACGAAATACGAATCTAAGTATGTCCATTTAAGAGTTACATTATCCAGAATTGCGTTAAGAGAATAAAACTTTTTATCTCAGAAGTACTGCGGAGTTTTGTGATCGCAAGGCGCTCTCAGAGAACGAAACTCTCAAGTGCCTACTCAATTTCAGCAAATATTATAAATTTAATGATTTTTAACATGAGACAATATAGGGCTAATGAGAGCCAGCGCAAGATGTCGTTACGAAAAATAATGTTATTGACTATGAATATATTACATTGTCAAATAGATCGATCAAACGTTTCGGTCTTGAATAAGACCCTCCTCAGTGATAACAAGAAACGCAAATTCAAAAGATAGAAACAAAAATAATTTACACGTTATTGAATATTACAATTCTGGCAACATGGTTAAATAGCACGGAATGAAGAAGTCGAATTCATAAAAAAGAATCGCAGTACGCGAATACGTTAGATAACATGATTCAAGAAACAAGGCGTACATATTAAACCGGTTTAGTTATTGGCACCTTTCAGACACGCCGTCCGCGCAGCCCTCGACAGGATAGCAATGTGCAAATCATCGTCCACTCATCGCGATCCAAAGAGGGCGAGAAACTGCAATCTGCGGCCTAGCAAGTCTAGGGAATGCAGCCGCGATTAGGAGAAATATTTGGCGATTAAAGCAACAATCACTTACTATGCATGCACGCGGAAAGCGGTCGTCCAGTGTATCCGAATTAAGCCATTGTCAAGACGGCGGAGAACGATACGTGGTCGTTGGAGTTACACGACGGTATGGTTGTCCGACGAGCAAGACGGTAACAAATAAAGGTTGAGTCCAATAAATAAAATAATATAAAGACATTAGTCGATAACAAGGTCGCACCACGAGAAAACGCTTCTCAAATCGTTGTAAATGCGGCATTAAGCGATTTTTAATCTTGGTAATTAAGGGGAGGTACGATTCTCCCAAAAACGCGGTATCCGTCTGTAGATTCAAGCCATTAGATTGCACACCAATGTGTAACATTTCAGATATGAGTCGTCTCATACAAAACGGCTCTCTGTTGAGAATCCTCTTTGTTATTTAACGTATTTGAGTACTGCGATTCTTTTTTATGAATTCGACTGCTTCATTTTGTGCTATTTAGTTAACCATGTTGCTAGAATTGTAATAATATTCACTAACGTGTAAATTATTTTTGTTTCTATCTTTTAAATTTGCGTTTTTTGTTATCACTGAGGAGGGTCTTATTCAAGACCGAAACTTTTGATCGATCTAATATTTGACGATGCAATATATTCATAGTTAATAACATTATTTTTCGTAACAACATCTTGCGCTGGCTCTCATTAGCCCTATATTGTCTCGTTTATTTATTATTGTTAGAGCCTTATATTTCTTATTTTTAACATGTATAAATTATTAAATGCGAAACTGTATATGTATATAATATATGTACTAATGTTAATGTGAAGTTAAATGAAACCGATAATTTTTAATATGTTGTTACAGACATTTCTATAATCAATCTTCTACAATTTCAAGTGCTCTTGAATAAAATTATATGCAATTAAATGCTTGTTGCATACGTTATACGTTTATATCTCATTATTTACTACTTCTGGATATTGTTTATTAATATTAATATGTATTTTGAAAGATCCTTATAAAGGTTCTGTTTTATATAAAATATTATTATTTGTGGATTATTTTTTTAAAGAAACGTAACATTAATTTAATAATTTAAACGTCAATATACTAAACATATAATTTAAAAATATACTGTTGAAAGATCTTACAAAAAAAATTTTGAGGTATACTTTTAAAATTATATTGTTAAAAATTTTTACAAAAATCTTTTTGCAAGAACTTTCAGCAGTGCACGGTTATTTATTTGACGTGTTAATAAAATTATGATGACAAAAACTGGAGACAATACGAAATCAGAAAGAGAGATACAGAACATATCAAAAACGAAAATATGAGACGCGTGGGAGATATTAACTTATAAATATAAAATTGATAAGACCGTTGTATTTATTAGTTTATTAAGACTGTTTCTTTCAAATAATCACTGTGAAAGAAAATAAACGAGCACCGAAGAAGAAAAGTTGGCTCGAGGAAGTTTATTATTTTGACAGGTACAATTAATTTGATTTACTTTCTTTTTCATTACGCGCGTATACAGGGTGGTCCTGAAATGGTTGGTCAAAATCAAGGATTGTATTGGGCTCGTCATAAGGATGAAAAAATTTCCCATATATGTTAGTCCAAAAACGCATCCCGCAGGAGTTACGACTCATTTAATAATTAATACCTGATTTAAAAAAATGGAAGACCATGAAAAGAAAGAAACTTTATTTTTATTTACAGAAATTATTGAAAATGTCCACTGTTAACTAAAACACACGCTTCCATCCGTCTAACCACTGACTGTCTAACACGCTCAAAGATTCCTGGCGTATTTCTTATAATTTCGCAGCTGTTGATAATGCGATCTCATAATTTCTCTACATTATTGATTGGAATTACATAACTTTTGTAATTTCAACAACTTCTGTAAATAAAAATAAAGTTTCTTCCTTTTATGACCTTTTATTTTTCTGAATCAGGTATTAATAATTAAATAAGTTATCGTAACTCCTGCGGGATGCGTTTTTGAACTAACGTTTATGGGAACTTTTTTCATCCTTATGACGAGCCCAATCCAATCCCTGATTTTGACCAACTATTTCAGGACCACCCTGTATATAAATTATTTAATTTAATTTAAAGAAACATTGTAATATTTTGTTTTAAAATTTTATTTTTAGAGAAATGTTTTTTATATACAATTTTTATTTTCTTTCTCGCTCCTTCTTTTTGAGGGCTATTAAACAATTAATCCTTTTTTATCTAAAGATTTTTAAGAAATTAAGTGTGTTACGCATTTTGTCTTTTTTCATGTTCAAAAATAATTTGGCAATAAGTGGATCAATATAAATATCGATATATCAAAATTGTTATGACATTTATTTTATATGGAATTAACATGAAGCAAACATTATTTACAAGGCGGTTTGATGCGATGTGGTCAAGATGCTATTACGTGAAAGAATGTAAAAATGGAGGGACCTACGTACCTTTATACTCTAACTTAAGATGATGCCCTCGTTCTTTCAAAGCTTCGTGGCCGACTTTAGTCGATCGCGAGGACTCTTAGGCGGTAATTAAATCGAGATATCGTTCGATCGTTTATTACGGCGTTATCGTTATCGTTGCTCGGCTGTAGCGATCAATCGTCCGCTTCCTTTTGCTGTTTGGGAAAGAAATTTTTTCTGAGTGCTACAAGAACTTTATCAGGAATAAGAAGTACCTCTTATTTAGCATATTTTATTTTTCTTTGAAATTGTAACTTTTAAGAGCATCCTATAATACTTTTGCATCATGATAGCAATATCGGAGTTATATTTGAAAGATTATAAATAACTTTGTGGGAAGAAAGCTACGGCAATTTTAATGTGATCTATACAGTATCAGGAATTTTTATATAATTCTATATTTAACATATTGATTTACTTTTATTCATAAAATTATTTGTTTATGAAATATTTTGTGATTAATTTAGCGAACCTTTTGAGGCATTTTAGGTAATCGTTACACAGTATTTATGACTTCAGATGTAATATCGTCGATAAAATAAATACATTATCGTTATTAAAACGCTTTGCATTAAATAAAACGTCAAAACGGTCGAGTCACATAAAGTTATAGCAAGTTATATGATTATGTTATATTGCGGACGATTGGCTGATACAGTCAGATGTATCGGAAAAAATATGAAGAAAGATAGGGATTACCGTGAGCAACGGAATTTGTTTAACGATAACATGACGCAATGTATATATTTGTGAAATTTAGTAAGGGGAAGGGAGGTGAATGCACAGCCTGTTGTCTGTAATAAAACTTTGTAATTAATGGCATGATTTGCCGTTGAACAAAAGATTTTAACAGGAAGATAATATAAATATGTATAGAAAGATTATATTATATAACAAACACAAAAATATGAAGGAGAAATATATATATACATATATATGTGTATATAGATATATATATAATATATATGTATATAATGTACCTACATACACATACACACATCATGATACACGCACGTGAAGAGTGCATTGCACTCAAATTACGACACGTAAACACTCACACACATAAAAACAGACATCCACCTGCGGCACTTTCGCGTCGCGCAATAAAATAAATTCTAAATTCTAATTGTTAGAATGCGTGCCTGAGTGCGTGAAAAGCCAAGCAAAAGAATAAAGAAAAAAAATAAATATATATATAGATACATGAATAATTATACAAATGAAGTGATTGATTATGCATCCGGTCTCTCGTTTTGTCCAAGGAGTACCGGTAATATTTGAGACAACGTCGAAGAAGACGCGGCAATTTAATTAAAGGACGGTAAAGGCGAATCGTGAAAAGGAGATATCGCAAGGATTGTCGCATGGATTTTCAGGATTAGCTGTTAATAATGATTACTTCATCCGTCACGGACGATCGCGCGTACGCGCTTGCGCGATCCTCTCGCTTGCATTTTTATTGATAAAATTAATTTATCTATGGGAGGTCATATATTATACTTTACCTGTGCGTGTGCCAAACTTATAAATGAATAAAGTTATTTTTGAGCTTTGAAATATTGAACTGCCGTCCTTCGATATATATTATATATTTAAATTTTGTTTGCCTTTTAATTAAAATAAAATTCTGATAATAATAAAACGTTTAATTTACTGTTTATTATACTGTTGTACCGTATTTGTTTTATGAGAATTAATGATAATGATAGATATTGATGGAATACGTTAACGAATAAATTCTTTGTTGATATTACCTGTTTAGTATAATTTTCAGCTTTTTAAAGCTCTTTTATAAAAGAAATTTTACTTTTTAAAGTGAAGGAATTAATTGATGCTGTTATATACATTGCAATTTCAATCTATTAAGCAATCGATTTGATGCGCCTGAGATGAACTTTCGCATAAATCTATGTCTGGAGAATATTGAATTACTCCGATTAATTGAATTATCATGCTGACGTAGTTTGGATATAACATCAAAGAAATTGATGACGTAGCGCGTCGCGACACAGTTGATCGTCCTGTGAGCTAGCCTGTAATCGATAAATAAATCGTAAATAAGCATGCAATTAAGAATAAAAAAATTGAATAGAGACTTTTCGTTGATGTTGTGACTCGTAGTGCGTGTGTGTTTGTGCATGTGTGTATGCGTATGTGCAGAACTAGCACGCCAAGAGAGATAAAATTTCGTGAATTTCAAGAATTTTCCAATTACGTTTTCTTTTAAACGTAATAATTAAATTTTTTATTTAAATAGTATTGTGCATTGTTTTAACGCGTGTTAAAATGTTTTTTGTCTCTATTTTTTTTAAATTTTTGAATAAAATACGGTTTTTTCTTATAAAACTCAGAGGAAAATCTACTTTTTCACAATTTTTACGCAAATATACCTACTTTCATACTCTTGTACATTATACAAATATCTATTTTAAGAAACTTAATAATCGAGAAACACTGGTAAATTAATTTTTATTAAGAGAAACGCAGGACAAAGACAATTTAATTTTATCTTGCAATTGGATAATATTCTGCAAATTCGCGACATTATATCATTGGCACGTAGTGAGAAGGAAAGTAAGTACGAAGCAGCGAGTAGTATGACTACAACCAGCGGTAAACGGCGTAAACGGCAACAAATGCAAAGGGAGCAGGAATTTAAGAGAATCAACACGAGGAATAGACCGAAGGAAAAGATGATAAATGAGTCTTTCAATTTACTACTGTACTGCCAATATTTTCCGAAACGACGTAATAACTTTAATAAGAATATTAGGGTGACAAACAAGAATGCGCATTAGTCGGGGATTTTTCTTTTCGTTTCTTTTCGCTGCTCCGAGCCCTCGTGATCTTCTTGGAAGGAGAAAACATCTAGAAATGTTTCGATTTATGTCCTTAAAGGTAGAGAGCGCCGAAGGATACAGGAAGGATACTGGATACGAAGGATGTAACGAATTCGTGTCGCTCAGCGGGAAGTTTTCGATAAATATGCAAATGTCGATACTATAGGTACGCCAGCGCTGCATCTGCAAACGTTCATTTAAAAAAAATACATGGAAAACTTTCTAAACTTTTGTTCTGATTGAAATGTACATTTATACAAAATATTTACTTTTTACCTAAGCAACATTTCCCTAAAAGAAAAAAAGAATAAAGACGAAAAAGGAGTTTATGGAATATTAGTATATTTTTACAAGTTTGAAAATATTGTATGACCTCAATTTTGCTAAAATTTCATTCGAATTGTTGACTTGCTGCTGAGCGATACAAACTCGGAATAGTTAAGATTATTTATATATCTTTTTTTGCACGATCAGTATTATTATAAGTGTCAGTTTATGATTAGTGTGAGCATTCTATTTTCAGTACGGTTCTTACAAGATCGATGATATAATTAATCTATCAATGTCAAATTTTCCTGGGGCAGCGGAGGCCCTTTCTACTTTGTTTTTGCTTAATAACAAAAAATAAACTGACGTAAAACTTTTATGCACAGAAATAACAAACGGATAAGAATGAAATATACCACGAACATCTTATGGCAATATTTCAGATAATACCGCGGTTGAATAGAGAAGAAATTGAAAGAATCGCTGTAAAGTACGTTCTCGGTTTTTGAGATAATCGCGACGTAATTACTGATCGTGTGAGAAGCGCTTAATACAAAATTTTCGCGATATCCCGTAATTTTGTAAAGAACTGCGCGAATGTTGCGATATTTGAGAATAATACAGAAAGCAACAAAGTTGCAAAAATCTGCTCGTACCTGGACATTGATTCTGCAGAGTGCAAGTATGCGATTTTTCTTTTTTTTTTTCTTAAGCAGGCCGCCGTCCATGGACTCATCGAGCAAGTTGGCAAGTGCCGATAATTGCGTTGATTAGTGAGCGATTGAAGAGCCAAATGAATGAAGTTGCTATATAATATTTTCAAGCATTCTTATATCATGGATTTTCCAGATGAACTAAAGATTATAACCTAATTTAATATTGTAGGTATAAAAGTATTTATCCCCTCCCGGCGGGAGAGACTGATACTTTCCCTCCCGCTGCGCTGGCGTAAAACTGGCCACTTTCGTCCCGCTCTACAGGCATGGAAAGTCGAACTTTCCGTGGAGGCGTTGTAAAAATAAAATTTTTCAAATTGACGCAAAAATATAAAGAACTATTTTACTAAATAATTTTATCGTATTACTTGTAATTTTATTAATAACGTTTTAAAAGTTTACTTTTAAAAGTTTACTAGAGTATGATTAAAGAAACCATCAAGATATATAAGATTTCAAAAACAAAGATAATGTTGTATTAACATATTATAAATTGCGCCCAAAACCAACAGATAAAGGATGCTTGTATTTCTACTTTTAAAGAACAAGAGATATTCTTCATTTAACTAAGAAAGGTTAAATATGTTTAGTCTTTCTTAACTGTCCTAAGTGTAACATCATTTATATAACATATTTCACTTTATTATATTATATAATAATATTATTATACATACATTAAAACAACTACGTATACTACATAGTTTAACGACTAAATGTTTGCAAACATATGACATAACTCCTTCGTTCACTTAGCTCTTCAATTATTAGACTGCGCAATCCGCGTACGTTAAATACGAGAAGCGAAAGGTCTACGTATATAAGCATGTTTTTACGTAAATATAGATTCACTCATACGTGCGTGCGGCGCAGCAAAGCTCGCACGGTGAAATGCATATATTCCTAGGTCAGACTAATTAAATCAGAAGATTACGACTCTTTGAGACGCGACGCGACTGGCGACGAAATAAATGGGTGCGCTGCGTTTCTACTGGATGCCTCGCTACAACTACAGTTATTTTAATGCCAAATTTTGAGTTGTTATTTTAATAAACGTTTGGAGTTAATTAAAAAATTGGTTCTTTTTTCTCTAATACGATTCTTTACTCTTTGAAACTCAATTAAAAAATTAATTGCGGTAAAATATTTAACATAGTAATTTAGGGAATGAGATTTTTAACGAACGAAAGATTTGCTTTGAATTTGTTAAACAGCTAAAATATTTTATAGTGATTATGAGACATCCTGTATATTTTCTCGATACGTTTTATGCCGACAATTGCAGAGTTAACCAATACCTCCATGAAATTTATAAAATCCTTGAGTGAGAAATTAAAAATTTAGGAGAGATTATTCTTACCTCTGTGGCAAAATTACTCCAAAAAATGTATAATTTATAACAATCAGTATTGATGCAGAATGACATGCTTTCGTTCAAATTATGGGAAGCTGGCTTCCCACGGTCCATGAAGATTTAATGAGGTCAATCGCCCTGAGCGATACTTATAAGCATAATAGAATAATAAAGAAACTGTGTTGTTAACGAAATTTAAATTAAAAAATTTTTTGGCGTTAATAATTAGTTAATACAAAGTATTTAATTTTTGCCATAATCTTATTACTTATGTGTATAAAGCATTGCGAGTTTGTATTATATTATTATTATAATTGATGTGTAAATGCTGTGAAATGTTATAGTAACGCGTTCGCAACTAACATTCGAAGCGTTTGTCATCGACAACGAGGAGCGGTGGAGCTTCGATCTTTTGCGTTCGCAGGCGAGAATTGAAGTTAGAAGGCAGGAATAAATTCGTTCTTGATCGATTCCTCGTAAAACATTGTTTCTCATTACTTTTAGATTTATGACAATGAACACGATAATTATTGTCTTTCTCCGAGCGAAAGTTCAAGAAATACATCGCGTGGCTGGGCCGTCGATATCATTATTCGAGTACTGGAGTCGAGAATAATTCGGAGCACTCAAATAACGATTACGCTAAACATCCGAATATATCGACTGCTTTAAAGCACTTTATCAATAGTTTATAAATTATTATTAATATTATCATATATTACTATTATTGTTAACAATATGTAAATATCTATGTGTAATATTAAAGGTAAGTTTTATATCGTAGGACAGACGAAGTTAGTTTCTATGAAATAACATACCTACGTCATAATGGAATCACAATCGTCGTAGGACTTGTTCTTATTTCGCATTTGTAAAGTTCCTATTTTGTAATCGTCAACTCTGAAGGATTTGTAACGCATGTTGTTTGCGACATTCAATAAATGTGCTGGCGTTACGTGAAACTTGTCGCATATTCGAGCAACTCGACGGCCTGGCGGAACGTCGATGTGCCGAGGATATTTTTAATTGAAGCGTTTGGGAAGAAATTGCGATATCCTGATTGCCGACGATTGTAATTAGAGGTGAAGACATTTTAGCCAAAGGTGTTGTCCATCTTCGGTAGCTTCCACGCCTTACTCAAAGAGAAAATAAACTAAAATTCATACTTCCAGCTCAATTTTATTATCAACTCTGCTCTCCTGCTTGCAAAATTCTCATCCCAAGAATTATAGTGTAATCAAATCCTGTTTACACTTAATTATATGAGTGTGAATTAACCCACAAATAAACGAAGCGCGTAAAAGATGATTGAAATGATAAGCTATAAAACGCAGAATTGTAGCCACATTTTATTGCCACTTTATTTCTTCGATATTAGAGATTTGCTTCCCGGATGCAAGTGATCATGCTGCTAGTGATTAAATACTGTTCTTGTATTATTTCGTAAATAGGAAAATAGCGGAAATAAACGAGAAGATTAATGAAGAGATAATACTAAAGATAATTAGAAAGACAAAGAAGCAGAGAGAAAGAGAGAAAAAGAGAGAGGGAAAGAGGAGATAGTTAACGTTTATTATGCCAGTTTATTGCCAACACTGCGTTTGTTAGCAAAAAGCAAAAGCTTTAGTGCTCTTTGCGAAAATTATATGACTGACGATAAAAGATCTTGTTTTTGCATAATTCCGTAATTAAAAAGAATCAGAGATAAACGATTTATTAAACCAGAGAGTAATTACAAGAATTCATTAAAATGCAGAGTTATATTGCCAATTAATATCAATTCCATAAAATAGAAATATAAGTAAATGTAAGAAATGTGCAAGAAAAGAGCAACGTTTCTCGCGGTATTTTACACTTTTTAGATTTTGTTCTTACTGGATTAACTGCAAAATTAAAAGATAAACAGGAGACAGATAAAAACACGGAGTAAAAGCATGAATTAGAGATTAACTGTGATATTCACAGTTGGAGTTTATCGCCTCTATAGAGATCAATTTTATCCAGCAGTTAAAACTGTTGCCATTAGCTCCGGTTTATGTCCGATCCACATAAACAGCAGAAAACTTTATGCTGTTTATGAGGTTTGGATCTTCATTATTTATAGGCGGCATTGTTGTTTCAAAAGCGCGATAAATTGTTCAGAGCAAATTCTGAATTTATATTTATTCTACATAATTAATTGTTTTTCTGGTCTCTTTGTTGTACAATGTACATTTTTAATCAAAAACAATTTGTGCAAATGTATCGAATATTCTCAGTTTGTCGCATTTCCGTTTATTTGAAAACCGAGTTTAAAGTAGAAATCATCTCAATATTTTTTTAATTATCAAAAATTAAATATTTTTACAAATTAACACATTTATAAGTTATTATAAATATATTAAAAACTTATTTATAAAATAATTATATTTGTAAATAACTTTATTTATATGGGCATAATTATAAGTTATTTTCTTTATTTATCAAAACAAATAAACTATATCTTGACAGAAATTTATTTAAACTTCTGATTATTTAAATATTTCTTGTGAGAAATATCAAGAAAACTGTTTTTCCGAATGATATAAGTAATTAACTTCTTGTTAAGAAAAGAATAATTTTAAGTTTGAGGAGTATAAGCTAAAGAGACGCGGGTAAACTTATAATAGTTTGTATAACTATAACTTTTGCAATTTGGAGTTTTGGATGTAACGAGCAGTTCTTTAACTTAATCATTATACATAAGTTCTAATATTGCTATACGTACGATATACGATATTATATCGATATATTACTGGCTGTAAGCTAAGTGAAAGTTGATTAAACATGAAACAGTTAGATATAGGTCGGTTACTTGAGTATAATCGAGAATATTTTATATTTTACATGTTATTAAATATTAAGGTCGGTAATAAAACCGGATTGAAATAATTTTTGAGGAAACAACGTAATTTAATTAAAAATTCTTTTAGTTGCTGTATTATTACGTAATCGTGCGCACGTATAAAAGATTATGAAGAAGTTAAAGAATCAATCGATGATTTTAAGATATTTCAAAGACTATCTTCATTATAGCTAAGTACGATGCTATTACAGTAATCGAAAATGTAATACTTAAGAAAGAAAATTCATATATTAATAATCGATATTCTTGTTTTTATAAATAATATTTGGTATCATGTTTCTTCTTTTCCTCGTTATTTAAAACATATATTTATAAGACAAGTTATTTGATTTGTTCAATTCAATTAATTATTTAAATTAGTATTTATATTAAAAAATATGATAATGCAGCAATTTGAAAGAACAATTTTAAATGTTTTTAATAATTTCTTATCTATGTACACATATCTATTTAAATTTGCCACTTTTTAAGACTACTTTATCTATCGTAGACTATATCATGGGTGACTGGCAATTTGCGCCAAGTATAATAATTGTTTAGCCGCTTCTTAGAATCCGCCCACGTTATCTCGAATCCATTAACGATCGGTACGACGCTCGTTAACTGCGCTGGCGACAGAAAGTCGATAGTTAATTACGCAAATGAAGGGATCTCGTTAATAGCCACGGCGAACACGACTGCGAAAGATCGTTAAGTAACGTGCCCGTCGATTCGATCGCCATTGAAAGTGCATAGATCAGTGGCTACATGCGAATCCCCGCGATGCATCCCTCTCTAAATCTCGGATGCAATCGCATTAGATTGCGTTTGGCTTTTAAATCGGGTAATAACTTTCATCTTTCATCCCTTTTATCTACAACGGCTCCACGATAACGCTTATGAAATGGCTGGCAAGAGCAAAATGCAATCCAATGTAATATCGGGATGCAATTCACACTTGCTATTAATTGGATTTTGCGATAAGCTTATTATAATTATTTTTAAATAAATTCTCACAATCAGTTGTTAATAATAATTATGCAGAAGTTTGTCTGACTTTTTAGATTTAAAGTAATTAAATTTTTTCTTATTGAGAAAAGACTAAATTTAATCTTTTATTTTTCAAGGCCTTGGCGCGTATGCTTTAGAATAAATTTTCTTTAATTTGTATATAAACTTAATTCAGAATATTTGGCATAAGTTTGACATTAAGTAATCAAATTTCGAAGGTTAAACTTTGTCTTTTATAAGCCAGATATTGACGGGAAAAGTTGTGTTTTTTATAAAATTGTAGTCTTGCTTGCTACTCTAATTTATTTGATAAAATTCGAGACAGGCCGCGTTGTGTGATATACTGATATCAATAAATTAATGTCGATTGGACGTTACATATGGTTGATAGGCAATAGGCAATTGTATTAGCTCTAATGGCCAATTGAATGCGGCACGCTCGTGACATGTGTCGCGCGCAGGTGTCAGGCCGTGGGAAATTATCGTTGGCGTTCTCGCGGAAGCGGCAGATCCGAAGAAAGGCAACGTCAGGTTGGGAATGCGCGGCGAAGATGAAGAGCCAGCGTGAATGGAATATTTCGGGTCGCGACATACCGTGAAATGACCCATTTGTAGCGATGGACGGCAATTATGATTCCTTACGCGAATGTAATTATTCGATGGCGTGAGTGCGGCTCGCCGCAATTAATTGCCCTTTGCCGAGTAATTGCCGAATGATGAAAAGCGACATTTTCCCGGTGCAGCTAACCGCAACGATTAAAAGAGAGATGAAAGACGTGTTCACATTGAGCTGAATTCTTGCCGCATGTCGGTGCTATCTCGCGCTAGCCATGAGAAAAATTATGAATACGGAAATGCGCCAGAAGCCGAAATTTACCCCGAGAAATTCCACTTTTAAAATTTTTATTTAAATTCATAATCTTTTGCTTTTTATTTTATTATTATTAATGTCGAAATATAAATCTAAAGAATTTTCGATATTAAATTCATTAAGTAATCGTCTTTAATAGACCTGCGAAGTTGATTGTGATATCTATTTTTATTTTATCAGTCTCTTATACGTTTCAATTAGAACACTTTGCGTTTGGTATAATTTAATTAAATTTCATTGCGCAAGTTGTGCTGAAAGTTCCAGCTAATTACTCCGTTAGTAAATTTTATCTCATTAATAATTTTATTCGTCGGGAACTTTGAATTATAATTGCAACGTGGCATTCCAGCGAGAAGAAAATTTTGGTTTAAGGATGTTCGAGCGGTACAATCTCTGCTAAAAGTTAAATTTTTAATACAAAATTACTAAAATAAAGACTGCATGTATGTCAAACAACTCAAAAATTTTTTAATGTTAGAAAGGATTACCGTTAACAGTTTGAGTATGTTTCTTTGTCATTTAAATAATTAGTATTGTTTAAAAAATTAAAAAAAAATTTTTTTTTTAAAAGTTTTGAAATTTAAAATACAATATCAATGATGTAGGTATGTTTTACATATAAAAAAAGTTTTAAAAAAATCTTATTTTTTAATTTATATTTACAGCAAAAAATGTCGATTCTCCATAAGGGATAATGTTAATTTTATCAACTTTAAACTTAAATTGTTAAGTAAATTACTTTTAAATTTTACAGAGTATTTTTAATTTTTAGAAACATCTCACAGCCATTTCTGAATATATTTGAAATACCTCCAATACATCCTTAAAATCTCGATATCTCGCGAATGAGCGTCCTAATTAATTTGAAATTTTTATGGAAGCTTTGTGAAGCCTTAAAAAACATGCTCACCGATGTTCATCAATTTCTGATATTTTTTTGAGATCGGACTCGAACATCCTTAAAGACTGAGACGTATAGGAAAAAATTAAAAAGAAAAAATGCCTTTCTTTTGTAATCTTTATTGTTTATAGCTTGAAACACTTCAACCTAATTGATAATAGCAATGATGAAAATGATCATTTTTCTGCTATTATATATCTAGCTTTTTTTTTACCTTCGTTGTTTACTTATATTCTTCAGAATACCGACAAAGATAATATTATTAATGACAGAAATATACACAATATTAAGAAGAATATAGTTCTCTAGAACGCGAAATAACGTGGAATATTTTTGATATTGATAGATTTCAATTATTATTGACGTTAAAAAGTTTATTTTTTTAAAAGAATCAAAGATATAATAACAGTGAAAACTGTAATTTGCTATAAGTATATTTACAGATTTTTTTAAAGATTTTTTATAAAATTTCTAATTTTTTAAATTTTTTATTATTCTGCTGTCGCAAGATATATTTAGGACGGTCTAATTATTTGTTTCAGAGCTACATTTAGAATGGTTTAATTATTTGTTTGGCAATATTCAGGATGCTTTAATTATTGGTTTAAAAGTCGCCTTCGTTTATTATGAGTACGTCATTACTAGTTTATCGATTGTAGAATAGTATAAATAATGCCTAAATTATTCTGGACGACAGAAATGTAAAAATTACAGCAAGAAATAAATTGATTTATTTGAATTATTTTAACATCTGTTGTTTGTTACACGTGTATCTTTGTTTCCAACTGTTACTGCACATGTTGTGAATTTTATTTTTGTCGTACTTAATTCTATTTATTTTATTGCATTTTATTTCTGTATTGCAGTATTGTGACTGTTGATCTCTCTCTGCGCTGAGGAAATTTGCGATCGCTGCATGTAGATCTTCAAATAAAAAAACTTGTGCAAGGATGACTCGGAATTTACTTGAACAATGACGAACAATCGTAATATAATTGGAAGGTACTTGGATAAGACACAAGTATAAATGATTAATTTTATTCTTATAACATACATTGATAAATAACAGCATATATATAGGTAAACATTTCCTGGCACTATAGATACTCATATCTACTTCCAGCATTTTAAAACCTCTACACTTTTTTTAATTCTTAAGTCCTAAATTTATAATTTATGTAATTTGCACTTTATATTTTTAATGATACAATTATTTGAAAATGTTAAAACAATTACGCAATAGCTTATTTAAGTTTATAGGTTTTTATTTTAATATAAATTAATCTTTATATGTATATTATTATCGAATTTGAAATTTTACTTTACTCTAAATCTTTCTTTCATCTTCACGTATGCAATTAACAATTAAATTTCTTTTCGTAATTATTATAAACGTTTTAGATTGACCTAAGAAATTATTCATAGCAATTTATTGCGTTATATGTTCAGAAACACTGACGTAAATGCTCAATTTATCAGCGCACCACATGGTAGTGATTTGCAGTAGTAATACTCCGTAATGTGTCAGACAATACGCGCCATTAACTTGCCGCAAGACATTTAAGTTCGGTTAGTGAACAGAACAGCAATTGATCAATACTCGCGTTATTTTTGATAACAATCTATAGTTATTATTAATAATTTAAGAAATATATGTGATATAACATTATTACTATGCATATTGCATAGTATATTACGTATGTTGTAACAATGAGTATCAGTCAAATTTTTATTTTTTTTAAGTTGCTGTTTCTTTTTTGATTTTTAAAAAACAATTTTTTAAATTTCCTCTTGTTCTATCTTTCTTTATAATTAAAAATTCTTTTTTCTAATTTTTCTATTTTACTTAAAATTAATATAAATATTTACTGATTCTATCACAATTAAACTAAAAATTTTGTATAAAGATATAATGTGAGAGATGTACATACATTACGCATATTTTATTTTATATTATATGTATACGTGATAACTAGAAATATAACTTATCATAAATATAATATTATAATCTCTATGCAAGTTTCTGATTTTGACATTATGTTATTGTAAACACAAATATGAGGAATAGGTGAGTAATTTATGTACAGTAATTAGTTAATTAAAACATTGTAAATCGTACCGCATAGCACATACATATATTGATTAAATTTAAATGCACAAAGTTTTTGAACAAACACATTTCTTTATCTTAATAAGATTTTAATACAATAAATTATGATTTTTTGAATTAAAAAAATGAGTTATATAATTTAGTCGATATTTATAAAAGTTACAAGATATTCTAAATATTTTTAAAATATCTTATTATATCTATAACTATATATCGTTATGTTTCTTATAATTTGTTACAGGACATTTTTACTGTGTCTTGTAATGAACACAGATCGGTTTATCTTTGTTATCACAATCTATTAGACATGTCTTCAATAAATATGCGGAGTTTATTCCACTTCTTCTTTTATTGTGCCGTACATGATAGTTTGCAGGATACACTTTTCGTTAGCTTATTTCGACAAATTTATTGCTGCATCCCAGGATATTCTTTCCGTGATTCGATGTCTTTAAAAGCGCATTTGACTCTGGCCGAGTCGTACATGCGTTTTACCGAGTTGCATTACAGGAATGTGCTCCAATAGACGACGTTAAGGATGAAGAATGAGAAGGGGAAGAAGAATCTGGAAACCTTGTCGATGTAAATGGCGGTAGCTCGTCCTTGGCAGCACTGCTCATACTGAACCGTCGGTGGCCTCGTTGGACTTCTGCTTCTTTCGGTATCCGGCCTCATTGGCGTCTATAAGAAAAGAGATAAAAAAATACATCACATAAAATAACATGAAAGTAATAAATGTAGAAAATTATTTTGTGGGTGTTACTTATGTGTATTTCATCTTACGTTTATCCCTTTTAATTACCTTATTAATCAAGACTATTGCAAGGTAAGTAAAGATCATTATACATATTTATTTGCGAATAATCGTTACACAAAAAAAAAAATATAATAATGTATGTGCGATGTAATTAAAGCGTGCCATATAATATAAAAGAAGAATTAACAATTTTTAAATCATGCTTTACATCGATTACTGTTGACACATCTCATATTTAGAACTAATTCAACATACCTATACTTATTAAATTCAATAAAATTTTACATATTATTTCTTGAATAAATAAGATTAATATTTTTCAAAAACTCAAATATATCTTATATTATTATAATCATATTCGTAATATGACAATATTTATTATACAAAGAAATGATAATCGTATATTTTGTAACGAAATGAAAGTGACGAAATATCTAATATCTCTTGCTAATACAATTTTACTTCGAAATTAAAGACAAAATATACTCGTATAATAATCATTAAAAAACATGTTTAACTGTGTGAAGCGTGACTTGTGCTTTTAGCAATTAAAGAATGGCGGTGTATTTATTTCGCGTACGAACGTTTTATCATAAAGCAAGCAAGAGTAAACGCTGCAGTAGTACAGGCAAATATTATGCTCGATGAATGTAATGAAAACGGGGTGCGTTCTATGTACAGAACGCGGAGAATTGCAAAGTCTGCGTAAGCTACACGGAAGAAAGGAGAGAATAAATATTTCTCTGCGAATTGAGTGTGGGACGAATGCATGCAATAAAATCAAACTTTGGAACTTGTTCAAAAGGGAAGTTACCAGAGGGAAGTTACTTGCCATACGATACGATGAATCGTCTAGGAAAGTGGTTGTATTTCGAGTATAGTATAACTTTGCCATACTTTCCGTCGCCGATGCTGTTTACCGTATAACATTCAGATTCAGAAATAAATATGCGTTTGTAGAAATTATATAAGTTTTCATAAGGCGAGTTTTCTGCTTTGAAATAGAGCTATAATCAGAGTACTAAAAGGTCCAGCTCAAAAGTTACATTAAACTTTTTCTGTCTTGTAGGACTGTGCAATATTTCCTTTTTTTTTTATTAAACAAAATAATATAACTTTATAATGCATTTCAATGATTTACACGACCTCGTGTCAATAATTTATAACGGACGTGGTTTACAATGCAGTGCCCTTTATTCCTAGCATTTTTATTCAATTGAGCAATATCGCATCGACAGGACGAAATCGCACTACTCTCGGCCGATGGTGCCGCGCATTTCGCTTTATGTCGAACTATCAATTTCGCGGAACCGGTGGAGTATTCATCGTAAATATCGCGCCGCGCTTTTTCCCGTTTACCTTGAAGTCGTCGATGGCCTCGCGAAGATCTTCGTCCGAGTATCCTTTCATGGCCTTCGTGGCGATTGGCCCCATATAGTTGTTCACTACTGCGAATTCCATGAGAGACAGGAAGACGAACACGCTGCACGAAGACATCCATACGTCGATTGCCTTCACATACGAGACCGGCGGTAAAGATTGCTGAGATTGCGTGTTTTGAGTAGCTGAAAGGAAGATATTGTCCCTTAATTTTTACATGCACGATTATATGTACAAATCAGTTGACATTAATCGCGTCCATCTCTAAAATTGAATAAACATAATTATTTTTTATTGTTAGGCTTTTATAGCTATTTCTATGTATAGATATTTGTATATATTATTTAAGTTTGAAATATTACAAACGTAAATTTGAATCTACGTAATTATGTAAATAAGCTAAATTTTTGATTATTACATATTGAGTTCAATTTATCTCTATTCTTAATTTTTTATTTTAAATTACACGTTAGAATTTATTAAAATATATATTTATTTAAATAATTTGGTTTAATTTTAGCTTACAACAGGCATAGAAAAAAATTAAATAATGGTTTTACTAAAACCAAAGGATTTTTATTAAAACTATTAGTATGATGTAAAATGCAATTAGAAGTAAATTGCAATTCAGCTGATATTTATGCCGTCATTAAGCCTCCGACAAAGCGCTCTATCGTGATTGTAAATATCATGAATAGTTATATCACGAGCAATGGGAGGAGAGGTCGCCTAACCGAGGGTCAGTAGTGACGTCACACCAAGGGTGACCCGCGCCGGAATGGCTTCCGGCTTGATCCAGAAGGCGATCCAGGACATGACGACGATCAGGGCGGACGGGATGTACGTGTGGAACAGGTGATAACCCAGTCTCCGGCGCAGATTGAAGACAATCTGTATGCACGTGAAGTTTCCGGTCGAGTATTCGATCGTGCAGTCAGCCGTGTAGTTGTTCGATATGTCGAGTTGCGGCAGCTCGATTTCCGGATTAACCACAAGAGGATCGGTCATGTTCCATAGAAATATCAGATCTTGAGTCGTGTGCGAAACTAAAAAAAAAATTAGATATAGAAAATGTAGAGTAATGTAGAACAAAGCATAAGTATCATAAAAGTATCATAAAAATCGCAAAGCTCTAGACAGAAAAACGGTCTTGATATTTGATCATAAAATATATAAGTATTCATAAACATATTTAGTATAAATAATTAATAATAATTGCAGGTAATATAATTGTATATAAACAATAATTGCAACAGATTATGAGCACTGACGTATGTTCTTTTCTGTATTATTAATAGGGAAAATATTACAATTTATATAAATAATTTTATACATTTATACTTACGATTTTATACATTCATATGTGTAAAATAATATTAATAATATAATATGTGGCTTATAAATTAATATATACTTACGACTTTCGATCACCATCGAACAAATTTGAGTGTCATGTGGATAGGACTCGAACTTCATTGCGCATGAGAGTACCAATGTCAATCTAAAACAAATATTGCGCTTTTTTGTATGATACAATTCGTTAACCCTTCAGTAGGCGCGTGGAATATATTTTACACCCTACAACAGCTTGTAAAAAATAAATGTTCTGGACTCATTTCAATACAGAACCGATTATTATCGAAAAAAACATTAAAAGTAAAGTTTTTTAACCTATTAATATACTGTAAGATACGTGCAACAATGAATAATATTAAACAGAAAACAAAAAATATTAATTGATTTAATATTTATAGTATAATAAATAATGTGGGATGTAATTTACATCCCACGCGCCCTTTTACGTTTCAAATTTTCACGCGTCCACTGGAGGGTTAATCAAATTACATTTCAATTTTTGATACAAGTATGCTTTACTCGATAGTGCTATTTTTGCAGTGACGAATAATGTTGAAGCTTTAATTTCTCTATTTTTGTTTCCGATAAAATATGCATTTAGAACAAGGAAAGCTAAATTCGCATTATTTTACTGACAATGGCTGTTTTCCTTTTAGGCGACTGTGACGACATACATGTCTCAAATTGACACTCTTCGCTTTTCATGTTACGAGTGTGTTAAAAAAGACAGACACACTTTGACTGTTTTGAAATTATACGCTTTCCTTTTAGGGCATTTTATGCAACACAGGCGACACACTCGTTCCAAATTGACACACCTCGATTTCCATTTACGAGTGTGTTAAAACTAAAGCAGACACACTTCGACTCTCCTGAAGAGGAGAGTTGGAGTGTGTGTTTTGATTGAATCCAAATGCGTCCTGCGACAGTACTTACATAAGTAGGATTAATACCTTAGTGCCTCCGTCTTCTCCTTCTGCTGAACATTAAAGAAGTATTACACTACGGATTGCGGGCTTGGTTGTTGTTGGGGTTACCGATTTACGGTTGCGGATTGACTATCATAACGTAACCCCAATCGGCAATCGAGCTCGCAACTAAAGTGAATATGGCCTAACAATAAGTTGAATCTGCCAACTTCCAATTTATGTACGAAACGACCTTCACGGCGTTTATGTCACAAAACCAACCAAGCCCTAACCGTAAATCGTAGGTACAGAAGAAGAAGGAAGAAGTGGGTACATACATCGATTGTATTTCTATTTTTACGATGGTAAATATACGATTTGTTTTATTACTCTAGATATTCTATATAAAACCCCGCGTAATTCTGTGTAAATCTGAGACGAACAGTGACAAAGTGTGTCTATCTGTGACGGAGTGTGTCGCCTAAAAAAAAAACAGCCAATAAAAACAGAATGACATGGCAACTACTCGTTCCATCCAACACGTTGCATCAAAATCGCTAGTAGATAGAAATAAATAAAGCCGAGTTAAGTTATAAACAAAAACGACATAAGCGTGAATTGGAATATATCAACGTGAAAGCTGTAGTGTATTGCACCAAGACTTCTCAAGATTTGTACTAATTGTAAGATTCTTGATTAAAATGTTTCGACATTTTAATTGACAATAAATTAACATAAAATTGTTAAAAAAATTATTATTAAAATTGGATCTTAAAAATTTAAAAAAACATTAAAATAAAGCTCACTTATTATTCAAACTATTGAAGCTTTAAAGCTAATAGCATCTTTCTCACAAAGTCGCTAAAGCTCGATAACAAAAATTCTCTAAACTTTTTTTCCTCAAATTCCGATGTGCGGCATTTCATTGTAAATCGGTATCTCGTTATAACAGTTTTGTTCACGCAAGTGCATTTTTATAATGCATGCAAAGATTGAGATGAAAAGAATAAGCTAATATTTTTCAAGGAACTATGGCGGTATTTTCTTTTAATAGTTGTAATATATTAATAACATTTGTACTCTCTTGCAATCTTGCAAGATATACTTCATAGATATTTTTAGAATTTATCTTTAGTTTTCTTTAGTATTTCTCGTTATCCTCTTATCTTATATTATATTATTTTTAACTGTTGAGTATTTTTATTAAAAAAATATATATAATTATAAATCTTTTTTTGAGTTAGAAACATTTTGAGTCACTTTTTACTTACATTTACATAAAATTTGCGTTTTTTATTAATAATATAATTTAAATGACAAGTTTTCTTTGCCTCTTTCACATGCATATTTTGATATTTAATAATGTCGTAAAAATAATTGTCTAAAGCTATTATAAATCTTACTCAAATAAATAGTTTTAAACTGTAAGTATTCTCGTACGAGTGAATATAACTTTGCAGTTGCTGCAGCTGGAAAGTTACTTTAGCGCATGTTTAGTACGAAAAGCGATTATTTGATTTTAACTTTATACAAATAAGAGAGAACAATGCAATTGTAGGTATAATATTATTATATGATATCGCATTAAATCTTCTCAAACTCGAATAGGATTTAATTATCGAGTTTTAATAAGTATCAATTTATTATTCTTACATTTTACTATTAACTTTTACTAACACATTAATACATTTTTAATGAAATAAATTTTTAAAACGTACATTTATAAAAGAAGTTCAAAGAATCATGTTGACCTATTGTTAAACATTACAATAATACTAAATGAGACTAAATAATAACTGAGATATGTAGACTTACTTGGACATGTAAAGCAACGTTTTATCGTGATATAACCAGAGATAATGGTTTGGTATCGACATCTCGTGAAAGGTAACCTTCTTTGCATTCTTGAAGAAGCAGTCGGGTCTCCAGATATTGTGCAGCCAATCCACGTCAAGTATCCGATAATCCTCGGACATGTTTTCCGGTAGCCGCAGCCTAGAGTCCCGCCAACTCTGAGCGAGAAATATGTCGGCCACGTACGTCTGTCGTCGTGGAAAAATAATGTGAGCAGATGTCGCACTTTATGTGCGACCATATGTAGATGACATAATTATTCTTTTTTTCATATAAAAATAAAGTGTCTTCTAACTTGCATGTGCTCCACGGATTTCTCTGTCATAAATTTCAGAAAATTTGAAAAGCAATTCGCGCAAAGCAGTATTGTTTTTACGTAATATTTAGCATAAAATAATTTGTTTTATTTACTCTGTTAATTATTACAGTTTAAAAAATTTATTTAAAAGAGAGTTTAAAAAACAGTTCCAAAAATCTATTAAAAAAGAAATTAAGAAATAAAATTTGGCTGATCTTTTCAATAAGGAAAGTTTAGTATAGTTTAATATGACTATAGCGGATGTAATATTCTATTATAGGAGAATAATATTCAGATGTAATATTCGGAAGTTTTCGGCGTGTTGCTTATATTATGTCGGTCTCTTTCGCTCACCATCGATTCCTCATTTATCGAGTCCAGACTAAGCACTGTCACGTGAAAATAAACGACAGTGGGCTGGCCGAGGAATTTTGGTGCTCTGTGTTTATCGTACTGCTTCGGATTCAAAGGTAGGATATCTCTTAATGACAAAGAGGTTTCCTTTTTTCCGTACTCATCAAAGTCCAGTTCTCTAAAATGTCAGAAAGTGCGAGAAGCGGCTTGCTAATGGATACTATTTGCACATCTGCGTCTATTTGTTAAGGATTATGTATATATGTATTAAAGACAAATCGCATTTGATGTAATCTTGAGAGAGAACTATTATCTATATATACATTAATTCTATAAGTCAGTTTATAAAGAAACCGAATAATACGGTAAAATATTTAAAGAATTTATCTCTAATTAATTAAACTAATAATTTATTAAAGTTTTTTAATTAAATTTATGTTAAACAAAAATTTATTTTACAGTAGTAAAAATAGTCTGTAAATAAATAGAATGCTGAAAATCGCTAAGTTTCTAAAATTATTTTTATAGATTTATTTTCTTATTTTTTATTGTCAAAAATTATAAATCACTGCAATGTATTTTTTTACTAAAAGTCATTTGCATTAAAATAAATACTTGTATCATAGATAATAAAATAATTTTATTAAAAATAATTAAGTTACATGTTGTTATAATTAACAAATAAAGCGGATTATATAAAAATATATTAATAATCGGTAAATCGATTTCCGTACTCATTCGAGCAGAACATATTTATGTAAACTTGATTTAAAATCGCCTTATATCATTGTGAAACCCTCCAAGCCGATAACTTGTAACAAGACTTTTAAGAACTTTCTCACCTATTTTTATTTAGTAATGTTTAAAGTAATTATTATAAAATAATATACACATATATGATGGTCATTGGTTATTAGAGATGGGTCCTCAAACGAGAATTTTACCAAAGCATATGGAATAATAATTACTTTTCTAATTACTATTATTCCATAATAATTGCTTTAAATACATACCTATGAATATCATTAAATAAAAATAGGCAAGAAAAGTTTATACAATATGCTATTGAACATTTGATTCCAATGCATATCATATCATATTTTTGAATAATCGCGGCGCTATTATATAATAGTAGACTGAATTGTTGCTCACACTAATTGTAACAAAAGAAGAAAAAGTATTAGGCCGGTATTCATAGTCGTTAGAAGCGTTTAGTTATAGCTGCAACCAATTGCCTGTAATGACCTTAAAAGTTAAATAATAGCTATAACAGCGATATCGCTGGTACAGCGATTTTTATGGCAGCATCGATGACACTCATAAATTATTCACAGACCACAAGAACTGAGTGCGCCCGGTCTGTTGGCAGTTTTATTATTACAGAGTGGATGCTATTTTTCTCAACCGGGTCGGTCACGTCGATGCCGTCGATACGATTGCTAACCATACGACTTTTTTTGTTCAATTAGAATGTGATTGCAGTAATTAATTAAAAAACAAATGCGTCGGAGAATGCAATATGAAAACGTGATATATACTCATTATTAAATCACAACGCGTTTATAATCTGCGCCATATACGTCGGCAGTATACAATCTAGTGTATGATGCAATTTATGCAATAGACATCATGCAAGAATAATGAAATCTGTAGCTGTATTAATTTTCTGCAAGAATTTTATCACTATTTAATTAATTTTTAAATAATTTGTTTGTCTTTTTTTACAGCTATTATCGAAAATATTATGTTATGTATTGTTCTCTTAGCAGATTCTTCTTGTAATTTTCAGAATAAAAAATAAAATATAATTTAAATAAAAATTTAGATAGAAAATACTATTTTTACCGAGATTGTTGATCTTTAAATCTTGCGATATCTAAAAAAATGATTGTCTAGCAAAAGAAGTGTAATTGCGTACTCACGGAAAATGCGGGGCGGTCATGTCAAACAGGGCATACAAGTAGCAGCATATGATCAGCAGAAAGTGCCACGTCATTCCCGAAGAGAGTAGAGAGTATGAAGAGTGATACGGATGGCCCAAAAAAAGAGCAGTGCATGCAATGGAGTATGCAGAGTACGTCATAAAGAATTCATCGACGCGGAGGGATCGATGAGATCGTTTTGAACTCGCCAACATCAAAGAGACTCCTGTCCTTCTGTGAGCGGAAGGATGTGTTACGTTCGTTTCGTCACACACAGGTTTTTAATTAATATTCCAACATAACTGTGTAATTAATCCGATTTTTAACTTAAATTGATAATACGAAAACATTTGTTTTATTTTTTTGTTTTCTGCCGCATATTGACGACTAACAATAAGCAATTTATTACTTCTGATGCTTTTAATTTCTGATGCAAGTAGTACGAATAATTTCTTTGTTTATTGTAAATTGTAAATTAATATCGATATATAATTTAAATGCTCGCGATTTGATAGAATAGAAAATAATACGTTACAATTATTTTATAATATATTAAATGCTATAAAATTTTATGGTACATATAATGTTAGATTTAACAATCTTGTCTTAAACTGATTAAGAAACTTTATATAAGTGACCACGTTAACCAGTTATTGGAATCTCTGCAGCTTTCTCATTAATTCGCGACCTAGCATATTTTACGGGCCGTTTTCTGCGTTGCGTCTCTCATTTTTTAATTTTATGGTCCTTTACACGACAATTTTCCGATCCAATTTTCTACTCACCGATCAACTGCACATTCTATCGTTTGAAAATCCGATGAATGCTCTCGACGAAAATCAAACGGAAGTTGTTAGCCGCTCGCCCGAAAATATTTCCTACCGGACGATCACTTCCGGTTCATCGTGGATCAATGAACATCTGAATAATATTTTTGAAGCGTCTCATAAACGAAGTCATTGACGTAGAGCGATTTTGAAAATCTTGATGAGTCACGACATCAATCAACGATTAGTATAGGTATATAAACCTATTGAATCAATCAATAAAAGTCATTTTTATCAAGAATTTTTATCAATAATAATATTTTGCATTAAATACTTTGATTAATAATATGTTCGTTTTATAATAATCTTAATATAATGGATTCGTCACTTTTGTTTGAACAAGATTAATATTGATAAAAGAAGACTTAAGTTGATCTTGTTTATAAGAAATCTATTGATGAATCAGCAATCGTACAATGAATTCACAAGTTGACTTTTGAGCTATAGTTTTAAATCTCATTCTTCATGAAAGGCATTTTTTAACAGATTTATTAATATTAACAACTCTGTGTGTGTGTGTGAAACATTTTTTCTAAATAGCGTTGTATAAAGATAAGAATACATTTATACAAATGTAATATGCAAATGTGTATAAACTTGTATACATACATATTATATAATACTATAAACTTATATAATATATTACATAAAAGTAAAAGAATTCTATATTATAATAGATATTAGAATATTTTTTAAAAGTTTTGGAAAAGAATAGTTCTATAAATACAAATTATTTTTAAAAATTAAAAAAATAACGATAAAAAACAAAACCATTAAAATGTGTATGTGTTAGTAACATACTAAATGTATAATCGTACACAATGCATTTATAAATAAAAGTTTTGAGCAAATACATGCTTAATAATTGTTTATAGCTTGCAAATAAAAGAAGATTTATACTTTATATATATTTAGAAAAATTTCAGAAATATTAAATTAAATTTGAACTTATCTTGAACCTCAATTATCGAATGACGTAAAGGCACAGTTGCTAAAGATTTGACATGTAATAAGATAAATTGGAAATAAAAAAATCCATCATAAAAAATTATCTAAGATTTATTATTTTCTTAATTTCGCGCACAACATTCTCTACGGATATTAACGACTATTGACCTGTACTACGACTGCCGCATCTTCTTGTCAATTTCGATTTAAAGCACGTTGAAAAGATCGTCGATAGTTCGTTGATGGCGTTTCAATCCTCGATGCCTTCCAACATACGAGGCTTCCTTCGTCTCTTTTAATCACGATCTCCGGAAACGTCGAAGAATGACGCGGATTTTATTGCGCGCTCGGCACTCCAGATTTGTCATACGGAAACTGGCCATACCGCTGCACTTTCTTTCTCGCTATCCGTAAACCACCCTGTCGCTCGGCTGTCTCTAAGCCAATTTGCCTATCGACAAACTGATTAAGCCCTACTCTCTTTCATTTGCAGTATCGTGTAACATCTAAGCAGGTGTGGATTCGAATTAGAGATCCTGTAATTTTTCAATTAAAAGCATGTCGGAAAAAATGGTAGGGTAGAAAAAATGTAAGAAGATGAAAATAAATTGTTTATTACTTCAATTTTCATATATCGCAGAAAAGTGCATTAGGTTGGATTCGGTTGGATATTAAAAAATAATAAATAATTTACAAAAAAAAAAAAATAAGAACTAAAATACAACTGTTTTTAAATTGCAAACTGTAAAAGTTAAAAATTTTATTAATTAATATATATACATATATGTTATTAATCCTTATTAATAACATATGTATATCCTTATATATTAAGAATTTTAATATATCCTTGTATGTTATTAATTCTTGTTATATATATCCAATAAACACCAACTAACAGTAGCATTATATCAATCAATCAATCAATTATATCAATATTATAATTTCCTACTTAACAATGTAATTGTTATGTGCAACATGTGTTATATTACACTTATTATTGAGTAGGAAATTATAATATTGATGTCACTGTTAGTTGGTGCTTACCGGGTGATCTTATTGTTACATCCTTCTGTTTCACTTTTATTTATGCGCGTTCCTTCATTTTTCATAATACATTTTATACTAACAATAAGTATATGCATTTTATTAAAAGTTTTTTTCAAAAAGAGTAAAATTTTTAAAAATGCAGCACGTATGTCCAAAATCGGAACATAAGACGTCTGTAAGATGTCTTTAAGACGTTTTATGACCCGATTTTGGTATTTTCAGGAAATAATGTCAATTAATCTTTAATTAAAAAATGGCTATTGATCCCAGATCAAAATCTCCATTTATCTGATACATTTTTTAAATAAAATTAAAATTACAGTTATTTATAAAAATCTGATCTATTATGTTAAATTTATCGACGAAATGATTGGTTGTCATTAAAATAATGAATATCGACCAAGCAACGTACTGAAATATCCACTGTCGCCATCTAATTGCAAATAGTATACAATCTAACTATAAGCTCGAGAAATCATTGGACTAATTACTTTTTTGCGTGTTTGTTATTAATTATAATAATTATAGAATAATTAACCTTTATTTTAACAGAAATAATGTAAAATTGAGAAATATTTGGGAATTGTATGTTTTTCTGAGTATATTTGCAGTTGATACAGAAGCTTTCCCCTTTTACTAGAAGCTGCTAACTAAATCTTCTTCAGATATACGATCGACAACGGCAGATAAAGAGAAAAGAAAAACTGAATTATATGGAATTAATTTTAATTGGCTAATGGTAATAACCTTCTTTATAACTGTCTGTTCAAATCTATAAAAATAACTGGTTAAATCTTCATTTATTATAATACTAACAAAGAAATACTGAAGCTTCACTGCTTTACTGGTAAGTTAAGTTCTATAGTTAATGGTTCATAAATGAAGTACGAAAGGCCACTTCTCGTACATCCTTCGAAATCGATTAATGATTCCTTTAATAATTAGCGAGCTTTCAACGATTGTAAAAAAAACAATTTGTTTCTTTTTACATTGGTTACAAATTTTTTTTGAAAGAATCAAGAGACACGATAGTGTCTCGCGCCAAGTACACGCGCAGCGCGAGACCGCGCCTCGTGTTTATATTTACGCGTATATAAAATATATATTAAAATACCACACACATATAAATTAGAATATGCATGTAAAATTATGGACAATATTCTTTTATATTTGTATAATTATTATATTTCTAGAATATAAAATGGAATTCTCTCTCCTCTCTTTTATATTTGTACAATTATTATATTTCTTAAATATAGAATATATGTAGATAAATTGCGTAAAAATACCTGCTATAATTAAACAGCCACCATCATCTCGATACTCTTCTGTCACTAATTGTAATCGCCAGGCTGATATGATCACTAATTGTTCGCACAGAACATATACTACACTCGCGTTTCGAGAGATATAACGCGACGGCGACCACCGAGACAGAACGCAGAATGCGGCAAGTTAAAAACTTATAAAAGTCAACGGAAGATTCGGCGTACGTTGATCTCTCATCGTTTGTTGAAAGCTTTCGAATGCTTTTGCTTGGCCGCGCGCGACGCTCGACTTGTCTATCTACAATGAGATGGACGTAGGCTTTACTATACATCACAACGGAGCGAGAGAGACACGATCGCGCGGCAATACGATCCGCTCGACATCGACGTCACACGACTCACACGAAGTGGCGCGAACGTTAAGCGGAGTCTACAATGAAAATTTAAGGCGTAAAATTCAAGTTTTAAGCCATAGACCGTAATAAATTGACAAATCACAGTCAAATGTTCTTCTCATATTTGACTGATATTTGTCAATTTCTTACGGCTTAATGCTTAAAACTTAAATTTTACGTCTTAAATTCTCATTGTAGATTCCGTTTAACGTTCGCGCCACTTCGTGTGATGTCGATGTCCAGCGGATCGTATCCCCGCGCGATCTCTCGCTCCGTTATGCTCTGGGAGAAATTTTGATTCTGGGAGAAATTTTGATTCTGGGAGTTATTTTTTAGTTAAGCAACTTAGCATTTTGGTTAGTGCCCCTTAAGTGAAAATTACCTTTGCGTAACTGAATATCGACAGAACTAATTGAAAGAATTGACTAGTATAACAAATATCTGTGACATAGATAGAATAGCTAATTGCGATTTTTAGTTACGCGGGGTTAACTAGAAATCTCCCTTAAGAGAACTGTGACGTCACAGATAAGGACGGAACGTCACTCTAAATCTTAATTACGTTTTTGCAAATGTCAGTTGTCGGCGGAGAGAGAAAGTTTAGTTAATCATCTCACAAATGCGATTACCTTAACTCATATTCATAATCTATATAACTTGGTTAACCAAATTAAAGTTAACATTATTTGTATAACCTAAATTTGTAAATGTAAAATTTAGAAATTTGGAGAGTAAAACTGAATTGTGGTTGTTCGAGCTCAGAAATATAAGTTTCAGAATAGTTACTGTAAAATAGATTGTTAGCTCAGCGTTAGCGTACTAGGCTATCATTCCGGAATCTTAGGTTCTTAGGTTCAAAACCCGTCAATTCGTGCGTTTACAAAAATTGTAAAACAATGCATAATTGTAAAAAATAAAATAGAATAATAAATCCTTAAGGACTCTCGAAAATTCAAATACAATATAATTGGCCATGAGAGTCAAACGCGGCACTTGGTGCGTATTTTTAATCATAACTGATTAAATTTCGAAATACAAGTTCCGATATTCCGTAAGTTTCCAAAATATTAACCGCGCGCCGATTATTTGTCGGACTTTAAACACAGCTATCATTGGAACATTAAAAATTCTCTGTCCCTTCCCTAATTAAATCGATATCGATTTAATATTAAAATCACTGTAAAAGAACTTATTGCGGAACTAGTATTTCGAAATTTAATCAGTTATGATTAAAAATACGCACCAAGTACCGCGTTTGATTCTCATGGCCAATTATATTTTATTTGAATTTTCGAGAGTCCTTAAGGATTTATTGTTTATTCACGTCGCCTGAGAAAGACGTTCAAATTATTATTATTCGGTTATTGCGATAAATATTACCACATGCCCCCGTAGTCGAATTGGTTACGACGCCCGAACGGAATGCGGGAGATTCCAGGTTCCCTGGATGGGGTAACATTTTTCGCAATAAGTTCTTTTACAGTGATTTTAATATTAAATCGATATCCATTTAATTAGGAAAGGGACAGAGAATTTTTAATGTTCCAATGATAGCTGTGTTTAAAGTCCGACAAATAATCGGCGCGCAGTTAATATGTTGGAAACTTACGGAATATCGGATCTTGTATCTCGAAATTTAATCAGTTATGATTGAAAATACGCACCAAGTACCGCGTTTGACTCTCATGGCCAATTATATTGTATTTAAAATAGAATATATGCGAAACCATGAATACAGATTAACTAAAAAATGGAAAAAATCAGAACTGTATACAAATAAAAAATTTTTTTTTTGTTAAAATATCCGTAATAGTCATTATCTAACTGAGATGTGCAATTACTGCAACAGCAGTTCGATGATAAAACTGTGTTTGGAGGACTCGAGATGTCTTCTCATAAGTTATGTTAGACATCAATGATTTCGGAGTAGAAGCTGAGTGGCACTATTTTGCAACACTCATGGCAAAGGTGCATGTGATGGCTTATCTGGTACTGTAAAGCGTCGCGCTACTCGAGCAAGCTTGCAGGAAGGTTCTTGCGACTACATTTTGACTGCTTTATAGTTGTTCCAATAAGCATCACAAAACATAAAAATGTAGATTTTATTTATTAACCAAACAAGATTTATGAGCAAACAAAAATATTTTTAAAATCACGGTATACTACACACAATACAGTGAAAAGCACTCAGAGTCAACACGCAATAGTTCCCCTGAATAACGTTGTAACATACGCGCGTCAAAAGTAATTTCAACATCTTTGAACTCTATAAAAATAAAAGTAGACTGATGGCTGTACAACTACTTAATTAAAAATCATTAATAAAGACGAAAATATAATAAGAAATAGTCACTAATTTATTTATTTATTTCATTTTGGTTCTACCCATTGAGAGCAAAGGATTAAAACTACATATATTATGTAAAAAATCCGCTCTTTCCAATAAAAATATTCATTTTAAAATAAACTTTGGGGAAGTCGTAAAAAACAGGGTTTTTCTTAAAAATCATTGTTTTTAGTGCTTGCTTTAATTTTGAGGGAATTGAGAATATTTTTATTGGAAAGAGCAAGAAATTTTACATAAAAATGTACACGTTTGAAAAAAAGTAACAGAAAAGAAGAAATTAAAAAACCGTTTCAAAGTGCCATACATAATAAAATTATCAATAGTCCTGCGAAAAATATCAAAAAGTCAATTAAATCACAGATTACCAGCATAATGTGTAAGTTAGATTAGGTTATGACGCGATTCCAGGGAGGAAGCGTACCTTCTGAGCATAGTTTCGCGCTAGAAACTTTTTTAGATCCATATTTACTACGGAATCCACGATACGCCTGAGTATAATTTTTGCCTCTACTCTAGAAGCACTCGATAAGAAACACTTTTTCTTCGATGCTTAGTGCATTCATTCTGACACTCGTAAACCGGCTTGTACATACAACGGCTCAAATGAAATTGACAGATCTCAAGTACTTACCATAACTTAATCAGTTAAATGACCGCCGAAATCGAGGAGGGAAAATATAACCATTTACTTTCAACACATTCCCAATGGTCTGGACCCTATATAATAACTTTGATAAGTTATTCAGTTTAAAAAAATACATATATAAATTTTTACAAAACTTTATAAAACTTTGCAAAACTTTACAAAAAGCTATTTTAAAAAACTATGGCTAGAAAAGTATTACAGGAGATCTATTTCTAAACAAATTCTTGTAAGAAGTATGAGGTTGCGGAAAAAACACCAAGAATTTGCTAATAATATGTTAAATATAGTTTGGAATATTTTGCCGAACAACTATTCTAAGCAAAAAAATGACACCATCGCCCAAAAAAAATCAAATTATAAAAAAGGAAAGGAAGATAAAACTGTTCGAAAATATTAACAAAAATTATAAATAAATATAAATGTTTTGTTTTTATTAGGCATTAATTTCTTTTACTACCTAATTCACCAGATAATTTTGAAAAAATAAATTAATTTACAATATATATCCCAAAATGATAAACAAAACTATTCATATATCAGATCTAGTCGAATGTATAAACGGACACATGAGGATATCTTTTCTTCCATTCATTAACTAAAGAATCGCTAATATCACAGCTTATCAGATGAAACTCTTGCAGTTTTGGACATTGTTCGAAAATAACGAAATAATTATCGGGTGGTTCATTAGGTTCTACACCACAAAAATATAACTGTTTCAAGTTTTTGCACTGCGTTATTAATTCCAAAATGTGATTAGTAATTCCATTCAAATAAATTAGTTCCAGGCGTTGAGAAGAAGAAAATAATTTTCTAAAGCTATCTTCATTAACGTAGTTTTCTCTGCAACAGAAATCACATAATTATTATAGTACTTTAATCGCTAAGAGGAAATTAATGTAGCATTTTCTAAATGATCGAGATACAAAAGAAGAAAAAACACAAATTTTGATTTAAAAAATGCGGTAACGTATATTATAGAGAAGAGATTAAAAGGTGTAATGAGATGGTAAAATAAAGCCGATGATGTTATGCTGATTGAATATATTTCCGCTAAATGTGTTCCGAAAAGATGATAGGCGGATTATCGCGGAGGAAAACGATAGACAAGTATCTCGCTGCCGCTCGTCGCAACTTTCGTCCATCTTAATTGTCGGCACTATTTCCTACACCGGTGCCTACCTATATACGGAACTTTAAAAGAAAATTAAAAAGACACTTACATATCCAAGTACACTTTTCGTAAATTCTTACAGTCAGCGAGGGCGTTAATAGCCTCCGATCCATCAATACATAATTGAACATTCCCTAAATTCTGTATACATATTGCTTCGAAGTCTGGACACGAGTTCCTCAACTCTACTGCAACTGTGTTTAAGTTTATATAGTATTGAGGATCACAAAGATTATATTGGTCTACACTTAACTCACGCAACCGTTGATTTTTTTGCAATATTTTGCAAAGACGTTGAGTTTTTATACGTGTATTACAAACGTTTAAATGTTCTAAACAATTTAGTTTCTCGAGATACGACAATCCTTCGTCGTCTATGAGCAAACAACAACTTAGATCCAATTCTAAAAAAAAACATATATACATATATATATTAGTCATATGCAATTTACCCATAATCTTGACAATAATACAAGGAAACATGTATGTCTCAAATCGGTATATATGACGTCTTAAAGACGTTATTACGACATCTTCAAAACGTCTCATAGTATGACGTAAACATATACATATATGACATATATAGGTATATAATATATACATACCTTTTAAATTGTTGCATATCTCTGAAATTTTCAGTAATGCAAGATTATCGATAGATGGGCAGTAACTTAATCTTAAGTGCGTTAAACGCCTGCCGCATTTGTCGAGAAAGTTTACGAAATCCTTAACATTAAAGTTGCTTGCTGTAAGATCTAACTGTTGCAAATAGTTACATCTAGATGCAAAGTAACAAAATACTTTGCGAGTAGTACATTCTCGAGATACACATTGAATGTTCAAACGTGTATAAAGTTTAGAGTCCTGTATTAAATTATTGAAGCGCTTATTTACTTTATTCATGGCGCATAACGTCTTTAAATCTAAGTTTTTAAATATTTTTAGTATAATTTCATCCTGTAAAGATAAAATATAAAATTAATACACACGAAATGACATTGCAATAAATATTATTATGAGAAATGCAGACATCTCAGAATACTTTACAGGAAGCGCAGATAAACTGCAACTTGATAGCTCCTTAATTTCATCCAAAGAGGGTTTTATACGCTTGGCACAATTTGTATAACTTTTTAATAAAATACGACGCGAGTATCTCTGTCCAAGAGGTTGCACATAACCTGGGATTACCTCGCGAGATACCTTTTTGTGTCTTAAGTTAATCTTATAAGAAGTCTTCCTTATGTCGCTGAAAATAACATCGTAATAAATTTATTTTTATTATTAACAAAATAAAAGGATTTGAGTACCTATTACCTAAAATGTCGACAGTGATAATACCTTTTACAAATAACGCAATATTCTGAAAAATTTTGTTGAAGATGAAATATGTCCAAGTGTGCACTTCTTAAATCTGCTGTTAAATTATCACCCTCATGGTATGGAGAGTACATATAGTTAATTTTTCTTAACAGATTAGTTAAGCTTTCTTTAGAATTTCTAGGCTGGATCAATTCTGATGTGCCGGTAAGCATCACAGCATCTAGTATTGTGTAAGAGAGATGTGAACTTTTCTTAAATACTAGTCGGAGCATTTTGGTTTTAAAGTCACACGGGTGCGATAAAAGTGGGGAAAATAATCTTGATTTCCGGGGTACTGGATGGGTCTGAGACGATCCATTCCACAACTCAATCCACTGATTATTAGGATCTTGAGCACAAATTTGGATTACGTTCCCAGGATCATACATTTCGTATATAGTGACCCTGATTGGATATACAGTTTCATGAAACTCGATATCTTTAAACAAAATATATAATTATACACTTTTCTTTAAAAAAGCATCTTCTTTAACAATTAATAAATAACAATTAATTCTTTAACAATTAATATCTTATTTATCAATTTATATATTACATACCAATAAAATTATTTTCATTTGGCGTCGTATTCCAGCATAGAAAAGAAATCTCTTCCTGAGATTCTCTCTTTTGCCATGGAGATGTTGAGATATCGACATTGTCAATCCCCTATATTAAAATATAAAAATGTTTGAAATATAGTGGTTACAATATCTTGTAGCATAAATTTAGATTGTAATTACTTTCTACACAAGACAGTAGTAGATAATATATGACAGGAAATACACATACCGACCGAATTTCTGATCCATAAATATACGACGAATGAAAGAGTTTTTTATAGTTTGGAAATTTTGGCGGCCCAATTATATCAGGGGCAGTATAAAATATGCTAATATTCTGGTGGTTTTCGGCAACAAATCTTTTTTTTACAAACTGATAAATAAAGTCAACATAATTTTCTTCTTCTACGGATACATTGCCGACATAGGGATACCGGCTACAACTATCGGGATATGAAGGTTGATTATAGGGTGTCATATTTCTCTCTGAAAGAAGATCAAAAATATGGAGAATGATAACCCTTGCTTATGTAGCATATGCTAAAATGTATTACAAAAACATATATTTATATAATTATAGCGTAAAGATATTCATTGCTTATAGTATTGACATTTTTGTCTGTACGTGTACGTGACGCAAAGTTCAGATTTTTAGTACGTACTGATAATGAATATTGAAACGCGATCCGTGTAGAAAAAGATATATTTCTACTAACAGTACAAGTCTTGTTCTACAGAGAATTATGTAAAAGATATCTAGGTATTTTTAAAAACATTAATTTTTACTAAAACTACTTTTTTAACTTTTCTGTTAACAAATTGTACTTTTATTATGAAATATATTATGTACCTACATACATAAAATTTAAAATATGTATATCAGTCAAACTCAAAAATTTGTTTACTATTGCATTATTATGTTGTAACAGAATAAATTGTTAATAAATAATTATTTCATATATTTTAATTTTAGTATCAAATTTATATTTTTTATAACATTCTGTTATTTCTTATAAAATAAATACATGTATTTATATATTATTATAAATATATAGTGTATTATGAATGTACATACACACAAAACATATACACTTATTTTACATTTGCAAATATATATATATATATCTTGCAATATAATTATATTTTCTAAAACTATATCAAATTTTGTTATAGCTTTCAAAAAAGAATAAAAGTGATAAAAAAGAATCGGATAAAATCAAAAGTTTTTTCTTAATTTTAATTATTTAATAATAAACATATTATTAAATAATTAAAATAACAAAAAACTGTTTTTTAAACTTCTAAAAATATAGAGAAATATCTCTTTGCAAATATGAAACATCGCAAGCACGTGCTTTGTGTTCTTCTTTTTTAAAATAAAATTTTAATATTAACCCTCTGTTGTCACCCGAGCCGTATTTCCGACAGGCGAATATTCTAACCTATTTTTAAAGTGCTTTATATCTTATTTTAAAGTAAAGATACTGGAGTTTAAAAAAAAATATTTTTTTCACAATTTTTTTTAGTATTTTTATAAATATTTTGGAAGCTTATAAATGTTGAATGTTCTAACTATGATTATCGTTTTCTTGAGATTCTGAACTTATAGTTAAAAAAAAAGTTAAAATCGTTTAGATTGGCTCCGAGATATCAGCGATTGAAAATTGCTCGGGTATGCCATACCCATAGTGCAAACGACGGGAAATTCCGACGTTGTGACAACTGAGGGTTAGAAACATTATCGCTCAAGCGCTCAATCGCTGAAACAAGCGAATGAATTTAGGAATGGAGCCCCAGTGACAGAAGTCGCTACGTGATCTTTTTTATCGCTTAAACAATCGGTTTCAGCGGCTCGTGAAAATGCACCTAGCTTTATTGTAAATCTGAAATATCGCTAGCACGTGTTCTTCTACCACCACGTGAGCACCAAAGAAAAAAAAAAAAATTGCAAAATTTAGATTGCTCATGTTCGCTATAGTGATTCTTAATTTCTCTAAGTAACTAAAGTATTTCAAAATGTATTTTTTATTTCATTTAATGTATATTTTATCTCATTTCTCAATACACGTGTAATAGCGATTAAGTCGAACAAGGAAATACATTGCATGAAGAGAATTTCCAAAAACTTAACTAGAAAGTAAATTAAAAAATTAATCAAAAAAACTAATTTTTATCGATTTTTATATTACATACTTACTGTTTATCAGCAAATCAGATTTGATTTTTTCGTATAAAATAAAAAAGAAGTGAAGAAAATAAAACGTTGAGACATACAGTTGGTGAGTGCACACATCATCTCTGTGTAAGTCCGCAAGTCCACACCTAGCTATATACATATATTGTATCTATACTAGACTGCCAACTCCCACGAAATACATAAACCTAAAAAGTATGGTATAGAATTCATGCGCATGCGTTGTGTAAAGGATATGGCAGTCACATTTGATTGGTTAAATTTCTTCAATAAAATTGTGAACTTTTATTTTGCAAATTATTAAGAAATTTATTAACTTATTTATGTTTGACTTATTGAATTTAATGATTCAAAAAGTGTCGGCTAACATTAATTGCGACTAAAATCAAATTGCAGTAAATTACAATAAAAATAATCAAATATAGGCAAGTTTTGTTTAATATGGTTTTATGGTACATATACCAAAGTTGCTATCGAATTGGTATTGGTTCTGGTGCAGTTTGGTATACTTTGGTTGATTATCACGCCAAAAATCGCCTATAATAACCTGTGGATATATTATAGGTACATATACCAAGAATCCCTATATGTCCGCTTATAAAATATCCAACAATAGATATCTTATGGATATCTCTAGGATGTATTTACATAACAAAATTTGATCCCAACAATTTCGACTGGATGTCTAAATATATAATTGGTAAATATCTAGAAAAGGGGCAACCTCACCAATGACCTTGACCTTGACATATGTTGTCAAGGTCACCCTCTGAGTGACCTTCAGAAGTTTTTAGTTGGCGGTCATTGTTTATTAAAAAGTTATAAACAAAAAAGTTTGAAGACTATAGCATAGTTATTTTGAGTATTGGAAGCCATAAACGACTTATATGTATGTGGAAATAGTACATGTATGAACAAAGGAAAGTTATTTAAAGCAGCAAATTGTTGGTATATTGAATAGTCTTTTTTTGTTAAAGCAGAGAATAGTTGGTATATTAAAAAGTATATATATGGTATTGTATATATATGGTGTTTTAAAATTGCAGGCACTATTTTAGGGAAATGTTTTCTAGGTCACAATGAACAAAAAGTTTATATAAACATATGTCCATAACTTATTTATTACTAACAATTAGTGGGTGCTTACGTCATGAAAGGAATACATTCCCCGAATTTCATGTTTCTAGGTTCAGGGGTTTGGGCTGGGCGTTGATGAGTCAGTCAATCAGGATATTTGTTTTTATATATATAGATTAACGAATCTCTGAAAACACATTTTACTCCTATTCACCCCCTTAGAAATTGAATTTTTAAAAATCCCTTCTTAGTGGGTGCTTACGTCATGAAAGGAATACACTCCCCGAATTTCATGTTTCTAGGGTCAGGGGTTTGGGCTGGGCGTTGATGAGTCAGTCAGTCAGGACATTTGTTTTTATATATATAGATTATTAACGAATCTCTGATAACACATTTTGCCCCTTTTTACTCCCTTAGGGGACGAATTTTTAAAAATCCCTTTTTAGTAGGTGCTTACGTCATGAGAGGAATACACTCTCCGAATTTCATGTTTCTAGGTTAAGGGGTTTGGGCTGGGCGTTGATGAGTGAGTCAGGACATTTGTCTTTATATATGTATTTAAGAAGATAGATAATAGATACTAAATATATATCTTACTCTTAATTAAATTTAATTCAAGTCTATATTCATTTGCATATCGCAGCCGGTACAAATTCCAAATATGTATTACATCATTGCAAGGTAATCTTAATCTCAAAAGAAATTATTGAATATCAAATGAAAATTTACTAAGTCTTTAAAGTAATTTATTTAATTCACATTATTATTACAATGTATTTTAATGTCATTGTATCTTAAAAAAAAGTAATACTAAGATTATAAATAATACTAAGATTTAAAATACTAAGATTACAATTAAATTGATTTATTTTGAACGATTTATTGAATTGATTTATTTCAAACAAAGAACAAACATTATTTGCATATATACAGGACGTTTGTTGATATCTAATTTGTTTTTAGTCTTTATCACATAGTACATAGTACATGAATAAATTTGATTGTGTTTGCTTATCAACATAAATTACAATTTAAAAAAATAAGCAAAACCCGTTTGTAATTAAATAAAGACGTTTATAATTGATAAATAATCGTCGGCTTTATTTAACTTTTCCCTTCGATGTTCGCAATGTTTTCACTCTCCCCTACAACCCTTAAAATTATTTTTGTTAATAAATTCGTTGTGGAATACGGAAGTACAAGTTATCTTTTTGAAAGTAATTGTTGGGCCGAGTATAAGAACCGAAAAAATACTATTAATTAATTAATTTACAGGAGATACGAAGGGTTCTATAATTCACCCTTGAATCTAGATTTGCGCCTTTATATAATATATATATATATATATATATACACAATGTATATGTATATATATTTTAAAATGGTAAAAAAAACAATTTAAATTATTTAGCCAACTCGAATGTATAGACTGACACATGCGGATATATTTGGTTCCATAGATTAGCTAAGTAATCGCTAATATTGCAGTTTATAAGACGAAATTCTTGCAATTTAGGACATTGTTCCATAATAAAAGAATATTTATCAGCTGTATCACATTTCATTAAAGAAAGATATAACCGTTCCAAGTTTTTGCACTGCGTTAGTAATTCCAAAATGCGATCAGTGAAGACAATACCGTACAAATAAATTACTTCCAGGCGTTGGCGTTGACAGGAAGAAAGCAATCGGCTTAAAAGATCATTATCTTGGTCGAAACTGTAACAAAAATCATATAATTATTATATAGTATGCTTTAATCGCAAAAAGAAATTACGTTGTTTTTTTCAAAATTCTCGAAATGCAAGAGAAACAAACACAAGTTTTGATAAGAAATACTCACTGATCGGAGGTGTATCAAATTCTCCGGAGGCAAAAGATTAGTATCTAATTAGCTCGAAAGACCAGAGGGAGGGTATCGCGGTCTCCCTCAATGCGAGAAAAGCGAATGTTGCGGCGTGTAAAGCATGCAAAGAGCGAAAAGCGACTCATTGCCCGGCACGTGCCTCGTTTTCTCGATGCAAGTCCTGGTGATTTCTTCTAGGCCTGCGCAACCAGGTAGCAAGCAGCAAAGGCAGGCAGCAAGAAAAGACAAGGAAAGCAAAGACCATCAGCAGGCAGCAAGCAAAGGCAGAAAGCAAAGCAGGCCTTAAGGCCAGGCAGGCAGAGAGGATTCGTGCACTCGTCCGAGATGAGAGTTCGCGATATGTGTAGTAGACGGCGAGACTCTTCAATGTATTCTCAGGGACAACTTGACGATGAGTTTTGATGTGTGCTCGACGAGGACTAGACAGTGAGTGCGAGAGCGATCGAGCGATCCTGCATAGCGAATAATCTGCTATTCTGCTCCCTTTTCGACAAATGCTCCCGCGTCGGTGGATGAACGATGGCAGCACCGATTAGTGAGTAGCACGTGATATCATCAGTATCGAACGCGATCCACCGATGTCTTGCGTAAATAATAGAAACTTAAGGCTCAGACACGGAAAGAAAGATAGTCGTAAAATATGGATAACTAACATTTTTTGCAGCGAGAGCTATATTTTTTGCAGCGATAGCTATAATTTAGCAATAGTAGCAAAACCTTTTGTTCAAGTCTAAAACTTTAGCAAAAGGTTTTGCTACTATTGCTAAATTATAAATATCGCTGAAAGAAATATAGCTCTCGCTGCAAAAAATGTTAGTTAACCATATTTAACGATTAAATTTAGCTATAGTAGCTAATCTTTTTTTTCCGTGGACACAATGGGACCAATAAGGAACAAGGAATAGAATTCATAGTCACATCCTTTTTCAGTAGACGTGCATTGAAAAAGGATGCGACTATTAATATCTATTTCTTGTTCCTTATTTCTCGCATTGTGTCTGAGCCCTAAATATAAGCTATATCTATGCTAATTGATACTAAGAATGCAAGCGAGTTTAACCATGCAACTATAATGTGATATAGAATGAAACTAAAGATCGAAATTCACTACTATAAAGCTATATGCAATTTTATACAAGGCAATTAGCCAAATACAATAACATATGTATTTAAAAAAAAAATTACAAAGCACACACTCACTCATCATTTTGAAAAATCATCTTTCGTAAATTTTTACAGTCAGCGAAGGCATTAATACCCTGCAATGTAAAATTTCTTGTGTTATCTAAATTTATTGCTTCAAAGTCCGGACACGCTTTTCCCAACTCTACCGCAACTACGTCTAGGTCTATAATATTGGATCTAGGTGCCAAATGTAATTCACGCATCCGTTGATTTTCTTGCAATATTTTGCAAAGACATTGAGTTCGTATATGTGTATAACTAAGGTTTAGATTTTCTAACCTCTTCAGCTTTTCGAGATACAAAAGTCCTTCTTCGTCTATGAGATTACAGTGAGTTAGATCCAATTCTAAAAAGAATATTTATTAATTATATGCAATTTACCCATATAATCTTAACAATTATATATTTTGTTTATTTATATGTAGGTACCTTTCAAATTTTTGCACATCTCTGAAATATTCAGTAATGCAATATTATTGATATCATAGACGCAGTCACGTAATCTTAAGTACGTTAAACGCCTGCCGCATTTGCCAAGAAAGTTTACGAAATCCTTAACATTAAAGTTGCTTGCTGTAAGATCTAACTGTTGCAAATAGTTACATCTAGATGCAAAGTAACAAAATATTTTGCGAGTAGTACATTTTCGAGATACACATTGAATGTTCAATCGTGTATAGACTTCAAAGTCCCGTGTTAAATTATAGAAGCGCTTATTTACTTGATTCATGCTGCATAAAGTCTTTAAATCTAAGTTTTTTAGTATTTTTAGTAAAATTTCATCCTGTAAAGATAAAATATAAAATTAATAAAATGACATTGTAATAAATATTATTGTGAGAAATGCAGACATCTCAGAATACTTTACAGGAAGCGCAGATAAAGTGTGATGTGATAGCTCCTTGGATTCGTCCGAAGAGAGTTTTATACGCTTGGCACAATTTGAATGACTATTTAATAAAATACGATGCAAGTATCTCTGTCCAAAACTAGGTCTGTCCAAAGTAATCCCTAGTTGCACATAACAAGGGATTACTTGTCGAGAAGTCCCTGTATCGCTGCAGTAACATCAAAACAAATTTATTTTCATTATTAACAGAATAAAAACATATTAAATATTACTTAATGTCAACAATTATAATACCTTTTACAAATAAAGCAATATTTGGAAAAATTGTCTTGCAGATGAACTATATCCAGTTGTGCATTTTTCAAATCTGCTGTTAAATTATTATCGACATGATATTGAGATGAAGTGTTCACGCAGTTAATTTTTCTTAACAGATTAGTTAAACACTCGTCAGAATTTCTTGAATAGATCAAATCTGATGTTCCGATAAGCATCACAGCATCTAGCTTTGTGTAAGACCCAGGTGAGCTGCTCTTAAATACTAGTTTGAGCATTTTGGTTTTAAAGTAACACGGCGATAAGGGTGGAGAAAATAATCTTGATGTCGAAGGTACTTGATGGTTCTGAGACGATTCATCCCACAATTGAAGCCACTGATTTTTAGAATCTTGAACCCAAATTTGAATTACGCTTCCAGGAGTATATATTTCGTAAATAGAGATTCTGATTGGATACACAGCTTCATGAAACTCTATATCTTTAAAATAGAAAATAAAATTATACTATTTTCTAAAAAAACATATCTTCCCAGATAGCAAAATACTAGCAGTATGCCAGCAGATTCAATCACGAATTTACAGCAGATTCCGCTCAATGCACAATGTGATGGCAGAAATGCAGCAAAAACGAAGCACGGTATGCAGTCACGATATGACGCTAGAAATGCAGCTAATAACAAACAGAGCCTGCAATATTAGTTATCGACAGCAGATGTATAGCAGAAATCGAGCATGATGTGTTGTCACGATGTGGCAGCAGAAACACGGCAGAAATGAATCAGGATTATTCTGATGGAAGAAATATCTTTTAGAATTATTTTTAATATATATCTATATTTTAATCAAAATTTTTTTTAAATTTTCATATTTTCTCAGAATTTTTATACGAATTGAAACGTTTTTCAAAAAAACTCAGACAAAATAAGAATGACATATGTTTCGCCAATATATATTGTACATACTCGTAATATGAGAAAATCTATGTTAATTTATCAGAAATTTTCATTATACATACATATTGAGAATTATTATTTTCAAAATGTTATTTTTCAAGTGTGCCACTCTCTTCATTATATGAAAGTGGACTCTACGAGAAAAGTTGTGTTGTACCATGATTTATCTTAAACTTAGGCGCTGCTTGGCGCGAGACGCTGTCGTGTCTCTTGACACCGTACTTATAGCATTGTTCGTCAAATTTTAAATACGAGAAACAGATCTCGGATACCATCAATCGGCATTGAATTATTTCGAAAATCTTCATCCAATTTAATTCATATGACGACAGAGCATACTGAATTTCTGCTACGTTTCTGCCATCATAGCGTACTTGCAGACAAGTTTGATTTCTGCTGACAATCTGTTGTTACACTGTGATAGCAAGTTATGTGCAATCTCAGTGTACATTCCGCTGGACACATTGTGCCAGCATACGATGTTTGAAACTTGCTCTATTTATGCTGGTAATCTCTGCTCAATTTTTGCCGCATTTCTGCCATTACATGTTGTGTTTAATTTTTGCTGCGTTTCTGGTGGCATTAACTGAAACGGCATAACCTGCTAGCTAGAATATTGACATTATTCTGTCGATATAATATGCAGCTCATACATTGCAAGACGTGCTCCTCTCCGATTTTGCTATCTGGGTTTCTTAACAATATCTTATTTATATTAATTTAAATATTACATACCAATATAATTAGTTTTGATCGTCTCACAATTCGATTCATCCATAAAATTAATCAATCTCGTAAGATCTCTGTTTTCCCATGGAGAAGTTGAGATATCGGGAACATCGTTATTCCTCTGTATTAAAAAGTCACAAAAAGTGTCAAATGTTATAAACTTTTTTATGTTTAGATTACGATTACTTTCTACGGGACAATAACAAATAAAACCCGGTAAAAAATTTTATATAAAAATATATAAAAAAAAGAATTTAAAAATAAATAAAGAGATCATTTTTGCATTGCATTTTTTATAAAAATTAAAGTTTAAGGTAATGAGAGAAATTTGCCCATACATAATTATATATAACAAAACTGTTATATTTTGTATATGGGCAAATTTTTTCTCATTTATACCTCAAACTTTATTTTTTATAAAAAATACAATGCGAAAATAATTTTTTCACACCTCCACGGAAAGTCCTACTTTCCATGCCTGTAGAGCAAAGCAAAAGTGCTCAGTTTTACGCCAGGACTTACTTTCCTTCCCTAGGGAAGAAAATGATACTTTCCCGCCCGTTAAGCTATTATTTAATCATATTAGATTCTTCTTCTTATTCTTTTTCCTATAATATATATAGATACGAACAGGAGATTATAGAAGAGAAAAAACATGTACGGACATATTTGATATACCTATAATTATATATATTTATATATATTTTTTATATGAAAATATTTTACCAGAAAATTATATCAAGAAATATACACATACCCATATATGTTCAAGGAGAAACGGTAAATAACATATTTGTCCGTAATTTGGAAATTTGGGTGGCCCAATTATGTCAGAAGCAGTACAAAATATACTAAGATTCCAGTGGTCCCTAGCAACAAATCTATTTTTCACAAATTGATAGATAAAGTCAACACTATCTTCTTCTCCTACGGATATTCTGCCGACATAGGGATAACTATTACAACTCTCGCAATATAAAGGTTGATTATGGGATGTCATATTTTCTCCCTGAAAAAAGACAAAAAATATGGAGAATAATAATCCTTGCTTTTAGCATATATCCTAAAATGCATTATAATATTATATTTATAATTATTAGAGTGTAAAAATTATATAATTCAAGTTTAACTTGCTTTCATTTATATAGTATTGAAATTTTTGCCTGCAGCATGTGTACGTGATGTACACTATAGATTTTTAATACTAACAATAAATATTAGAACGCAGTCCTCATAGAAAAAGATTTTAATTAACAAAACAAATCTTACTAAATCAAAAGATTCAATATGCCCATTCGATATATATATGATATACTTGTAGTGTACCGTAATTAAAAAATAAATACGTACCTTGTTTTAATTACTATATGTTTATATATAAAATCCTCCTTGTTTAAAGTATAATATAAAGATTTATATAAAGATATCTTCGTCGACAAGCAAAATATCACAGCTACCTTATAGCTCGACAGCTAGCAAAGAAATGGTACGAAAGCACGTGGAAAGATTAAATAAAGATGCAATCCTACGTGGAGGAAAAAACGAAATGAAAAAGAAGCACAGTGGAGTGGGAGGTAACCAATTGGAACGTTATCCAAAGGACATAAAGGTGGGTTTTCAGCATTGAAAGGTGGGCTGCAGCATTTCACTGCCCATAAAAACCCACCTTAAAGGTACCATTTCATGGCGCAGCGTGCTGCCGCAGCAGATTGCTGCTATTGGTTGAAAATTTTGTTACTAGGTTTTGCTTCATCGTTGTGAAGTTCAACTGAACGAACACCAAAGCAGCACAGCTGAAAACGAACATGCAACCTATTAATTTCGGTTACAATAAATAGTCATAATTATTTTTAATAAAAGAATAATCCTGTCGGGACACATAGCTCTGTCATAACCAAAAAATGGTATTAAGGGGTCGTCTCACTGTGAACGCTCGAAAAATTCGCTATTTTTATAAATTTTTTTTTGGCAATACCAATGCAGATAATTGAATGAATGTTTTTAGTACTTATTAGGCATGCTTTAAACAACAAAACATATTTTTTGTAGAATTTTTAGTCAAGTTTATTTAATGGAAAATACAACAATGCGAACAAGTAAAAAAAAAAAAGGTTGGTCCACGGCGGACATTGTAACTCCTTTTATAATCATCTGAAACAAAAAAACCAAAAAGATTCTTGATTAGTATGAGTGTCGCTATAGCATGAACCTCCAGAAATAATTTATGTTTGAAAATAAAAAAATGGTGGAGGTTTAAAGAAAAAACTTGAATAATCTTATTTAAGTTTTTTCTTTAAACCTCCACCATTTTTTTATTTTCAAACATAAATTATTTCTGGAGGTTCATGCTATAGCGACACTCATACTAATCAAGAATCTTTTTGGTTTTTTTGTTTCAGATGATTATAAAAGGAGTTACAATGTCCGCCGTGGACCAACCTTTTTTTTTTTACTTGTTCGCATTGTTGTATTTTCCATTAAATAAACTTGACTAAAAATTCTACAAAAAATATGTTTTGTTGTTTAAAGCATGCCTAATAAGTACTAAAAACATTCATTCAATTATCTGCATTGGTATTGCCAAAAAAAATTTATAAAAATAGCGAATTTTTCGAGCGTTCACAGTGAGACGACCCCTTAAGTGACATATAAAAATATATTTATTGTTATTAAATTTTGGTCACGTGACTGATTTGCTGCTGTAGCATGCTGCATATGAAGAGGCACCTTAAGGGTCTGAACCTGGGCCTGGGGCCTGGGACCTTATTCTCGAAAAATATTGCAGTTATGAATAATTTCACACTTTGCTGCAACCAATACAGCACTTGCAAAGTGTGATTTTCTAGTGACATTCATGAAATATTGTATGCGGTATTACATGAATGTCACTAGAAAATCACACTTTTGGCTACGTTCTCTTTGGACGCTTTCGTGCTGAAAGCGTCCAAATATGCTCTTTCCAAGCTTTATCGTGACCGGTTTGCCATCTGAAGTCACTGGTGACAATTCGGTCTCTAATGTAATAAAGGTATTCGTAATAAATGTGAAACGTGAGATTATTACTTTTGGCTACAAAAGTACCTTGACGAATTGTCGAGACAGGCAGAGCGAAACGTTAATTCATCCCCGCTCGATCACACTATTGTATATTATGTTTAAGTAAAACGGTAAATCCAAACGAGACAGTATAATTCTATTGCAGGGCTGTTAAGCAGTACACGAGTTTTCCTGAACGAGTTGCAATTAAAGCATTATCATAAACGCACGTTTAGAAGCATCTCATGTTATACCAAGTGTTATATGATGGAAGAGCAGCGATGAATGACAAAATACCCTAATTTTATAATAAATCGTATTAATGTTTCTTTTCTTTTCTATGTAACTAAAAAATTAACTTTTGTGTACTTTGATATATTTTATCTCGTCGAAATGTGACCTCTTAAGAATTTAAAATCTTAATTTGTTGCTCAAGTTTTCAGTTTTTTATGCTATACCTACACTTACAATATCGAAAATTTGTCAATCTGTTTATAATACAAAACTATAGAGAGCCTCCATAGGGAGAGAGTGGCGAAATCGATCACGTGACCTTCCCTCTGATTGGTATATAAAACACATTTAAATTGACTTGAACAGACCAAAGAATTGGATGTATTAAGGGAAAAACCGAAAAACAACCACTCGGTTGACACAACATTATAAATACGTACAATGGGGAGCAAGAATGAGTTCCTTTTTCGGTGTAGATGAGCATAGGTAAGTAGGTGCAGTAAGTGCAACTATCGTCCCTACAGATAGCGCGCTCATCTACACCGAAAAAGGAACCATCTCTTGCTCCCCATTGTACCATCATATAGGATAAGTCCGGGACACCCGATAAAAACAGTACGTGAAATCCACGTTATTGCTATGTGGATCAGCACCGTGGAATCCACGTGGATATTCAAGTGGACAATCCGCTCAAGAACGGTACTGTAGTCCACGTGGAATTCACATGAAGTTCCACGAATTTTCCACCTAAATTTTAATTTTATTAATGGAGTGGATTTCTTCCACTCCATACATACAAGAAGAACACATTTAAGAAGTTTCAAAAACAGAGAAAAAAAAGTACAACTAGCAGTAACATGTTAGTTTCTTGTTGTTTAATACTGGATATAAAGAAGTACCGCCGCGGTCACCCATCCAAGTAGTAATCGCATTCATCGTCGCTTAACTTTTCTGTTCGAACGGAGTAGCGGTGACCTTCTGACTCTGACGATGCCTTTTTCTCTATAATACTCTTATTTAACCTAATCTTTTGTTTGTAACAAGATAACAACAATTGGGTTTATAATAATTTATTTCTGACGTTATTTGTAAAAAATAGATAGCATACTGCACACACACACACATTTTTTGTAACACAATAAAATTTTCTATTGATTATCTATTAAATGCGTCCCATTTAGCTATGTTGTAATTGATAAAAATATTTCCTGATTGATAAATTATATATGTATGTGGCGGTCTGCCGACCGCACAAATAAACAATAACGCCTGCGGAACAACAATCCGCCGTACATGCTTTCCCAAGAGCGCACAACCGTGCCAACAAAAATATATAAGCCCTGACTCCAGGGGATGCTATAGCCAGTCGTATATCTCTACCTGAGATAACGTTCTGTGCATATGCTAGTGGAGTCGCCGTCACGACACACAGCGTCGTGACCGGCATTTTTGGCCATCCATGTGACACGCATCGACAACGCGGAAGACCATGGACAGGGTTAACTACGGACACGCAGAAAAATTATAGCGACCTTCTATCTTGGAGGAACTCACGGAAGCTAGTGATCCTACACTTATCCACTTCCATCCATTCCTGATATCGCTATATGTATATATATTACATCAGTAGAATAATAGAAACATATACGTGAAATCTACATTGATACTACGTGGATAAGGTACTTCGATATTGTCGATGTAAAAGAAACGTTGAATTCACGTGGATAACTCGCAGATGATTCTCTATCCACGTAATCCACGTAAATTACGTGGATTCGACGTGGATGTGACGTGACTGTTTTTATCGGGCAGTTCGACCACTTTTTGTTTAAAATATCGTATATTTGTTAATTTAAACGGAGGGAGTTGAAGAAATATCGAGAGAAGAGGTGATTGAAGTAATAAAGAAGCTGAAGATTGGAAAGGCAACAGGAGAGGACGGGATTGAGAACGAGGAGTGGAGATTTATGCAGAAGGATGTAGGTAAAGAATTCCTGAAGTTAATTAATAGAATATGGAAAGGAGAGGGCATACCGGGAGATTGGAATAAAGGTATGATTAGTCCAATATATAAAAGAGGAGAGAGAAACGACCCGAAAAACTATCGGGGAGTTACGTTAATGAATACGGCGTACAAAATTTATGCAAGTATCTTAAATGCGAGGTTGGAGAAGGAAGTGGAGAGTAAGTTAAGGGAAGTGCAATTCGGGTTTAGAAAGAATAGAGGAACGATGGATGCAATATACACGGTAAACTATGTAGCGAATAAGGAGCTGAGTAAGAAGAGTGGAAAGGTTTTTGCATTCTTTGTTGATCTTAAGGCAGCTTTCGATAAAGTGGATAAAAAGAAATTGAATAAAATAATAAAGAAGATAGGAATTGAAGATAACTTGAGGCGAAGAATAATGGAAACATACAAAGAAACGAAAAATTTAGTGAAGATAAGGGATAAGAAGACAGAGGAATTTTGGACAGAAAAGGGACTAAGACAAGGATGTCCGTTGAGCCCAAACCTATTCAATGTATATATTATGGATTTAGAAGAGGGGAACGGAAAATTTACCGGCTGTTTACGATCGTGTTATTAATGCTGCCTAATCTATGCTTATTGACCGCTGTCTTGTTATTTTAAGAACCCGTTATATTGGTTTATCGATGTGTTTTCTAAGTTTTATTATTGTGACTTTGACTGTTGTAACGTTCGGACGCATTTGACAAGATGTTCGGTTTCATCTATCTCTTGACTAATTGTATCTTTTACTTCTGCTCTTGTCGACGCATAAAACATGTAAGTCATTTGACGTAGAACTACGTCTTTGTCGACAGTAAGTAGGGGGTAAGTAGGGGGTAATATTGGGAGCAGAGATGCAACGAATGCAACGAAAACATGTCACACTTTGAACGTTTATATCTTCGAAACTAATAATCATAGAGTAATGATTAATACGTCATTAGATAGCTTATATAGTCCCATTTTTTCTTGTAAGTCTCAAAAGTCTTAAAATGCTTCCTTAATAAAGAAGCCAAACAATTATAAGCAAATAATTATGCTCAAGTCTCAACCACTTTCAATTTTGGCAATTTAATATTAATTATTGGCAACTTTTCTAATTCCATTATATTCTTCAATCTTTTCTACCCCTATTTCATATACAATGCTTTAGATTTGGTTGATTAGACTCAGCTTTATTAGGCTTTTATGTATATACGTATTCCTCGCAAATTCTAACGTATGTAATTCAAGGACTAATCAACCAAATTTTAAAAAATTATATATGAAATAGGGGTAGAAAGGACTGAAAAATATAATAAAATTATAAAAAAATTGCCAATATAATCAGGGAGCAAGTTTTAGATAAAAATTTAGAAATGCCTAAAAAATCAAGGGAAAATTACTATATATATATATATGTGTATATGTACTAATATGTGTATATATTCAAACATATCAATCTTTGATTGTTTAAACTAATTTTCTTGAAACCGATGCCAAAATATTTTATAGGGGGATAGTTTTTCTTTGTTTATATATAACTTAAGAACTAATCAACCAAATTTTAAAGAATTGTATATGAAAGAAATGGCAATATAATAAATATTAGCGAAAAAAAAATTCTACTTGAGTTTCACACTATTGAGTCATTTCCGCTTTACCGATATTTTACTTACCGATCAGCGACTTTATCCCTTAGTTTTCCCGGGCGTTTTTTCGGGAATTTCGAGATTGCTCGCTCGCGATGTACACAGAACCTCGATATTTCACTTAAAAAAAGCCCTGAAAAATCGGTAATCGGTAAGTGAAGTTCTCGAAAAAATGCCGCGGGAAAACCAAGGAATAAAATCGGTAATTGGTAAGTGAAATATCGAGGTTCTATGTACATCGAGAGTATGCAATCTCGAAATTCCCAAAAAAACGCCCGGAAAAACAAGGGATAAAATCGCTAATCGGTATTGAGGTTCCGTAGTAGCCTATGTTTTGCGGAAAACAACGAATTACGTTACATGCGAGCAAGCAATCTCGAAATTCCCGAAAAAACAAGCGGAAAAACCAAGGGATAAAATCGGTAATCGGTAATTGAAATATCGAGGTTCTATGTACATCGCGAATAAGCAATCTCGAAATTACCGAAGAAACGCCCGGAACAACCAAGGGATAAAATCGCTGATCGGTATCGAGATTCCGCAATAATCTGTTTTGCGCAAGGATTGTATTTGAAAAAATTCCGACATAATAAATATAAGCAAAATAGGGGTAAAAAAGACTGAAAAATATAATAGAATTATAAAAAAATTGCCAATATAATAAAAAATCAAATGGGCACAGTAACAATATTACTGTGCCGCAATCAACAACGTAGAACTACGTCAACTGTCACTAATTAATGTTAAAGTATACAGCGAAGGACAGTTGACGTAGGGCTACGTTTTTCTAAATAATTAACTTACTATGTGAATTATATAAATGTTCGGCTGGCCATGCATACATAAATACTTCTAATAATGCACTGGTTGCTAAAAAGACACATTGGATCTTCAAGGAGAATGATGCCTTCTATTTAAACAGATATAATAAGAAACATTATTATTAGGAAAAATTTTGATAATAAAAATTGTCTAATCTAAAAATATCAGTGTGTTTTTCAAAATGTATATTTATACAATATTAAATAAACATTATATGTATTACATAGATAGCTTTATCGTATATTTCTACATACATGAATAAATTTATTAGATATATAATAATATTATTACATTTATGTGTAAAATGTATTTCCAAATTAATAAGTTTAATAATAATACCTTATACTTATGTAATATAATAACATTCTTGGTTGCACAGTATGCCAACTGCACGGAATTATACTTACTGTAATAAAAATAAGGCCAAATACTATTAATGATACAGTACTGAAAAATACAGTTACCAATGCAAAAGGACGAACTGTAAGGGCTACTTCTCCTGCGTACCTAAAGATCGCGTTTAAAATATTTTGTTTCATATGTATATAGGATATCTATTTTAAACAGTTAAATACATACAATATAACTAAAATATTTATTAGTTAAGCGCTTTAGAAAGATGTCATACTCAAGTAATTGTTGATGCTTTTCAATGCATTTCGCGAAATCATATAGATATTCGTGATTGTACGTAACTCTTCAGTCAACAATTTAAATCTCGCAGATGCCAACCAGAGCAAAAGCGCCATAAAAGCGTTCACACACAAATGCGCGGCTATAAACAGACCAACCACGATTTGGTGCATATACGTAATAGCCCTTCGCGGTTGATGGGACGCGTCAAATGGAAAATCAGCAGGTGCTGGAAGCGGCTCATCTAGCACGATAGGCCCCACAAAGAGGCCGAAGAGACTCATGTAAAATAAACTTATACAGAAACCATAGAAAATGGAATATTTATCAACATACTCCCGCTGAACAATTGCTTCCTCGTAAGGCTTTATTAGCGTGCAAAAAATTCTCCATTTCAAGAGTAACGCACTACAATTGAGTAGAATATTATATCATTTGACTGTTAATACATGAGAAAAACATCTGTTTTATTTTCCAGAAGCAGCATTTGTTATAATTACCTGTAATCGTTGATAAACAACTAGGTGACACAGAATGTTGCCAATAACATGACTACAAGGAAACAAACCCAATGATGATTTTATGACAAGATCGAGATCATCGAGATTCTTCACGAGAGCATATATCATCGACGCTAAGACGGCTATAGTCAGTAATATACAGACATACTGATACAGCTTCATGCATAGCACTTTGCGTTTACTAGTGTTTAGTGATAGCGGCCAAAACCATATAACAAACAAACTAAACTTTACGACGGCAATCGCCTTTTTCAGGGTTACTTTCTCTTGCATGACCCCGTTGAATTACAGACTACGTAAAAATATATTTCAAATACTATTGCTTATTGAGAATCATTTCTCGTGTTGTCAAACAATCGACATTTCAAGAACTTGCAGTGAAATGTCGGAATTAGAATAGTGTAAAGTCTGACTTAAAGAGCCATAGATATACCGTCTTAAAGTTTTTTCTTTCACATAAAATAGACACTATCTCCATAATATTCTCATAAAATATGCGCTAGGTGAAAGCGCAGAAAAATTTTACATCGGTTATCTTTGATGTAAAAAAAGTATGCGGGCATTAAAACAAATTAAGTTGTATTTTAAGTTGCATAATTTTTTGCTGTTTTACTGAAATGTAAAATGTCGATTGAAGAAATGAAACATTGCTGTGCGATATTAGGTTTCCTTCTACACATTTTCTGCAGACTGACATTAAGTGGTAGAAAATATTAATAATTTATTGGATACGCAGAACCTGAAATGAGAAATGTGGTGTTACATAGCAGCTGTTTCCGGCACTATTGAAACATTGATGAATCTTCTAACACAAACTCTGAAATATAAGTGAAAAGTAAGGCTATCGTAGAAATAAGTGAAAAGTAAAAAAGAAATTCTCTTTTATTCGCGCAGTCTCTTCTCTAAACTTATACAATACAAATTTCTCTCCAGTAGATAATTCATTCTACTTTTTGCTAAATAAGAATTTAAATTTTCTTATGTTAAATTACTAGTCGTCAGGCTTCTTATTTTTCTAAATTAAATATTTTTATTATTATACATATACATATAGTGTTCTTAATATTATATGTCTAATATTTAAATTATGTGTATTTATAAATCTCTTTTAAACTGGTAATAAATTTAAAATACTCTTAAAAATATTCGTGCTAGCTGTGATATAATTACATATAAATAAAAGTTTGAATGTTTTGTCAGATGATCAATGGAATCAATCTAAAGAGATATAAAACAGTTAGCTAAATCTTAAAAGATTATAAGCAATGGCACAAAAAGACTTCGTATATTTATGTAAAAAAGCATAATATTCTAAAGCAAATTTCGATTGCTTATCGTTTCGAAGTAATAATTGGAAAAGCTAAGGAAAAAATATAACTAAACTCGATCTTGTAAAAACGTAAGAACTATTCAAAGATATCTTCTTCAACATTTTATTATCAACTTAAAAATCACCCAGCAATACGTGAATTAAAGATGCAATTAAGAAGGATACCAACAGACAATTAAGGATGGGATCCAATACGCAACAAGATATCAGTGGTAATGTATGTCTATAATATACGCAAATAAAAAAAAATTTTATAGCTCGATTCTTAATTTTTTATTGCGAGATGTGCATGACGTTAATTGCATGATCTATTACATTTTTTATTATACCGCCAAATATAATTTTATTCAATAAATAAGGCGAATATATGTATTCTGTACTTTCTGTAGAGGCCCTCCACCACCCCCGCCGATTTCAATCAACGGTCCTCTTTTTTTCTTGTGTTTTTTTGTTTTATTTTTTTATTTATATTTCTTATTTTCTTATTTTTTTCATTTTATTATTATTTATACATATATTCGCCTTAAAGTACAATTTTTTAATCCAAGCGTTATTTTAAATGAGAGATTGGAGAAGGAAGTGGAGGATAAGCTTAAAGAAGTGCAATTTGGTTTTAGGAAGAAAAGAAAAACGATGGACGCAATATACACGGTGAATTATGCTGTTAACAAGAAACTGAAAAGGAAAGGAAACAAGATTTTCGCTTTTTTTGCGGACCTTAAGGCAGCATTCGATAAAGTGGATAGAGGTCAGCTAAACAAAATAATGAAAAAGATGAAAATATTGTAGAAGATAACCAAAGACTGACAATGAGAATAATGGAGACATACAAGGAGACAAAAAACATAGTAAAGATAAAAGATAAGAAATCGGAAGAGTTTTGGACGGTAAACGAACTCGGGCAGAGAGAGGTGCCCATTAACAATAAGTTCAACATTATTTAATATACTTATATATATGGTCAGGTTCGAGAAAGAAAGAGGAAAATTGAAGAAAGAGGGATTACAGATGGGGAGAAGAAAACATAGAGGAAGTTAGAGAAATAAAATATTTGGGGTATACCTTGCAGAAGAACAAAGGTTCGGAGAAACATATAATAAAGGAAAGGCTAAGGAAGGAAAGCAATGATAGCGATGAAAAGGACTTGGAGCATAGGAGAGAGAATATTCAAAGAAAATTACGTGAGAATAATGAAGAGAGAGATGTTTGAGTCGTTGGTAGAAAGCGTGGCTTTGTACGGAGCAAAAATATGGGGATGGCAATACGATAACAGGCTGGACAGGGTAAAGAGAAAGTATGTGAAGTGGATTTTAAGACTGGATAGAAGGACACCAAACTATATATTGTTAGAAAAAATAAAAATAAAAGAAATAAAAACAAAGGCGATCAAGAGGGCTGTAAAGTACGAAGAAAAGGCATGGCATTCAAAGAAGAAATTAGTACAGAAATGCTTAAAGGATTTAGAGAGGAAGCGACCAGCGAAAGAAGGTGACTGGGAGAGAAAGAGCTGATAGAGCTGGGAGCTGATATAGAAAAAGGAGAAATGGAAACAGAGAAATTGAGGAATGAAAGAGAGGCAGGAGACCAGGAGGCAGCTATGAGTATCGTGAAGAGAATAGAGAGAAAAGAAAAGAAGGAAAGACAGCTGAAAATAAACGAGTCCAGATATAATAACAATTTTTTAATCTTAATTTGGTAATTTTTAATGCTAATCTTTTAATTTAATATTATACTACAATATAAATATATGTAATTTACAATATAATATATAATACATAATATAATGCACAATATAACATAATACAAAATTATAAAATGTTATTCAAAATACATAATAAAAAAACCGTTATTAATAACAATCAACAAATTTTAATAACAAAGAATTTCGGAAAACGTCCGAAATACGCATGATAACAAGATTTCATTTAGACATAGCTGTTGCTATATAGGTATAATATCAATAAACAATAATTAAGCCGTACTTATGTTTATTGTCAATTTGCGACAGAATTTAGTAAGTTTCATCTAAGCAACGAGCGACCAAAAATGTCATTAATAAATTGATTAATTATATTTCTCAACCGTTCAAGTATGAACAAATTCAAAATTTTCTACGTGCGAAAAAATAAGCAAAGCTTTAGGGTACCTAAACCAATAATTAAATTAGAAAATAGACCGCGATAAAAAATTAGTGTCTACTGACCAAGGCAATAAACAATTTGATTGGCGATATTCGCGATACTACTTCTCGAAAAAGGCATAAGATCTAACACGCGAATAATTCATAATTATTTATTATTTAATAAATTAATTAAATGCTATTAAAAATTAACGATAATTCTAAACACCAAATTTTAAATTTTAAATTATCGTAAATTATTAATGACTTTTAGGTACTCAAAATAAACATCTCAGTTTTAAAACAATAAGAATTTAAAAATTAAACATTTATCAGGAACGTCAATTTAATAAACTTCTTGTTATCATACGCGTTTCGTCAATTTCTCGTAACTTACATTATTAACGCGATAATTTGGCTTACTAAAACCAGATAAATGCTATAAGTATAGAATAAAATTAAAAAATATATATCTTTAAGTATATAGATAATTCGGTAATTATTGTACAAAAGTAAACATAACGACATTTATCTGGACATAGTATTACATAAATTTTACATTACACACATATTTAATTGTATTTCATAGTTTACAACTGTAAATATTACACAGTTTATAACTGTATACAATTTTACAAAAAAAAAGAATCTACAAAGACTAAAAATTTAAAATTTACTTTTAAATTAATTTATAATTTTTAGTTTTTGCAAAGCTATTTTTAAAATTAATTTTAAATTTTATTTAATTTTTAGCCCCCTTTTCTATCATCAAATATGGAATTGTGTATATCCCTTTATTCTTATCTGTAATTTATTAAGTAGTTTAATTATATTCAATTTTAAAAATAAAGTTTAACTTTGCAAACGCGAAAACTTTATTTTTTATTAAATATTATTTTTTATTAAATTTTTATTTTTTAGTTGGAATATTTTAATTGTCAAAATATCAAGTTATTATGTTTATTGTTAGTACCTACCTACCCGTATTTTTATTCATTTATGCCTACCTATTCGCGTACTTCTACCTACCCGTATCCTTACTACATGCACGAATATGAAGTAAAACCGCGGTAGAGTGAATATCAAATCGTGTCCTATTGTGTGTTGGTTAAATCCAAAGAAATAACCGAGGAAATAACCTAATCGCGATTACGCAAAATATGGGAAATGAGAAATAATTTGGGAAATATATGAGCACTCGCAATTTAATGCGAACAAGTTAATAACCTTTCAATCGTATGTCGTATGTTATATACATCACATAATTGCACACTTGTCTCACAAGTATGCACCTACCTTACAATTTTATTTTGGTCAAAAAAGACCTTACCTTACATGATGCGTTCCTGGCCAAATCTATTCTGGCTGTATATCAGCCAGAGAATGAGAAGGAGTCAAACTCCTTCGATACCGGCTGATTATCAGAGCCGGCAGATTATAACGTTACGGTCGATTACGAATCGTTACGATCGTTAATATAAAAGCGCGTTAATTATATCAGAAAAGATAAATAATTACGATTGTTAATAAAATATTAATTAATTTAAATTTAACTTAATTTTGCACTTGATTTCTTATCGATACGCATAATTAACTTTTCCGACCAAGAAATATATCGAAACGATAGAAAGCAAGAAAAAATTATGTACAAAGGCTGTAAAGAATTTTATATTAATCGCGTTCTAATCAAAATCGTCGCGTTTAATCTTGAGCGTGAATATTTGAATTTAAATACTATAATGTAGAAACACGAAACAACCGAAATTAAAAAATCAAACGATGAATTGATCAATAAATCAATCAATAGAATAAATCAAGCAATTTTTAATAATCTACAATCCAAAATGCGAATCGCGAACCGCGAACCGAACCGCGAACATTATTTAATCTCACCTTAGATATCAAGTGAGATATACAGGATGAATGACGTGAGATCCAAAGGGGACGATAATTTCGGAAGCAATATATTTACACAAGTATCGTAATCAATATAATAAATTTAGCGTATTCTCTCTCGCGCATTTGTCTTTATAAATTTTTATATATATCATGTATATATTCATATGGAACATCTCGTTACTTTATTGCAAATGTTATTAAAACTATGTTTAACACGACATATAAAATATGTATCATCTCAGATTATATTATGCATTTATTTAATATAATTGATATAAAAACTATCAACTTTGAGATATTTCTATATAAGAAATTATTCTGTTCCACACATAAAGTACCTATTTCACTGAATCTCACGTCATATCATTTTGTTTTATTTATTGATACAAAATGAAGCTATTAAATGGATAGACCATAAGAATTAGGAATAAAATTGGCATGTTATATATACAAAAATACAAATGCTTGTAACAAACTTCTTCTTATGGCCATTTTCTTAACGGTTTGATTTTATTTCATTCTATTTAACCTATCTGTTGCCTTATCTACTAGATATTTCTCTTATTATTTTTTCATTTCTTTAATTATAAGCAAACTATCTCTATCTACTGTCTATATAAAGACAATTATTTTTACTTATTATTTTTGTACATTTAAAAAATAAATAATAAAACTCCAGGATTAATTATTCTCCTAAGTCTGATTTAGTCTATCCATTTTAGGGCAAACGGAATCTGTGACAAGTCGCATTATCTGCAGCGTTATTAGGATGGGAATAATACATAAATGATAAATATACAATCTAATATTCACAGATTCGTTACCGCATTATATAATAAAAAATCGTCACTCACCGACCGATGCGCATGGGTGGAGTTATTCTGTAACACAAAAACGAAAGATTCAAATTAAAGAGACGCTCAAAATGATCGACGTTTCAAAAATATTTTTACACGCGTCTAATTCGACTTTCAATTAGATTTACTAATATAATTATCTATTTTCCGGAAAAATCTTTACGAGAATTTATTTATAAAATTTTATAGATGATTTCTCTTTCTCAAAGTTATTTCTAACTTTTCGAGATAAAGCAGCCCGAATAAATGGGAAAAAAATTATTAATTTTAAATAAGAAATGATAGAGGTACTTACCCCACCCAGAGCGATCCAAGGTTGTTCGCCGGGGCCCCGATGCCTTTGCCAGGCCTCCTCCTCTCAGAACGTCCGGGTCGAGGTTTCCTCCTTCTCCTCTTTCTCCTTCCGTAGCCGGTAGCACAGGACACTCACAGAACCAATATTTCGCGATCGAGAGCGCAGTATACTGTCGATACATAATCGCGATTCGCGACACTCCCGAGATAAAAAAAATCGGCGTATTACAGCGCACTAATTTCATTATTAAAAACCGACAGGTTACCGAGCTGCTTTTTCCGCTCCGCTGAACGCAGCCAACTTCATACCGACGCCGCGCGGATATAACGCGAGTCGACTGTAACCCTAATTGAATTTCGAACAACCGAAGATACACGCTCGAGACGCACGCTTGTGATTACGCCGCGTTCTCGAAACACGAAAGCGGCGCCAAATTATATTCTCAAATTAATGAATAATCGCGGAACACGCTCGAGTATCCTCCGAGACCGAGAGGCAATCGTCGTCCGTTAACGGTTAAATAAATCGCGACGAAACGCGAACTATAGTCTGACGCATTCTACCCGATTGTCTTCCTCACTCCTGCGTGCGATAACCTTTCTCCGAAACACAAGAACAGAATTCGGCACATATTAATCAGTATTCACCTCACTCGATCTAGAACCGCGGCGAGGAGGCCGGCGAGTCGTTGCGTCGTGCGACGACTCAGCGTTTCGGAATTTCGGATGTGTTCGCGCGCTTCGGGCCCGCCCCGAATCGGGCGTGCTCGTGACTCGACGCGCGCGAACGGCGAAATCAGTCGCCCCGGTCATGCAATAATGCGACAAATAGAGAATGCTGTATCTTTTCTGTTACCTGCGGTATCATCCTAATACTTTATCCGAGCATGTCTCGCGATGTAATAACGCTAACACGTACGGAGCTCTTCCGAGATGAAACAATCGGCGTATTACGGCGCACTTTTATATATTTTTAACCGACAGGTCACCGAGCTGTTTTCTCAGCTGGACGCAGCCAATAAAATTTCGTACCGAGGCGACGTCGCAGATCAGATATAACGCGAGACGTGAGCGAGTCAACAAAGCCGAACTGAAATTCGAACAAACGAAGATATATATACGACATCGAGACACGCTTGCACGCGATACAGCTCGAACGCGTAAATAACCTTTCGTCGAAACACAAGAAACCCAATATTCGGCACATATAACTCCGTATTCACGATTCATTTCACTCGATCTCGAACCGCGCGCCGCGCCGCGCGCGGGGTGTTTACGAAATTAATTATATTAAATGTTATCGTCAGCTGAATATTGCCGGCGCAGCGGCGAGACCGTTGGCACGCGGGGAGCTCGTCTTTGATTTCTATACCCCGCGCCGCGGGGGTGTGCGGGGTTGTTTACGAAAGAGTCGCCGCGGGCGGGGCGGTCGCGCGCGGTCGCGGCGGTCGCGCAGGTCGCGCTATCAATGCTATATTATTCACGTTTCGATGCTCGGACCGACAGGTACCGAGCGAGCGGCTCCGTGCGTACTTACGTAGCGTTCATTATTACATCGCGAGACATGCTCCGATAAGTATTGGATGTTACCGCAGGTAACAAAAGATACAGAATTCTCTATATGTCGGATTAATCTCGTTTCCCTGACCGCGCGACTGATTTCCGCCGTTCGCGTCGACTCACAACACGTCCGAAGCGTCGTTCGTTGCGCGGCACACGACTCGTCGCGGTTCAGGAAGAATACGTGAAACGGAATATTCGGCGTACGTTAATTCTGTCCCCGCTAGGTACATGAGTGTATTAAATGTTATCGGCGAGACGGGGACACGCGGGAGCTCGACCTTGTTTTTTCATAATAATAAAATACGCGCGCGGGGTGTTCACGAAAACAGTCCCAATGGCGGCGGTCGCGTTATCATTCACTTCCCGATGCTCGAACCTCGACGGTAGCCGAATGAGCGGCTCCGTACGTGTAGCGTTATTACATCGCGAGACATGCTCGGATAAGTATTAGGATGATACCGCAGGTAACAGAAAGATCAGCATTCTCTATTTGTCGCATTATTGCATGACCGGGCGACTGATTTTCGCCGTTCGCGTCGAGTCCCGAGCACGCCCGATTCGGGGCGGCCCGAAGCGCGCCGAACACATCCGAAATCCGAGCGCTGATCGTCGCAAACACGCACGACTCGCCGGCCTCCTCGCGCGGTTCTAGATCGAGTGAAGTGAATACGGAGTTAATATGTGCCGATTCTGTTTCTTGTGTGTTCGGAGAAAGGTTATCGCACGCAGGAGTGAGAAGACAATCGGGTAGAATGCGTCAGACTATAGTTCGCGTTTCGTCGCGATTTATTTAACCGTTACGGACGACGATTGCCTCTCGGTCTCGGAGGATACTCGAGCGTGTTCCGCGATTATTCATTAATTTGAGAATATAATTTGGCCGCCGCTTTCGTGTTTCGAGAACGCGGCGTAATCACAAGCGTGCGTCTCGAGCGTGTATCTTCGGTTTGTTCGAAATTCAATTAGGGTTACAGTCGACTCGCGTTATATCCGCGCGGCGTCGGTATGAAGTTGGCTGCGTTCAGCGGAAAAAGCAGCTCGGTAACCTGTCGGTTTTTAATAATGAAATTAGTGCGCTGTAATACGCCGATTTTTTTTATCTCGGAGTGTCGCGAATCGCGATTATGTATCCAGACAGTATACTGCGCTCTCGATCGCGAAATATGGGTTCTGTGAGTGTCCCTGTGATACCGGCTAACGGAAGGAGAAAGAGGAGAAGGAGGAAAACCTCGACCCGGACGTTCTGAGAGGAGGAGGCCTGGGCAAGGCTCGGGGCCCCCGGCGAACAACCTTGGATCGCTCTGGGTGGGGTAAGTACCTCTATCATTTCTATTTTAAAATAATAGTTTTTTTCCCATTTATTCGGGCTGCTTTATCTCGAAAAGTTAGAAATAACTTTGAGAAAGAGAAATCATCTATAAAATTTTATAAAATAATTCTCGTAAAGATGTTTCCGGAAAATACGATAATTTATATTAGTAAATTCTAATTGATAAGTCGAATTAGACGCGTGTAAAAATTATTTTTTGAAACGTCGATCATTTTGAGCGGTCTCTTTAATTAGGAATCTTTCGTTTTGTGTTACAGAATAACTCCCACCATTGCGCATCGGTCGGTGAGTGACGAAATTTTTTATTATATAATGCGGTAACGAATCTGTGAATATTAGATTGTATATTATCATTTTATGTATTATTCCCATCTAAATAACGCTGCAGATAAATGCGACTTGTCACAGATCCGTTGCCCCAAAATGGGTAGACTAAATCAGACTAGGATGAATATTAATCCTGGAGCTTCATTATTTTTTAGATATACAATAATAATAAGTAAAAATAATTGCCTTTATATAGCAGTATAGATATGAGATAGTTTTGCTTGCAATTAAAAGATATTAAAGTAGTAAAAGAAATATCTATAAATAAAGAATAGATAGGATTAAATAAAACGAAATAATCAACCGTTATCTATATATAAGAAGAAGTTTGTTATAACGTACTTTGTATTTTTTCTCAAATGTATTTTTTTATTTTCCTTTTTCTCCGTTTTCATTTTCTTTCTTTTCCAGGATTAAATATTACGTAAATTGGTGCAAGAAAAAAAAATGCATAAAAAAATTTAACATACATGTCACGGATGAATAAAAAAAGATCAAAAGATGTTTTGTTTCGCGTTAGTACATATTCTTCTCGTATAGATCTTATTATATTAATTATAAATCATATTGATGTGATTGTTAAGCGCATATTTATTTTATTATATATAACATATGTATATGTAACACGCAATTTTATCCTAATCCCTTTATAGTCTATCCATTTAATAACTTATTTGTATCAATAAAATAAAACAAAATAAAATGACGTAGCTATCCAGTGGAGAATAATTTGTTTTATAGAGAAATATAAAAATTTTAAAGTTTTCATATTAATTATTAAAACTTCAATATAATCTGAGATGATATATATTTCATATGTTGTATTTTAAACATAATTTTAATTAACATTCTGCAATAAAATATACAAGATATTTATATAAATACGTATGATATATGTAAAAGTTTATAAAAGCAAATGTTTTACATATGTGAAAATATGATAAATTCATATATTGATTACGATACTTATTGCGTGAATATATTGCTTAGGAAATTATCGTCCCTGTTGGATCTCACGTTATTTATTCTGTATATCTCACTTGATATCTGAGTGTGAGATCAAATAATGTTTCGCTGTGTTGGTTCACGTTCGCGATTCGCGTTTCGGATTGTAAATTATTAAAATTGCTTAATTTTATTCTATTGATTGATTTATTGATTTATTTTAAATTTTGGTTGTTTTGATATATTTCTTGGTCGGAAAAGTTAATTACGCGTATCGATGAGAAATCAAATGCAAATTAAGTTAAATTTAATTTAATTAATATTTATTTACAAACGTACTTATTTATCTTTTCTGATATAATTAACGCGCTTTTGTTAACGATCGCAACGATTCGTAATCGACCGTAACGTTGTAATCTGCCGGCCTCTGATAATCAGCCGGTATCGAAGGAGTTTGACTCTTTCTCATTCTCTGGCTGATATACAGCTAGAATGGATTTGGCCAGGAACGCATCATGTAAGGTAAAATCTTTTTTGACCAAAACGAAAGTGTAAGGTATGTAAGGTAGGTGCATATACTTGTAAGACAAGTGTACAATTATGTGATATATATAACATACGAAATGCGATATCACTTGAAAAGATACCTGTAGTTTGAA